>BLSH010172003.1:65177-79718 GCA_018402905.1 Glandirana rugosa
TGTCTCCTGTCGAACATAAACGGAGACCCGTCGGACCGTGTGTACTCGCTGATGTACGACGTCACGGACGTGTTGTTGTCGGCTCAACGGGTGTAACATTGAACACGACTAATGACCCACCGGTGGGACGACCTAGGGGCAATGTTCCTGTTGTACGACAGGAATTAAGGGAGTGACCTCGTGCTAACCTTCTACGCGCTGATGGTCGCGTGCGACCATCTGCGCGACGACTCCCGTAAGGGTTAACTGTGGTCCCCGAGTCACTTTCGTGTTCCACTTCCGTCTCCTGACAAAGCTTTTCCACATTTTGGCCATGCTAACCCTGCCTTCTGAGGTGCTGGCGGTGCCACAGCTGCATTGGCGACCTCTTCCTCCTCCTCTGCCTTCACCTTGTGCTTTCACTGAGCCCCTGGTGTCAATTGGGAATGCCCTCAGCAGCGCGTCTACCAGCGTGCGCTGGTAGTCGCGCATCTTCCAATCGTGCTCCAGTGAGGGAATTAAGGACAGCATGTTGTCCTTGTAACGGGGATCCAGCAGGGTGGCCACCCAGTAATCAGCACAAGTTACAATGTGGGCAACTCGGCTGTTGTTGTGCAGGCACTGCAGCATGTAGTCGCTCATGTGTGCCAGGCTGCCCAGAGGCAAATACAAGCTGTCCTCTGTTGGAGGTGTATCATCTGTGTTCTCCGTATTCCCCCAGTCATGCTCCAGTGATGCCTACGAGCTGCGTTGGGTGCCACCCTGCTGTGAACAGGGTTCCTCCTCCTCCTCATCATCCTCGTCCTCCTCATCCTCCAGTACTGTGCCCTGGCTAGAAAATGATTTACCTGCCCTATGCTGGTGCAGGAACCCACCCACCGAGCCACTTGTGAATGGTTGGCCTGATAACCATGGAAATTACCCCTCTTCCTCCTCCTCCTGTGCCACATACTCTTCCATCATCACCCGAAGTGTTTTTTCAAGGAGACATAGAAGTGGGATAGTAATGCTGAGAACAGCATCTTTGGCACTGGCCATGTTGGTGGAGTACTCTAAACACCGCAATATGGTACACAGGTCTCGCATGGAGGCCCACTCGTTGGTGGTGAAGTGGTGCTGTTCCGCAGAGCGACTGACCCGTGCGTGCTGCAGCTGAAACTACACTATTGCCTTCTGCTGCTCGCACAGTCTCTCTAGCATGTGCAAGGTGGAGTTCCACCTTGCGGGCACGTCGCATAGGAGGCGGTGAGTGGGAAGGCCGAAGTTCTGCTACAGCGCAGACAGGTGAGCAGCAGCAGGGTGAGAACGCCGAAAGCGCGCGCAGACGGCCCGCACTCTCTGCAGCAGCTCTGACATATCCGGGTAGTTTTTTAGAAAATTCTGCACCACCAAATTCAGCACATGCGCCAGGCAAGGGATGTGCATCAAACCGGCTAGGCCCAGAGCTGCTACGAGATTTCGCCCATTATCGCACATCACCAGGCTGGGCTTGAGACTCAGTGGCAACAACCACTCATCGGTCTGTTTTTCAGTGTCCGTCCACAGCTCCTGCGCAGTGTGGGGTTTATCCCCCAAACATATCAGTTTTAAAACAACCTGTCGTTTCCCCCTGGATGTGCTGAAGTTGGTGGTGAAGGTGTTACGCTGAGCGGATGAGGAGATGATAGAGAAGTAGGAAGCGGAGTAGGAGGAGGAGGCAAAGTGAAATGCCCTGCAATCCTCGGTGGCGGAAGGACATGCGCCAAACTGCTATCCGCCTCAGGCCCACCCGCCACTACATTTGCCCAGTGTGCAGTTAGCGAGATATAGCGTCCCTGCCCGTACTTACTAGTCCATTTATCAGTGGTTATGTGGACCGTGCCACAGATGGCATTGCGCAGTGCACACTTGATCTTGTCCCCGATTTGTTTGTGCAGGGAAGGGATGGCTCGCCTGGAAAAGTAGTGGCGGATGGGAACCACGTACAGTGGGACAGCCACCGCCATCAGGTTTTTAAAACTGTCCGTGCCCATCAGACGGAATGACAGCACTTCAAAGGCTAGGAATTTTGAAATGCTGGCATTCAGGGCCAGGGATCGCGGGTGGGTAGGGGGTATTCCTCTTTCTCTCCTGTGTTTGGGAGATGACAACTGTAAGCTTCCATGGGACCATGGTGTGGAAATGCTTGGGGACGTGGCGGACATGGTGGCATTGCTGTCACATTGTCTATTTGCTGGGTGGCAGATGACACTGTCACTGTAGAGGTGGAGGAAGAGGCCGAGGCAGCAGCAGAAGAGGAAGCAGGAGGAGGCCGAGACCTTTCTTGGATTTTGGAGGTGGTTATTCCACTGCAGCTTGTGCTTTGCATGTAGATGCCTGGTCATGCAGGTTGTGCTCAGGTTTAGAACATTTATGCCTCGCTTAAGGCTCTAATTGCACAGCGTGCAAACCACTCGTCTCTTATCTTCAGCACATTGTCTGAAGAACTGCCACGCCAGGGAACTCCTTTGAGCTTCCTTTGGTGTGCTAGGTCCCTGGGTGTGGTGGGTAGTAGCAAGCCTACTGTCTAGGGGACGGTCGCTCTGCTCTTGGAACCTGCTTCCTCTTTTGCTGTGCTGGTGCCTCTGTGTGACCACCAACTCTTCCTCCAAACTGCACACGTCACTCGCATGACCTTCATTCCATGTACGGTGTAGGACCTCATCATCCTCCAATTCATCTTCCACCCACTCTTCACCATTGCCCTCCTTGTCAGTCTGCACACTGTAGAAAGCCGCAGCTGTTTCATCATCATCAGAGACGTGCTGCGGTGGTGTTTCCATGTCCTCATCCTGAAACAGAAGTGGTTGGGCATCGGTGCACTCAATGTCTTCCACTTCTGGGCAGGGCTATGTGGATGGCCCACGGAATGCACACCAGCAGAGTCATCAAAAAGCATAAGAGACTGCTGCTTGACTTAGGGCTCAAACTGCTTGGCTGATTTACAAGGGGCTGAGGTGAAAGACAGATGGCCATGGGGTTTAGGTGCCAACTCTGAGCTTTCAGCAAGGGACTGGGAGGGAGACAATGTGAAGGAACTGGAGGCATTGTCAGCCACCCAATCTACTATCGCCTGTACTTGTTCTGTCCTCACCATTCATTGAGCGGCATTAGGGCCTACCATATAACGTTGAAGGTTCTGTCGGCTACTAGCACCTGAGGAAGGTTTTTCACTTGTGCGTGTAGCTGGCACAGATCCACCACGTCCTCTCCTTGCAACAGGAGATTCACCAGCACCAGCAGCACCAGCAGAACCACAACCATGTCCCTTATTTGACGCTCTCCTCATTCTGGACGCAGATGTATTATTTAGCACAAATTTATATTATTTTTTATAACGGTAATCTGTCCCTCACACCAGCAGCAGGAACCTCTCCCTATACCAGTATGAGACAATTTTATAACGGTAATCTGTCCCTCACACCAGCAGCAGGAACCTCTCCCTACACCAGTATGAGATGATTGTATGACGGTAATCTGTCCCTCACACCAGCAGCAGGAACCTCTCCCTATACCAGTATGAGATGATTTTATAATGCTAATCTGTCCCTCACACCAGCAGCAGGAACCTCTCCCTACACCAGTATGAGATGATTTTATAACGGTAATCTGTCCCTCAAACCAGCGGCAGGAACCTCTCCCTATACCAGTATGGAATGATTTTATAATGGTAATCTGTTCCTTACACCAGCAGCAGGAACCTCTACCTATACCCGTATGAGATGATTTTATAATGGTAATCTGTCCCTTACCCCAGCAGCAGGAACCTCTCCATATACACGAATGAGATGATATTATACAGGTAATCTGTCCCTCACACCAGCAGCAGGAAAATCTCCCTATACTAGTATGAGATGATCTTATAACGCTAATCTGTCCCTCAGAGCAGCAGCAGGAACCTCTCAATATACTAGTATGAGATGATCTCATAACGCTAATCTGTCCCTCACACCAGCAGCAGGAACCTCTCCCTATACTAGTATGAGGTGATTTTATAACGGTAATCTGTCCCTCCCACCAGCAGCAGGAACCTCTCCCTACACCAGTATGAGATGATTTATAACGGTAATCTGTCCCTCACACCAGCAGCAGGAACCTCTCCCTACACCAGTATGAGATGATTTTATAACGGTAATCTGTCCCTCACACCAGCAGCAGGAACATCTCCCTATACTAGTATGAGATGATCTTATAATGCTAATCTGTCCCCCACACCAGCAGCAGGAACCTCTCCGTATACTAGTATGAGATGTTCTTATAACTCTAATCTGTCCCTAACCCCAGCAGCAGGAACCTCTCACTACACCAGTATGAGATGATTTTATAAAGCTAATTTGTCCCTCACACCAGCAGCAGGAACCTCTCCCTATACCAGTATGAGATTATTTTATAACGGTAATCTGTCCCTCACACCAGCAGCAGGAACCTCTCCCTATACCGGTATGAGATAATTTTATAAAGGTAATCTGTCCCTCACACCATCAGCAGGAACATCTCCCTATACTAGTATGAGATGATCTTATAACACTAATCTGTCCCTCACACCAGCAATAGGAACCTCTCCCTATACTAGTATGAGATGATCTTATAACGGTAATCTGTCCCTCACACCAGCAGCAGGAACCTCTCCCTACACCAGTATGAGATGATTTTATAACGGTAATCTGTCCCTCAAACCAGCGGCAGGAACCTCTCCCTATACCAGTATGGAATGATTTTATAATGGTAATCTGTCCCTTACACCAGCAGCAGGAACCTCTACCTATACCCGTATGAGATGATTTTATAAAGCTAATTTGTCCCTCACACCAGCAGCAGGAACCTCTCCATATACACGAATGAGATGATTTTATACAGGTAATCTATCCCTCACACCAGCAGCAGGAACCTCTCCCTAAACCAGTATGAGATGATTTTATAACGGTAATCTGTCCCTCACACCAGCAGCAGGAACCTCTCCATACACCAGTATGAGATGATCTTATAACGCTAATCTGTCCCTCACGCCAGCAGCAGGAACCTCTCACTATACTAGTATGAGATGATTTTATAATGCTTGTCCATCCCTAACACAAGCAACAGGAACCTCTCCCTAAACAAGTATGAGATGATTTTTTAACGGTAATCTGTCCCTCACACTAGCAGCAGGAACCTCTCCCTACACCAGTATGAGATGATTTTATAATACTAATCTGTCTCTCACACCAGCAACAGGAACCTCTCCCTAAACCAGTTTGAGATGATTTTATAACGGTAATCTGTCCCTCACACCAGAAGCTGGAACCTCTCCCTATAGCAGTATGAGATGATTTTATAACGGTAATCTATCCCTCACACCAGCAGCAGGAACCTCTCCCTATACCAATATGAGATGATTTTATAACGGTAATCTGTACCTCACAGCGACGGCAGCATCCTCTCCCTACTCTAGTCTGAGAGCATGTGACATGCAGCGCTACGTGACTCCAGCTCATATCGAGGCTGGGTCACATGATGCACTGGCCAATCTCAGCCATGCCATTAGTAGGCATGGCTGTGATGGCTTCTAAGTGCAAACGAGTGAAACGCTTGTTGATTGGCTGCCCTTCAGCTATTCAACAGGTGCGAGAAAAGTGCAAAAAAATATCCGAACCCAAACTTTTTCTCAAATGTCCGGGTTCGGGTTATGGACACCCTAAAGTCCGGTATGAACCCGAACTTTATAGTTCGCTCAACTCTACTGGAGAGTGCAAAAAAATGGTGCAGCTGTGCATGCTAGCCAATCAGCTTTTAACCTCAGCTTGTTCAATCTAGCTTTGAGAATAAAACCTTGAAGCTGGTTGGTTTCTGTATGAAGCTTCCCCGAATTTTGCACTTTCAAACTTTAGTAAATCTACCCCATAGAGTCCACTAAATATGGTATATGCTTTATATCTGAAAATCTATTAATCCTGATGTACTGTCCTGATGCCAGGACAGTACAAATACCCCCAAAATTGCCACTTTTTGAAAAGTAGACAGTCTAAGATACTTCATCACTTGTGGGGAGAGAACCCACTCAGTTGTTTGAATTAAGGGGGTAATCTGCAGTTATCTCCTACAAAAACCTTTATTTCAAAATTAATTCAATTCATTTGACACACAGAGTATACAGTTTGCACAATGGTAAATTAAAATTGACGTTGTTGTCACAGATTAAAATACATCCAGGGTCTCATCCATGCACACATTCACACATCACACCAACTGTCAGAGACAAGATGATCGTGTGATAAATATCAAGGCTTAACCACTTGCTGACCCCGACTGCACTCTGACGGCGACAGAGTGGCTCGTTATCGCAAACCGCCGTGATATGACAACGGCTGCGATAACTAGTGCTGTGAGTGCACGCGCGCAGCTGGAGGCGCACTTGCGCACTCACTGTGTCCAGGGGGGGGGTCAGGGAGTGGGTAGGGCAGACTCGATCGCCGCTGGCTACCCGCGATGGCCCCCCCACAGTGAGAGAACGGAGGTCCGTGTAAGTAAACACAGATCTCCGTTCTCATAGAGGGGGAAGGGCTGTGATCACAGGCTTCCTGTATATGGAAGCCCGTGATCACTCCCTTCTCCCAGTCAGGCCAGCCCACATACAGTTAGAACATGCCCAGGAACACAGATAACCCTTAGAGTGCCCCCTCCAGGTTAACCCCTTCACTGCCAATGGCATTTACACAGTAATCAGTGCATTTTTATAGCACTGATCGCTGTATAAATGCTAATGGTCCCAAAAAGTGTCAAAATGGTCCGACATGTCCGCTGCAATATCGCAGTACCACTAAAAATCACAGATCGCCGCCATTACTAGTAAAAAATAAAAAAAATAAAAACTCCAGAAATTAATTCTCATCATCCGTAAACGCGGCAGCTTTTGCACAAACCAATCAATAAACGCTGATTGCTATTTTTTTTACCAAAAATATGAGGAAGAATATAAATCGGCCAAAACCGTTGGAAAAAAATGTTTTTTTATATTTTTTTTGGATTTGTATTTTAGTAAAAAGTAAGAAATTTGTTTTTCTTTGCAAAATTGTCACTCTTCTTTTGTTTATAGCGGCGATCAGAAATGACACAGAGGTGATTAAATAACACCAAAAGAAAGCTCTATTTGTGGGAAAAAAAGGACGCAAATTTTGTTTGGGTACAACTTCGCAGGCCCGCGCAATTGTCAGTTAAAATGTCGCAGTGCCCAATCGCAAAAAGTGCTCTGGCTAAAGTGGCAAATCCTTCCGGGGGTGAAGTGGTTAAAGGGAGTCCTAGGAAACTGCTGTGACAATAGTCCAAACACAGCCATACATCAAAACAGCTGACATCTAGGCTCCCTAATCACCCAAATAGCCTCATGAAATATATTCCACCTATATGGGTAATCTATAGCTGCTCAGCTGCAGGTGCAGGTTTAATTAAAGTATTGAAAGTCCCAAACAAGTTGAGTAGACTATACAAACTCAATGTTCATTAATTATAAACACCCAGCTCGGTGTATATGATCATGGATCATTATTGCACATGGAGCAGGAGAAGTAAGTGCCAGCAGACAGAAAAGCAGTATGCAGATACAGATCAAGCAAAGGAGCAGCTTCACACATATATGCAGATTACAGAGGCATAAAGCACACAAACACTCAGTGCTTCATGGCAATAACACAGAATCAGGTGGACTTATCTTAGCTATAGTACTCAGCTTGGGGTGATAGTCCTGTGGAGATATATTCATGACCACCTGATGAATGCGCACCACAGCGAGTCGCCGACAAAATCAGCTGCAGTATAAACAAAGGTCAGTGGTCCGCCATGCAGACACAGTTTCCACATTCAACAAGCTCTTAGCTGATGGTCATGCTTTGCAAGAGATCCTAATTTTTCTATTTTTTTTACATACTGTGATCAGAGCAATACCATGTTACCATGGAGGAGGTGTTCAGGATTTTATTTTACACACTATGATTGCTTATAACAGTGATAAGCAACTAGACTGTTATAAGCAACCATTTTGGATGTGGACATCATTGGCCACAGCTAATCACATAGTACAAATGGGTTGTGATTGGCCCTGTCTGTACCACGTGATCACTGTGACCAGTCACAGAGATCAACACAATAGTACACAATGAATGGTATGAATAGAAGCCATTCATTGTGTACAATTGCCATGTGGTCTGCCGTGATTAGTCACAGTGATCACATGGTACCAGCAGCGGCCCGGTAGACTCATCTGTCATCTGCACCGCCTGAACCTGGGAGGATGTCATATGACATCCACTCAGGATAAAAAAGCTCCCTATAGACAAATGACGGACGTGCGGGAGGTGGTTAATTTTATATATATATATATAAAATGTGTGATTTACTATGACTTATACGAATTATATAATACTAAATCATAGGATGAGCCAATTAAAGTAGGTAAGAGTTAGTAATCAAGTGTTTTAGATTTCCTCATTAATTAAGTAGGATTCATTTTTGTAATGTAACCTACATTATGTAGTTACTCCTGATGAGCAGTAAATGAGCAGAAGCTCTGCTGACTTTCATCATCCAATCATGTGCAAGCAAAAAAAATCCTCATCTTCCAGTGCTCTAATGTGTCCCTGTACTCTCCAGCCTCTACACTGTCCCAGTGACCCTTTGCACTTCTACCTTGCTTCAGTCCTGTGTTCCCAGGATTCCAGTGCTACAAGAAGCTTATCCCTGTCTTTTCACACTCAGTCTTCAGTAACCTGTCTGCTTGGGTAAGTCAGATGGCAGCAACCTGGGAGCCAAAAGCAGCCAAACTCATCTGCACCATCAAGAGCCCTGGTAAAGAACAGGTGGTGCCTTGGCCCTTTCAAGGACTCTCAACTTTGCTAATCAAGCAGGCTTTCTGATATCTCTCTGTCTGCCCCAGCTTCTGTAATCAAATCCTGGTTAGCCAATCTGCTCCATATTGGGGATGGATTTCAGTCCATTACATTAATAACAATCAGCAACTAAAGAAAATAAATCTAACTCTCTGTGCACTTCAATGTAGAATTCCTTACCAAAGACTAAGTGCTAGTTACAGTGGGTTTACATTCTAATCAGGCACTTTTTAAGTTTTTTATTTTTTTTCCGTAGTGAGTACGTAATATAAGGTAAGTGGTTTCAGTAAAACGTTTATGTGTATTGTTTCTGTAGAATGTTTTTATTTCAGGTAATAATACCTAAGTGGTATCTCAGTGAAGTAGTTATCTTAGGGCTAGTATACCATCTGGGGCCATTGGCAGACCTATGCACAGGCGCACGTAGAGTTTACGCACGTCTGTGCGCTTTCGCACGCGCTTGTGCGCGTACACGCGCGTCTATGAGCGCGGGTGTGCGCGCGGGCAATGGTGCCAAAGACGGCTATTTAAGCAGCTGACACCCTGCACTCAGTGATGTCCATTCTACAGTGTTCCTGCACCTGTGATCCCCCCCAGCGTTTGTTCTGAGAGACTTCCTGTCCCTGTGACCCCAGCTACCCTTTGGACTTTGTTGCTATCTGCCTGCCCTGACCTCGGATTACTTACAACTACTCTTCTGCCTGTGCCCTTTGTACTTCAGCTGCCTGCACGTCACTGACCCAGCCTGTAACCGACCACCCATTTGCCTGATGCCTCTGTACCTCTCTGCCCACCAGTTGCTGACCCGGATGCAACCACTAACCTTCAGCCTGCATGAGCTTCAGTGGACCTATACCAGCCATCAGAGACTTGTCCAGCCCTTGTGCCCCCCTGTGCTCCTGAGCTCCCTGTCTGCACTACCCGGGGTTTTCGAACCAGGGCTGCAAGAGAGGTTGCCCCAGCATAAGCCATACTCAACCACCAGGTACGTGACATCTGCTTCCATAATGTACAGAGGTATGGAAGTTCAAGAGCTAAGTGCATGTATGGTGCCTGCGCAGAGTACACGGTGGGGCCCACTCTGCTACTGGGGATTGGTAGCGGAAAACACTGAACAGGTGTATGGGGGCATTGGCTCAGCATGTCCCTACTAAATCCACATTACAGAGAAGGTGAACATTGTTACAGGGAACTCACGCGAGGTAGGCCTTCCATGTGATCCAGCACTTGGCGCCCAACTAGTTAATGTGGTAGAATGGAGAATGTGACAAACAACCTATCTACCCCAGTAGGCCCCACCTGCCCACCCCTAGGCCTACACTTTTGACACCCAATGTGGGGCTACGTCTACTGAAATGTACCCAAAGACCACCCCCAAAGAGACCATGGCATTAGTTAGAACTTGTTCAGGCTTGCCTGGCAACCTTGCACATAAACCACTCATGACGTTTCCTAATTGGCTTCTGCAGAAGGTGTCATCTCTTGATTGGAAGATCTCCTGAAAAGAGACGTATATAGTAACTACACACAAAAAGATGCGTGGATGCTCAATGTGTGTTGCAGCCAGCTACCATAGCCAGTTAACTTCAATGGAAGTGCGTTCCAGTCCTACTTGACATCGGGAAGTGGTACCAGCCTGCATATGGCTTTGCCCTATGTCTGTTGGGATACAAGGAAGGGCTATGGGTCATTTGTTCCAGCTGCAAGAGATGCCTCTCTATCATGTCTCCTTCGGCAGCATAAAAGGAGCACCCTTGTTCCAGCAGAAGCTATAAGAATGACCCCACTGCGAACTTAGGCGGCCTGATCCTGCTGATGGAGAGGCATCCATTTCTGAGCCACTGGCGAAGACTCTATGGTCAGGGGCGTCTCTTGCTTTCATATTTGGGGAGGACATAGGGGGACAAAAGTAGGAGGGTCAACCATAAAACCACCAGCTATTTTAATGTGCATAGGGATTTGCAATAGTGTGCAATTAACCTTTTCCTTTTGTTTTTTTTATCAAATATATACTGTATATACCCCTGATAATGGGCATCAAATGCATAAACATGAAATATTCCTGACAACAGGCATCAAAACGCATAAAAATGAAATATTCCTGACAATGGGCATCAAACGCATACGTGCCCATCAATGCAGCCTGATATCAGTGTCCATCAATGCAGCCTCACCAGTGTAGATCAATGCAACCTCACCAGTGCATGGTGGAAGGGGGTGGCGAGCACCGCCGGATTACACAGAGTGGGGAGCTCCTGGACGGGCTCCTATGATAGACTGCACACAGCGGCCATCAGGGGCATTGCTAGGTGGGGAAAACCCCAGGGGCTTAAGTCTGAAGAAATGCGGAGCGTGAAGCGCACCGCTGTGAAAATGCGCGTGGCTTAAACTAAATAGTGGGCATGGCTTAAAGGGGCGCAGCTCAAAGGGGTGTGGCTTAGATGAATGAGGGATAGAGGGAGAAAGAAGGAATGAAATAGGGAAGGAGAGAGAAGGAAAGGAAGAGGGATGGAGGGACAGCAGGCCCAGATCCTACACCGCAATAGCAATATGTGTATTCTAGAAAATGTTTAACAATCAGCAGGGCAGATAAAGATACCCCAAACACCATGGTTGTTATGGTGTCAGGATGATTGAAGCACATTATTTCTATTATTACAATATAAAATGAAATCATTCAACTCACCATAATGCAGAATCAGTGAGAGCCCCGAGTGTGTCACTTGCCATGTTGGCTGCCACCAGATGTCCCCAGCGGAGTGCCTCCTTCCATTAGTTGTCCCCAGCAGCCTGCCTCCTTACATCAGAGTATCCCCAGGCCCAGCAGCATGCCTCCTTACATCAGGGTTTCTCCAGGCCCAGCAGCATGCCTCCTTACATCAGGGTGTACCCAAGTGCAGCACCTTGCCTTCTTACATCAGGGTGTCCACTCTACTGGACAGCCATCATAGGAAGCTGTGTGCACCCTGAGTGTGAAGAGGATATGGGAGGGACACAGCACTGGGCAGCAGGCTCATGTGTTGGATGACATCCCTGCCTGGGAGCGTGCACTACATCGCTACAGCAGCGCTACCTACTATCCGCTCACAGGCAGTGCGGAATGTGGGACAACACAGACACAGCTTCTCTTGCACCTGTGAATCTGAATGGCAGACGTCTGGCCCGCCCCTGGGATGCTTTTGTCAGATGTGGTCTGGTTGGCTATTCCCTCAGCTCCCTCTAGCTCTAGTCAGCCTGGAGTGCCCTGTAATGGATGTTACATGTCCTGCACTAGCGTGGGATTGGACCGGGCTCCCGACACCCATGGCAGCCATGGTAAGTGGGAGTCAGGGGACTATCTCTGGAAACTGTGGACTTCTGGACTCCCTAGGCTAGTGGCCAGCAGGACCCACAGGTCAGTGGCCAGCAGGACCCACAGGTCCATGGCCAGCTCCCAGCAGGACCCACGGGCCAGTGGCCAGCAGGATCCACAGGTCTACGGCCAGCTCTGAGCAGGACCCACAGCCTGTGGATCCAGCTGGGAGCTGGATGTGGACCTTTGGGTCCTGCTGGGAGTGGGACAGTAGCCTATGGGTCCTGCTGGCCTGTGTGTCCTGCTGGGAATGGGACAATAGCCTATGGGTCCTGCTGGCCTGTGGGTCCTGCTGGGAGTGGGGCAACAGCCTATGGGTTCTGCTGGCCTGTGGGTCCTGCTGGTCACTGGCCTGTAGGCCATGGGCAGCAGGACCCACAGGTGAGTGGTTATCATGGCCTACAGGTCCACAGCCATCTCCTAGCAGGATTCACAGGCCAAAGGCAAAGTAAATGAGGTGCAAGGAAGGGGGGTGTGAGATTGATGGGATGATCATGTAGGGGTCAGCCCCAGGCTCAGAGAGCTCAGCAGGACAGGTCCTCTCCTCCTCCCACTTGCACGGGGTGGCCTCCAGCTCCTCCAGTCCTGGGGGGGTAGACTAAGCCTACTATCTCAACTCTCAATCAATCACTGACTCTAACTAGTCGTCACTAAGGAGGCTCAGTCACAGCTTCAGGCAGGCTGGCTGGCTGTGCGGGCTGCTCTCCAGAGACAGTGTCAGTGACTCCAGCCCACACCAGTCTAGTCTCCACCTGACACCTGACCCACCTCGCGTGGGAGTCCGGGACCCATCACTCGGGAGCAGAACAGGGAGCTGAGGCTGAACATGTGGCACACAGCCGCTGCCAGCCACCACAGACTACAACTCCCATAAACAACAGCAGTGGCCAGCAGCTGTCACGTGAGTGTGATGATGTCACCTAGCACGCCCCCAAATTCCTTGAGGCTCCCAGGCAGTGACAGAGAGCTCAGAGAAAGTCAGTCGGCTGATGGCCATTATAAATTTTTTACTTGGGGGGGCACACAGCAAATTTGGGGGGTCATGGCCCCCTCAGGACTCACCTTAATGACACCCCTGTCTACGGTCTAGCCGTGAACTACCTTGAGAGAAGGCCTCCCCTAAAGAACCTGGGGTTGAGCTGCTATCCTGAAGCACTCCAGCAATTACTGCACTTGCATGGGTTGAGACAAGCTGTCCTTTGGAGGTAATTTATGGGGAGTTTCCGTACTAGAGGGATCTCTTGGGAATGCATGATCTTTAACCTGGATGAGGAGTTGCCCCTGTCCCTGGAGCCCGAGGTCCCTCATCCACATCTCCCTTTTTCATGGGAACCTCAGGCTGCTGCTACAGCCCTGATAGAGTGTATTGGGTACAAATACTACCACCCTACGCTTATATTCCAAAGGGGTCCCTTCACTACAAGACACCGATTACCCGCTTGGCACAATTGCAACACTGCATGGAAAATAAGTGAGTGCCCAATACTGTAGGACCTTTCCTTATGTGCTGGAACAGTTGTTTTTACAATTGGGGGAGGAGAGGTCAAAGCCTTACAGTAGAGCTGTGTGTGAAAAACTCTTCTACCTGAGCATATGCAGAGCTTTGCTAAACACAATGAGTACATCGATATAGAGTTCCACAGACTTTACAAACATTATAACACAGGGAGGCATGGACAGGGTGGAAACAGTTAAGCCTGATGGCCACCCTGTCATACAGGGCACACACAACACACATAATCACCTGGTATGAAGACAACAGGATGGAGTGAAGTAGTGCGAAGACACAAGTGGTTACCTAGAGCAGTGGTTCTCAACCCTATCCTCAAGTACCCCCAAAAGGCCATGTTTGCAGGTTTTCATTTATCTTGCACAGGTGCTTTAAATCAGAGTCAATGGCTTGGTATTTTGGATAGCTGATTTATCTAAGAGAAAATCCCAAAACATGGCCTGTTGGGGGTACTTGAGGACAGGGTTGAGAACCAAAGTAATGAAAGTTTAACAAGCAGCCAGTCGATAGCGTATACCTGTTTTAGGTGGAACGGCCTTTAGCAGCGAGGGAGATGTTGTGGGAACTCCTTCGGCCAATGGTCTGTCTCCCATATATTGCACTGCAGAGGTTACCGTCCTGTACAGTTGAATATGTTACATGTGTGTCTGCACAAAGTGCACAGCAGGGCCCATTCCGTTACTGGAGATAGGCAGTGGAAAATGCGGGACAGGTGGATGTGGACATTGGCTCAGCGTGTTCCTCCTAAATGCACATTACAGAGAAGGTGTACATTGTCACAGGGAACCGAGAGTTAACCGGAGACTAGTTACAGTGTCAGTGTG
>BLSH010172059.1:78517-91289 GCA_018402905.1 Glandirana rugosa
CATGAGACTACCCTGCCCATTAGAGTACCCGAGTACCTGTCACCTGCCCATCAGCGTACCCGAGTACCTGTCACCTGCCCATCTGAGTACCCAAGTACCTGTCACCAGCCCATCAGAGTACCCGAGTACCTGTCACCTGCCCATCGGAGTACTCGAGTACCTGTCACCAACCCATCTGAGTAACCGAGTACCTATCTGCAGCCCATCAGAGTACACAAGTACATTTCAACAGTCCATCAGATTACCGAAGTACCTGTCTCCAGCCCATCAAAGTACCTGAGTACCTATCTGCAGCCCATCAGAATACCTGAGTACCTATCTGCAGCCCATCAGAGTACCCGAGTACTTATCTGCAGCCCATGCCTCATAGAATGTACCTCGGGTGTTTGCTTTCCAAAATGGGGTCATTTTGGGGGTAATTCCACTGTCCTGGTGCTCCAAGGCCTTCAAAAGTGTGATAGGTATGAATGAAATTTTATGTGTAATTTATGCTCCTAGAATGCCTGACGGTGCTCCCTGCATGTTGGACCCCTCTATGTGGCTAGGGTGTGAAAAAGTCTCACACATGTGATATCACTATACTCGGGAAGAGTAGCAGAATATATTTTGGGGGGGTAATTTTTGCTATGTACATGCTATGTGTTAGAAATATCTTATAAATTGACCACTTTGTGTAAAAATAAAAGCGTTTTCATTTTCTTTGCACGTATTTCGAAAACTTGTGGAAAAAAATGAACCATTCAAAAGACTCATAATGCCTCATAGATTATATGTTGGGGTGTGTGCTTTCCAAAATGGGGTCATTTTGTGGTTAATTCCATTGTCCTGGTGCTCCAGGGCCTTCAAAAGTGTAATAGGTCGTTAGGAAATTAGATCTGAAAATTCTGTGCCTAGAATGCATGACGGTGCTCCCTGCATGTTGGACCTCTCTATGTGGCCAGGCTGTGAAAAAGTCTCACACAAGTAGCAGAATGTATTTTGGGGTGTAATTGGAAGTATGCATATGCTGTGTGTGAGAAATTACTTGTTGTTATGACAATTTTGTGCAAAAAAAAATAAATTCTTTATTTTCCCAAGAATTGTGGGAAAAAAGTACAACTTCAAAAAACACGACATGCTTCATACTAAATACCTTGGAATGTCTACTTTTCAAAAAGGAGTAATTTGGGGGATATTTGTACTGTTCTGACATTCCAGGGCCTCAAGAAATGAGATAGGCCATCAGTGCATCAGGTGTGATCAATTTTCAATGATTGGCACCATAGTTTGTAGACTATATAACTTTCACACAGACCAAATAATGTACACTTATTTGGGTTATTTTTTACCAAAGATAGGTAGCAGTAAACGTTTTGGCCCAAATTTATGAACAAAAATTACTTATTTGCAAAATGTTATCATAGATAGTGTTGAGCGAACCCGGACTGTAGCGTTCAAAAAACGGGTTCGGGTTCTGGGTTCTGGTAGTTGATCACGCATGTTGAATATCTGCAGGGCAGCCAATCAACAAGCGTTTCACTGGTTTGCCCTTAGAAGCCATTACAGCCATGCCTACTAATGACATGGCTGTGATTGGCCAGTGCATCATGTGATCCAGCCTCTATATAAGCTGGAGTCACTTGATGCTGCAGTCACATGCTGTCTGAGACTCTGAATAGTGTAGGGAGAGGAAGCTGCCAGCGTTTTTGTGAGGGATAGATTGCAGACATTTTAACATCTGATCCTGCATCCTGAGATTACTACTATTGTTGCTCTGAGGGACAGATCACATAAATTTGAGAATCGAGATTTCACATACTGCTGCTTTGAGTGACAGATTGCAGATCAAACCCTGCCTAACACAGCGATCGATTTGATCGTACACAACAATCAGATTGTGGGAGTAATTTGAGATTTCACATACTGCTGCTTTGAGTGACAGACTGCAGATCAAACCCTGCCTAACACAACGATCGTTACGATCGTACACAGCGATCAGATTGTGGGAGTAATTCGAGATTTCACATACTGCTGCTTTGAGCGATCTGACTGCACTAGATAGAGGCTTCTGCTTAGAGGGACAGATTATTGTTCAAAAATCATCCCCTAGTTCTAAAGGGAGAGGTTTTAGCTGCAGCTGTAAGTGACACATTATTGTTCAAAAATCATCTCCTAGTTTATTTGATTTTAATTTATTTTCCCTATCTCCATTTTTTTGTAGGGCACTTGCCCTACTCTTACCCCCATTTTACTTCCTTTTGCAGCCCTCTAGCACTTGCCAGGACTTTGTTACAGCCATTTTTGTGCCTAAACGTTCGGGTCCCCATTGACTTCAATGGGGTTCGGGGTCCGGGAAAATGTTCGGGCAACGTTCGGTGCCGAACCCGGACTTTTTCCCAAAGTTCGTTTGGACCCGCAGAACCAGAACGTCCAGGTGTTCGCTCAACTCTAGTCATAGAAACGAAAAAAAAGTGTTTTTTATTCAAAATTTTCGCACTTTTTTCACTTATGTCGCAAAAAATAAAAAACCCAGAGGTTATTAAATACCCCCAAAAGAAAGCTCTATTTGTGTGAAAAAAATGATAAAAATTTTGTTTGGGTACAGTGTAGCACGAGAGAGTCATTCAAAATGTGAGGGCACTGAAAGCTGAAAATTGGTCTTGGCAGGAAGGGGGTATAAACGTCCTGTATTGAAGTGGTAAAATTAAATGCAAACAATTAACATAACTCAAATTTTCCATTAATGTGCATCCATTGGTGAACTATTAATAATGCATCAGTGCATAGTGAAAATAAACACATGTGGCAATGAATGTCCGCTTTCCCACTTAAAATACTGTCATAAAAAACACACAATTTTCCTTCAATGTGCATCCATTGGTATACTATTAATATGCATCAGTGCATAGTGAAAATAAACATATGCAGAAATGAATGTCCTCTTTTACATTTACACTTAATATAGTGTTAAAAAAACACACAAAAAAACCCCCAAAAACAATGTTTAATATTCGAGACAATGTGTGGTCGGTACCCCTGCGCTGCCACTCTTTGGGTATGTGAATGTCAGTAATTGGAAAATGAGATAAACCCAACTGCTGCAGTACTATAACTGTACACAGTAGTATTAAACATTGAGATGAATGCAATGGAGTACTGCGCGGTAGGTGTGTAGAAAATAAGATATGTTTACAGAAACTTCACAAATATTCTATAATATGGGCTGGTATAAAGTGCTTATGCAAACGGTGACTTAGTGCTCATGGGTTGTGCCATAAATTAACATCATATGTAGATGCACATCATAGGTGAACCAATAGCATAAATAATGTGACTTAAATGTAAAACTGAAAGCTGGATACTGAATTCATAAATCAATCATTAGAACAATTCCTCAATAAAGTGCTTATAGAAATAGTGACCGAATGCCTGTAAGTAGTACCATAAACGGTCACACTATGTAGACACACATCATAAATGAAACAGTATCATGTATAAAGTGACTTAGGTGCAAAAATAAATATTAAGTAATAAGTCCATAAATGGGTAAATAAAACAGTTTTTCAATCATATAGTACTGAATGTGGTATTTAGGGATAAATTCCCAAAAAACGGGTGCTCCAAATACATATATAAAGTGCTGGTTATTGTGCAAAAGTTCATAAGCGTCAATCGTGTGGATATCCTCAATCGCCACCAGGGGGACTCTGTGTGACGGTGCTCTCCCAAATGTGCTCTCAAAACTCTCACCTCAAGGACGCAGTATATGCGCCTGTAGCTAGATGCCACTAGCTTATGCTGTACGGTTCTCCCGTGTGATAATGTGATATTGTCATATAAAAAACGTTTATTAGGGTATAAAAATGGGCTTCTTACATGAATTAAAATTCAAGAACCACGCATATAAAAAGTATATAAAATCAACACCACTGTCTCTCCCTGTGTTGCCGACTCGGGCTGTATCCGGTCCTACGCGTTACGTCACGTCACGTGACTTCCTCAGGGCCACACTATGGGAGCTTGTCTTCTCTATCCCTGAGGGGGAGTTCCGCTAACAGTTACCCATTACTATAACTGAGAGGAACCTGTAAGGAACTTTGGAGGAAGACACGGAGGAAAGATCGCCCCCTAGGTGGGAGAACCGTACAGCATAAGCTAGTGGCATCTAGCTACAGGCGCATATACTGCGCCCTTGAGGTGAGAGTTTTGAGAGCACATTTGGGAGAGCACCATCACACAGAGTCCCCCTGGTGGCGATTGAGGATATCCACCAGATTGACTCTTATGAACTTTTGCACAATAACCAGCACTTTATATATGTATTTGGAGCACCCGTTTTTTAGGAATCTATCCCTAAATACCACATTCGATACTATATGATTGAAGAACTGTTTTATTTACCCATTTATGGACTTATTACTTAATATTTATTTTTGCACCTAAGTCACTTTATACATGATACTATTTCATTTATGATGTGTGTCTATATAGTATGACAGTTTATGGTACTACTTACAGGCATTCGGGCACTATTTCTATAAGCACTTTATTGAGGAATTGTTCTAATGATTGATTTATGAATTCAGTATCCAGCTTTCAGTTTTACATTTAAGTCACATTATTTATGCTATTGGTTCACCTATGATGTGCATCTACATATGATGTTAATTTATGGCACAACCCATGAGCACTAAGTCACCGTTTGCAGAAGCACTTTATACCAGCCCATATTATAGAATATTTGTGAAGTTTCTGTAAAAATATCTTATTTTCTACACACCTACCGCGCAGTACTCCATTGCATTCATCTCAATGTTTAATATTCGTCCAGTGCTTTGGTATTCCAAAAAAGTGATCCGTGCTTCAATGTTCCTTATATACACATTAGTGACAACACTCTGGTGCTCTCCCCTTTAGTAATGTTATCACCTGCACCAATCTAAAACACACAATCTTATTTGGTGACCATAAGATAAAAAGCTGCGATCTGTCAGCTACTCCACACTCCTCGTGAGGCTGCCACTGCAATCCCCCTGAAGAAGACATGTGTTCCGTGTTCCCTGTGTCTAATACTGTACACGTAAGGGGAGGGGGAGAGGGTGGTGAAGGCAGTGGCAGCCTCACGAGGAGTGTGGAGTAGCTGACAGATCGCAGCTGTGCGGCTTTTTATCTGATGGTCACCAAATACCATTGAGAATGTGAGTACCTATTTTGGAGTTTTAATAAAGCGTATGGTTTTAAAAAGGATTCAGGTACTATTAGATTGTTTTTTACCTGCAGGTACAGAGGAGACTAGTCTGAGGATTAACACAGGAGCTTGGCCATTCCTTGATTAGTGAGCCCAGTGGTGGCTCAACTGCGTTTATTGACCAAACTTAATAGTTAGGTCTCACACCCTGAGGTAGGGTGGCCACATCATCCCTTTAATCCAGGACATATATTAATTACACAGGTTCTGTGGCTAATTAAAATGGTAATTAAACTTACTTGGTGCCTTATCTGCTTTAAATTGGCCTCAGAACCTGTGTAATTCATATGTGTCCTGGATTAAAGGGATGATGTGGCAACCCTACCCTGAGGTGAGGAGATTACTAAAGGGGGAGCTCAAGAGTGTTGCCACTATTGTGTATATAAGGAACATTGAAGCAAGGACCACTTTTAGGAATACCAAAGCACTGGATGAATATTGAACATTGTCCTTCAATGTTGTTTTAAGTTAACTTTAACTATATTAAGTGTAAATCTAAAAGAAGACATTCATTGCTGCATGCGTTTATTTTCACTGTGTACTGATGCATATTAATAGTTCACCAATGGATGTACATTGAAGGAAAATTGTGTGTTTTTTATGACAGTATTTTAACCACTTGCCTGACGGCGGCAAAGTGGTTCGATATCGCAAACTGCCGTCAGGCTGCGAAATCGCGGATCGTGAGCGCGCGCGCGCCGCCGGAGGCGCACTCGCGTGCTCACTGTGTTACGAGGGAGACAGGGAGCGGGTAGGGCGGACTCGATCTCTGCTAGCTACCCGCGATGCCTCCCCCACAGTGACAGAACGGAGATCCGTGTATGTAAACACGGAGAAGGAATGTGATCGCAGGCAACTTGTATATGGGAGCCGCGATCACTCTCCTCCCCCACTCAGCCCAGCCCCCATACAGTTAGCAACACACACAGGGAACACAGTTAACCCTCAGAGCGTCCCCTGCAGGTTAACCCCTTCCCTGACAGTGACATTTACACAGTAATCAGTGCATTTTCATAGCACTGATCGCTGTATAAATGTCATTGGTCCCAAAAAAGTGTCAAAATGGTCCGACATGTCCGCCGCAATATCGCAGTCCTGCTAAAAATAGCAGAACGCCGCCATTACTACTAAAAAATTTAAAAAAAAACAAAAAAAACCCCATATATTAATTATCATCATTCATACACGTGCAAACCAGTCTGATTGTGATTTTTTTTTACCAAAAATATTAGAAAGAATATAAATCTGCCAAAACTGATAACATTTTTTTTTTATATTTTTTTTGGATATGTATTATAGCAAAAAGTAAGAAATATTGTTTTTTGCAAAATTGTCCCTATTTTTTTGTTTATAGCGGTGATCAGAAATGACGCAGAGGTGATCAAATACCACCAAAAGAAAGCTCTATTTGTGAGAAAAAAAGGACGCAAATTTTGTTTGGGTACAATGTCGCACGATCGCGCAATTGTCAGTTAAAGGAACACAGTGCCGAATCGCAAAAAGTACTCTGGTCCTAAAGGGGGAAATCCTTCCGGGGCTGAAGTGGTTAAGTGTAAAAGAGGACATTCGTTGCCACATGCATTTATTTTCACTATGCACTGAAGCATTATTAATAGTTCACCAATAGATGCACATTGAAGGAAATTGAGTGTTTTTTTCATTTATGTTAATTGTTTGCGTTTAAGCACTTTATATAATTATTGATTGGGAGGTGTGGATGCGCCACCAAAATATGAACAATGTGTAATGAGCCAAATTTTACTAACGTGTTCAGTTCTGGTTTGATGAGTGGTACATGATAAAATTATATATAAAAATTATGCAAGATGAATACATAAATAGTGACTGAATAGATATTGCATTACACGTATTTAAGATTGGTGATAATGTTACACCCCTTAGCGAACATAATATTTTTTTATAATATTTTTTTACATCTTAACCTAAGGGGTGATATGCTTATGTTCATTGGAAATGTTATTGGTACTTTGTATCCGCATTTGGGTTATGGCTTTATATCTTTAAATCCATCATTAATACTCCTAATTAGTTTAGGTTAATAACCCCCCCCCCCTCCATACCTCTAATGATCCAGTTAATATCAATTCTATCCAGTCTAATTAGGGCTCAGGACAATTAGATCTTTCATCAGGAGTACCCCAAATTATAGCAATAATTTTCTTCACATAGGATCTTCTGATTGTTTTATTTAGGTATCTATTTTAACTGTATGACCTCCATTACCTAAAATAATTACGAACAGCTGTAGTAGACATTTAGCACTTAGATAAAACCCACCCCATTACACCCACTCCTGACTCCAGACAAAGCCACGACGGCATAACATCTAGAGGCATAGCCTGGCGGTGGTATCCTGCATCCTGACGTGAGATGTTATTTATTTGTTTTTATGCTGGTTACATTTTATTTAAATGTGAGCAAATTTTTAAAGGGTGGCATGGTTTTATTCATAATTGGTTGAACATACTGCACTATGTAAGTTTTCTCTTTATATGCATACCTGGGAGCTGCAGTTGACTAGCAATATCAATCCTGTTTTTTTCAAGTTTCCCGCACTTGTGGTGTTTGCCTATTGGAATAATTAACCCATCCTTGTGCGGTTAGCACTTTGCATTAGTTCTGGTGCGGTTAGCACTTTATCCAGGTTTTTGTGCAATCAGCACTTGTAAGGGATTATTTCCAACCTAGTCCATTTATCCAGGAAAGCGAAGGAGTTCACTGTTTGAACGTGAATTGACCCGAGTGGGGGTCGCCAATTGAGATGAGCGCCCAATTCTCCTGGTGGAGGGAGCACACTGCACTGTTTTTGATTTACTACACACATTTAAGAAGACTTCTGGACAAGGAGTCATAGGGATCTAAATCCTAATTGGCACAGTTTTAAGGGGACATTTGGTCCCTAAAGACATTGGACTGTTTACTACCTCACATTCAAATTTTATTTGAATCCTATATTGATTATGGGAATGAACTGTTTATGTATTTCATGCACTTTATTAATATAGCACCTATGCACTTTATGTTCACTAAGGGGTGTTACATTATCACTAGAGTTGAGCGAACCTCTGGAAGTTCGGGTTCTGCTGGTCCGGCCGAACTTCGGGACAATGTCCTGGTTCGGGTCCGGACAGAACCCGAACGTTTGCACGGACCCCGAACCCCATTTAAATCAATGGGGACCCGAACTTTTAGGCACAAAAATGGCTGTAACAAAGTCCTGGAAAGCCCTAGAGGGCTTGTCACAAATCACCACTCCCACGGCGACTAGCTAACCGAGACGTGCGTGCTGTGACTGGGAGTATATGAGGGAATAAGGAGGAACTTATACTGCTGTAAGATTTCACTGTGCTTTCACAGCCCGCACTACCTTCGGCCACCACTAGAGGGAGACTCCATTCCAATCCAGCTGGCTGACCACACACAGGCAGATACGAATCTTACATACAATCTGGTACACTCTTTGGGTTGGGGAGCAGTCTAGCAATTATCAGACATCTAGGGTTTCTCTAGCTATCCTGCAAGCTAAAACCCTGGTGCTAATCACTCTTCCCACTGTCCACACACCCACAGTAGACCCACAATAACCGATAGCCTGCCACCACTCAGCCGTTTATTCCTTTATCGAATTGGTCTGCTGAGCCACCACACACACACAGATCTCCGTCTGGCAGATCTGTTAGTTTACAATCGGCATGCAATCTGCCCACACACAGAGCGATTGCATACTGATTGGCCTGTAGCGTAAACCGAATATTAAGGCACTAAAATACCACAATCTCTCTAGAGATATGAGTTCTAGGTTAGTACACAGAAGTCACTTATTAATTTTAACATTTAATATCCCGAAAATGGGCAGTGCATAAAATATATACAAAGAAAAAAGTAGTTACAAAAAATACAAAAAAAAAACAGACAATACATGCAAATGGCAATTAGCTATAAAAATAAAAGGGAATAAAAACAGAAATAAACTTTACGTTACCGCAGTCTATCCCTGGACCGAAGTAAGTCTAGAATTGCGGAAACCTCTCAGTTCAGAAAACCTACTTCGTAGAGGAGACAACTTGGGACAATGAGACACCCCAATTTATTGGAATATGAATGTGGGCTGGACGTTAGCCCCCGGCCAATCAACCCTGCGGGGAGTTCCCACCCTAGCCCACAGGATGTTTCATGTTTCGAAACCCCCAACGTCAAACTGGATCAGAACGGCGCTGACCACTGGATTATGGATAGGATTTCCAAACCCAGCGCCTTTTCTCGTTCACGACAGTGCCAAACACAATCTACCTGCCGCAGCCTGGCGCCATCTGACGGTTTTGTGCATTTTTCTGAGACCCAAAACCAGCTACCAATATAGAGTGATATGTGCTGGTAGCTTAAGGAAATCCAAAGGAATTATTTTCATCTCTCTGCCGTTAATATTTCAGCTTTTATGAGAGATGAAATATATTCTTTTGATTTGTTGACACTAACCAAAGTTAGTGACAGGCTGTAGATTATCAGAGAGTCCCCCTGCACTACTGGAAGCACACAAAACAGTAGGCTCTGTGCGGGTTGGCTTGGTAGGTAGGGCAGCCTTCTTTCTCTCGGGGCAGGACACACTGAGATGACCCATCTGGTTGCAGACAAAACATTTACGAGTATCCGCACCTGTGGGCTTGGCTCCTGGAGGTCCGAGTGGTTTGGTCTTCCGGCTATCCTGAGAAGAGGGTCCTCCTGCTTTTTCTGCTTTCCCGCTGGGTACAGTAGTCCTCCTGGTGTCAGACATTCTGTTAGCCGCATAGGCGTCGGCTATTTATGCTGCTTGATCCACCGTCTTGGGATCTCGGTCCAGCACAAACTGACGGACCTCGGAAGGACATGTCCGTAGGAACTGGTCTTTAATCATTAGCTCCTGCAGGGTATCAAAGGTGGTTACCGATAGTCCCTTTAGCCACTGCTGGAAAGCAGTGCGCAAGCTACAAACAAGATCCAGGTAGCTGTCATTAGGACCTCGATGCAATGTCCTGAAACGTTTGCTGTACACCTCTGCCGTAAGTTGGTACCGTTTGATTATGGCCTGCTTAAGGGCCTCATAGTCCCTTTCTTGTCCCTCTGGGAGACTTAAAAGTACATCCAGGGCCTTGCCTTTCAGCCCTGGTGTGAGGTATTGTGCCCATTGCTCCTTGGGCAGGCAGTACTGACGACAAGTCCTTTCAAATCCCTGTAAGAAAGTGTCCATATCGCCATCTTTGTCCATGGTTGGGAATTTGTCCAGGGGAATTTTGTGTATTCGTTCTTCCCTGGGCTCAGCATTATCAGCAGGCCTGTTCTGCTGCAGCTGGAGTTTGGCTAGCTTCAGCTGAAATTGCCGCTCTGCTTGTCGGTCCTTTGCTTCCCGCTCTGCTTGTCTGTGCTGCGTAATGAACTGGAAACGTAAGGATTTACTGACTAGGCCTAGCAGTTGTAGGTCAGCCTGTAAGAATGATAACAGGACCTCCGGTTGGTCCTCCTGGACAATAACATCCACTGGTGGGGAGGACTGCTGCTCCTCTAGGGTGTCATAAGTTGCATCCTGTGACTCCATAACTGAGGCTCGCTCCTCCTTGTCTTTCTCCACCAGGGCGCATATCATCTGATCCTTCGTCTGGATCCTCGTGGTTGGGATGCCTCTGGTCTCACACAGATTCAGCAGGTCATCTTGACTTTGCTTCACGTAGCTGATCACGATTTCAGCCATTTTGCCAAAATAAAAGATAGAAAAGAAAAACAAGAAGGGGTGGGGAGCAAATAGCCAAGTATGTCTGTTCCAAAAAACAAAAATTATGCACTGAGTGAACTTCTGTAGGTCAGTTGCTTCTAATAAGCTTCCAACCTTTAGTACACGGGCTAAATGAATAAACCATGCACTAATGTACTAAGCAAATCCCGCTCGCTGCCACCAATCTGTCACAAATCACCATGCCCACGGCGACTAGCTAACCACGACGTGCGTGCTGTAAGTGGGACTATATGAGGGAATAAGGAGGAACTTATACTGCTGTAAGATTTCACTGTGCTTTCACAGCCCGCACTACCTTCGGCCACCACTAGAGGGAGACTCCAATCCAATCCAGCTGGCTGACCACACACAGGCAGATACGAATCTTACATACAATCTGGTACACTCTATGGGTTGGGGAGCAGTCTAGCAATTATCACACATCTAGGGTTTCTCTAGCTATCCTGCGAGCTAAAACCCTGGTGCTAATCACTCTTCCCACTGTCCACACACCCACAGTAGACCCACAATAACCGATAGCCTGCCACCACTCAGCCGTTTATTCCTTTATCGAATTGGTCTGCTGAGCCACCACACACACACAGATCTCCTTCTGGCAGATCTGTTAGTTTACAATCGGCATGCAATCTGCCCACACACAGAGCAATTGCATACCGATTGGCCTGTAGCGTAAACCGAATATTAAGGCACTAAAATACCACAATCTCTCTAGAGATATGAGTTCTAGGTTAGTACACAGAAGTCACTTATTAATTTTAACATTTAATATCCCGAAAATGGACAGTGCATAAAATATATACAAAGAAAAAAGGAGTTACAAAAAATACAAAAAGATAAACAGACAATACATACAAATGGCAATTCGCTATAAAAATAAAAGGGAATAAAAACAGAAATAAACTTTACGTTACCGCAGTCTATCCCTGGACCGAAGTAAGTCTAGAATTGCGGAAACCTCTCAGTTCAGAAAACCGACTTCGTAGAGGAGACAACTTGGGACAATGAGACTGCCCAATTTATTGGAATATGGATGTGGGCTGGACGTTAGCCCCCGGCCAATCAACCCTGGGGGGAGTTCCCGCCCTAGCCCACAGGATGTTTCATGTTTCGAAACCCCCAACGTCAAACTGGATCAGAACGGCGCTGACCACTGGATTATGGATAGGATTTCCAAACCCAGCGCCTTTTCCCGTTCACGACAGTGCCAAACACAATCTACCTGCTGCAGCCTAGCGCCATCTGATGGTTTTGTGCATTTTTCTGAGACCCAAAACCAGCTACCAATATAGAGTGATATGTGCTGGTAGCTTATCACCCGTACGATCAAAAGCAATTATTTTCATCTCTCTGCCGTTAATATTTCAGCTTTTATGAGAGATGAAATATATTCTTTTGATCTGTTGACACTAACCAAAGTTTGTAGACTTTGTGGGACCTAGCAGATCGCCCCCTGCGGTTCCTGCAGCCAGGGAGGCTAGAACTCCTGTTTGAAGCTCATGTAAGGTGACAAGCTGTGATTCCTCTGATTGGTAACTCTCATTAGTGTCTAGGTGTGAAATGGATCAACTGGACATTTTAGCTTGCTTAGTTCTATTTACATGCTAATGAAAGGACATATGCCCTGGCTAACATTGCATGCTATACTTTTCATCACTCAGAATTAAACTACATCCATAATTATACTATTTCTATAAATCACATCACATCTTGCTAAGGCAAACTATCTTACACTTTCCATTTATGTTACAGGGCTGCAAAAG
>BLSH010172059.1:105821-119485 GCA_018402905.1 Glandirana rugosa
TCCAACATTTGACTCGGGACGGAGAACACAGATCTATAGTAATTTAGAGAAGGTTTTGAGGTTGTGACTGAGAGGACTAAACACAAACGTACGATGACGACACCCCTCCCTCCTAAACCTGAATTTAAGGAAAAGGTAAAGGACACATTAGAGTAAGGTGTACAGTCAGGAAGGGACAAGACACAAATCAAACATTCGACACCGTCACGGAGGCGATGGGAGATGTTGTCTATACCAAGACGGTAACAGGGTCAAGGTCGGACCGAACCCGAACGATTTTTGAAATGTCCGGGTCCGTGCCACGGACACCCTAAAGTTCGGTACGGACCCGAACGTTACAGTCCGGGTTCGCTCAACACTACTCATTAGCTACAGTCAGTTATCTTAAAAAGCATGTAAAGGGAGAAATTACACACAAGAAGACATGCGTCTCATTCTTGAAAATATTTTGGGGCAGACATCTCCCTGGAACTGGGACAATGGCAGAACCATATCTGTTGTAGAGGGTAGCGGAGGCACTGCCACAGCTTACAAACTAAACACAGAACAGGGAAGGACTGACATGTGGAATGAGATTACACAGGAAATGGAAAAGGAATTTAAGTCCAAATCCTCCCTCCCCACAGCAGTAGCATGCAAACACAAATCAGGAGAGTCAGTGTTGGAGTTTTGGAAGAGATTTAATGATATCTAGACACAAGAGGCAGGGCTCAGTTTACAACCTAATATTCACAGTTTACTGATTCAGACCTTTTTTATCTAATTTTAAACCTAATGTAATGTTGACTGTAAAACAGATGATTTCTGAATGGCCCACATGTACGAGAGAACAATTTCAAGAAAAACGAACAGAAAAAGACGCTACTGGATGTTTTGAAGCTCCTAAAGTGGTAGCTGCCCATTATCAAGGGGGCCCACCACAACAAAGCGGGAACCCAGGAGGTTACAGTAGTAAGGGCAGAGGCAGAGGCCGATTCAGGGGAAGGGGAGGAAAAAATAGAGGAAGAAATACAGGCTGTTTTAATTGTGGAGCTAAGGATCATTGGAGAAGTCAATGTCCCTATGAGACTCAAGACCACTCCCAACAGGTTTCCCCTAAGTATCAACAAAATAGGGACCTGCTTCAACAAGGCCTAAAATCTCCCTATTACCTGGCAACAGCCGCCTCAACAAAATAAATGAAGCTGCCCAGAAGGTAGTATCCCAGCATTCCCTCTTGTCTCTCACTCTTATAAAGAACAGCCACTCATATCATTACATTTGAGTGGGAAAATGATCCCGTTTCTTCTTGACTCAGGCACGACCTGTAGCACAATTGAGAAGATTATTATAGAGGAGAGTACACGAATGCTGAGCCTTCAATGGGAATAAATAGGATACTCACTAAAACCTACAAAACACCTCCCCTCCCCATTTTTGACCCTGTGCATGGTTACCCTCTAATGCACCACTCATTCAGAATTATCCCAAACTGCCCAGTAAACCTGTCAGGTAGAGACCTGATGGGAGAACTAAACATTAATATCAAAACCACAAAGAAGGGTGGCATTGTAGCGCAATCCACCAAGGTCCCAATAATTTCCCCCCTAACCATGATTGTGGCAGACGCCCACGGCCCACCTCCAGGTAGGATAGACGACAGAGTATGGGCAGAAAATTATTTTGATGTTGGCCTCATTTTCTGTACCCCCTACAAGGCCACTCTTAAGGCATGGTCAAAACCTGTGTACCATAAACAGTACCCTTTATCAAAAGAAAAGGAGGAAGGTATTGCCCCAATGGTAAAACACTCTCTTGAAGAAGGTATTTTGGAAAACATAGTTTCTCCCTATAATACCCCAATTAACCCAGTGAAGAAACCAAATGGTAGCTACGGATTTGTACAGGATCTGAGAGCCATAAATGGATGTGTGGTCCCCAATGCTCCAATAGCGCCAGATGTGCCATCACTCCTGTCCTCCATTCCATCCGATGCAGAGTGTTTTACAGTGATTGATCTGACAAATGCTTTTTATAGCAGCAGATGGTAAAACCATCTCACACTCCTCATTAGTTAAAGAATTACTAAAAGCTATACAGCTACCAAGGTCCATTGCCAATTTACATTGCCGGGCACACACAGGCAAGCAGATTGATATAGCCAAAGGAAGCAAGCAAAGGAAGCCACATCCACGCAAAATGCAACTACCTAAATGCCATTGCTCACGCCAGAAATGCCACTTCTAGACCAAACATTGCAAGACTTACAGACATGCCACGGAAACAGATATCTGAGATTGGAACAACGAAGGTGTGCAGATAAGCCCTAATTCTGGACTTATCTGCCAAGAGGGGAGACCATGCATTCCTGTTGCCAGTGCACCACTCTTTATTTCACAATACCATGGGGTGGGACATAGAGGATGGCAGACTAAATGGGGAACTTTTGGATTGTAATTTCTATATTCCAGGCCTCCCCTCCCTTGTCAAGGCATATGTCTCCAGATGCATCACATGTATCAGAAACAACCCCAACAACCCACAAAGGGCAAAACATGAACACCTGATATACCCAACAACACTGTTCACTCACCTACAGATAGACTTCACACAAATGCCAAAGGTGGGAAAGAGACAGGAGTACCTTTTGGTGATCGTGGATATGTTTTCACGATGGCCTGAGGTATCTATAACCACAAAAGAAGATGCCCAAACAGTTGTAAAAATTCTTACACAAGAGAATATTCCCAGGTGGGGATGTCCGCTCCAGATTAACTCAGACAATGGCCCTGCATTTGTGGCCAAGGTCTGCCAAGATCTGGTAAGGACTCTTAAAATTGACTGGAAGTTTCACATACCTTATCACCCCCAAAGTTCAGGTATAGTGGAAAGGATGAATAGGACTCTCAAGGATAAGAAAAGGAAGGCAACTGGAGGTACGTATGCAAATTGGAAGAAGGTTCTCCCGGCAGTTCTCGCCGAGGTAAGAATGACCCCCTTCAAGAAGACAGGTTACTCCCCTTTTGAGGTTTTAATGGCTAGGCCATTCCCCACTCCATGGGCCACACAGCCACTTATGGTAGAAAGAGGGGACCTAGATCTAATCCAGGAGGAATATGTGAGAAAACTTATTGAAACTCTGGACAAAGTTGAAAGAAATGTCGGTCGCACATCTCCTTTTTCTTCACAGGAACCAACCCATTCTTTCCAAGTGGGAGATACTGTGGTGGTCCAGCATTTGAACCGAAATAAGAAGCAAGAATACCCCTTTGGACCTCCCACAAAGGTGATCGCGGTGACCAGAACAGATATACTGGTGGAAAGCTCACAGTCCTTGATCCGCGCCAGTCGTGTGAAGAGGGTGAACCAAGCACCCAAAAAGCAAGATAAAGACAAGAGAGGTGAAACAGGTGGTATAAGTCCTCGAATAGCAAGTGAAACAGGTGGAAAAGTCTCTGAAAAAGATTACCTTGCTTATTGCACCACAGACTTCTGGGAAGGCATTCTGTCTTCTAATCCTGCTGGCCCTGACTGTATTCATGCCAGTATGGATCATGGATGTTAATCAAGATAATACAGAAACTTATTGATGCCACCATCACTAAAACTATGTGGTATCAACCAACCCCTTGGCAAGAGACACACCAATGGTCCCAGGTACCAACCAGTAGCTAGGGTATAAGGTCACAAGCATGACCTAAGAAGTGCCTCCATTTTGGAGGATTATGTATGACCTAAGTCTTTCTATTACACATATATTTATGCTAAGACTCCACTCTAGGCTAAGATGCATGAATCTAGTTTCATGTATACTGTAGAGTTTCTGTTTCCCTGAAATTACATGCATTTTCTTCTAAATGAAACTATTGTACAGACCCCCTTATATGGTTCTTGTAACTCTTACTTTTCTTTGACTATAAAAGAAGAAACACGGAAATCAAGGTGGCTCTCTCCCTGAAAAACAGCTGTTGTGTGTGTATATTTTTGTGGCTTGGGGGGGCTCGGGAACTCCAAGGGTGATAACTGCTCCACCAGGGACAGACGGGGGTTGAGAGGAATCCAATCCTTTCACGTGTAACTGACACTATGATCGAATAATTCAGGTGACTCCTCCGTGCATGATGGTGGAGCTATGGAAGGAGTAGCTGTGGACAAGAAGCCAATGGAATAGGCCACTTTGCCAGCTGCGGTGGAAGGCAAACTAGTATGAGCCTGACTGACAGAGGATGAGGAGGATGAGGACGGCTTAGTTATCCACTCCACCAACTCTTCTGCATGTTGTGGCTCAATAACATGGCCAGCACAGGAAAAATAGGACAAGCGTGCCCAGAGCCAAGCTGACTGGTCGGTTCATTCGGCCGTGGTCCAAGGGCTCCGGCCATGGAAGGGTGCCCACTGGCGTAGGGTTGCCACCTGTCCTGCTTTAATGTTTCACAGTACAGTGATCACTCTGAGTTCCGAGCCCAGCTCAGCAATGGGCGGTGAGCTCCCTGTGATTTGCCGAACGGGGTCATGTGTGGGCGGCCGACAAGGGCGTCTGTGATTGGCCCGACGGAGCTGGTCATGTGTGGAGGCGGAGCTGACCTGTGGGTGATCATGGCATCTTGGCTCTCTGCCTGGCGTGCTCTCTCTCATCTGCCCCTCACCCCCTCTCTGTCAGTGCCCCCCTTCTCTGTCAGCGCCCCTTCTCTGTCAGTGCCTGCCCCTCCCTGTCAGCAACACTCTCTGTCAGTTCGCCCCTCTTTGTCAGACCCCTCTCTGTCAACCCACACCTGTAAGACTCCCTCTGTGTCAGCTCACCCCTCTGTCAGACTGCCCCTCTCTGTCAGTCCACCCCTCTCTGTTAGCCCCCCTCACTGGCAGCTTGCCCCCCTCTGTCAGCCCCTCTCTCTGTCAGCCCGCTCCTCTCTGTCAGCCCCCTCTCTGTCAGCAATCCTGTCACCCCACCCCGCTCTATCAGCCCCCCTCTCTGGCAGCCTGCCCCTCTCACTCAGCCCACCCCTCTCTGTCAGCCCCCCTCTCTGTCAGCCTGCTCCTCTCTGTCAGCCTGTCCCTTTCTGTCAGCCCCCTCTGTCAGCCTGTCCCTCTCTGTCAGCAACATTCTCTGTCAGGCCCCCCCTCTCTGTCAGCCCGCCCATCTCTGTCAGCCCCCGTCTCTGTCAGCAACCCTTTGTCAGCACTATGCCTCTCTGTCAGCCCGCCATGCCTCTCTGTCAGCCCCCCTCTCTGTCAGCCCACCCCTCTCTTTCAGATCCCATTCTCTGTCAGCCTGCCCCTCTCTATCAGCACCCCTCTTTGTCAGCCTGCCCCTCTCTTTCAGCCCGCCCCTCTCTATCAGCAACCCTCTCTGTCAGCAACCCTCTCTGCCATTAAATATTTAAATATTGATGCGCAGACCAATCAAGAGAAGAAAAAGAAAAAACAGGAGCTGCCAACCTCAAAAGGTCAACCTAACCACCATATAGAATAAGAGGGAATAAAGGTAAGGTGGCGCTCACCAAATCTATATGAATGATATTAAATCAACTAATGAAATAAAACAGTAGTAATACCATAATTGAATAAATGAAAGCCGTGGGAGTCTATCAGCCAGCCCAGGGAAGAAGTGTATACTGAAAATAAGAGAGGTCCAAGAAAAGAACCTTGGGGGACCCTGACAGACAAAGGAAGAGGAGAGGAGGCAGTAGAATTGTACGTGACACTGAAAGTGCGTTGGGATAGGTAGGATGAGAGCCACCGAAGAGCACAGTCACAGAGACCGAGGGAGTAAAGTTTTTTGAGGAGGAAGGGGTGGTTAACTGTATCAAAGGCAGCCAAAAGGTCCAGAAGTAGGAGTACAGAGTAGTGTCCATTGGTTTTTGCGGTTAGTAGGTCATTTGTGAGTTGTAGATATGTGCTAGCACCTCTGCACTTTATGCTTTTTTGCACATTATATAGAACTGATTATGAATTGTGTTTAAGGATTGTTTTTATATATTGTATTTGCATATTTTTGCACTGATTTTTTTCTGCACTTTCATTTATATCTTTTACTTATGTGTTAGCACCTCTGCATTATGTATGCATTTTTATGTGCTACACAGCATGGATTTGTGATTTTCAACTGCAGATTATGATTTGTATTCACTACAATAGCATTTTTTAGGCGTTCCATTTCAGTTCATTTGTATGAATACTTCTTATTGAATTTTATGTGTTTTCAGATGACTACAAAGTTATTATTAGTATCAGCGTGGAACACTACTGACACTAGCACTAATGGTTTATTATAGTACTATTACTTCTTTTATTTCTATTTGATCTATTATCATTCACATAGATGCCTTTATACATTTGGAGAGGATTACAAAGTGAGTATCAGTGTGGAACACTGACATCTTGTGGTCCATTATAGTATTACTACTGTTTTATTTCATTAGTTGATTTAATATTATTCATTTATATTTCTTCATTTGGTGAGTGCCACCTTACCTTTATTTCTTCTTATTCTATATGTGTTAGGTTGGCCTTTTGAGGTTGGCAGCTCCTTTTTTTTCTTCTCTTGATTGGTCTGCCCAACAATATTTAAATATATAATCCCCCTTTTTTTACATTACTGTTGGTGCAGTGGCCATGGACGTTTTGGGGTTTTTAGACAATAGAGTAATTAACATAGAAGAGATATTTGTAAAACAAGAAGAAAGACAGGTTGGAGATATCGAGAATGGCTTTAGAAAAACGGGGCACCTCATGGAGAAAAAAATGAATGTCTGATGGGATATAATTACTCATGAGCAATATATTAAGGAAAAAATACTGTATATAATCGAGTATAAGCCGAGTTTTTCAGCACATTTTTTATGCTGAAAAAGCCCCCCTCGGCTTATACTCAAGTGAGTAACTGTAACTATAATGAAACTGATGGCAGTGTGTGCTGTGCTCTTTGTCTCCCCCTACAGTGCAGTACCTGGCAGGAAGAGAAGAAGGTAATGCAGTTTTTTAAAAGTCTTTCTGTAATTCTACAAGTATATGTGTGTGTGTGCATGTATATGTGTGTCTGTGTTTATATGTTTGTGTATATGTGTCTGTGTGTACTTCTTTCTGCTCTGCCCCTGTGTGCTCTCCAGCCCCCCTGTACTTTATCCTGGCCCCGGGCACACCCTAATAATCCCGTGCCAGCCAGGGCTTTTTCCTGCTGAAAAGGTTGGGTTCCTTAATGGACACTCACTGGCAGTGACAGTGCTGCTGTGCCAGTGAGACAATTTTGATTAGTATGTATAATGCTAGAGAAACTATGAAAACTGCAGCTGGGGAGTAAGCTGACAGCTGGCCGCATTTTCTGATGCTGCCTCTATAGTTCCGGCAGCAGATCTCTTACTGTAAGCGGCGGAGTGATATAGCTGCACTCCGCCTGCCCTCCAGTGCCTCTTCAGGCTTTCATATGATAGAGGTCAGTAGCATCTAGTGTGGACTCGGAGCATGGCTGAACTTAGGAGGATAGATTTCACTCACTGACAGTGACAATGCTCAGCCAGCAAACCCCCCTCCCTCCTCCCCCCATGGCACGAGCAGGAGAAGAGAGAGGGCTCAATCCTCTCTGGCTCTCCTGTGTGTCTGTCCCGCCCACACTGCAATCCTCCTGTGTGCAGCCTGTGCCTGAGAAAAGAGATGTGTGGGCGGAAGATCATAGGTACAAGAAAAAGCAGCTGGCAGATCCGTGGGGGCTGCTAGACTGATTCCCCTGTGTGCTCCTGCAGATTCCAGCCTCCGGTGAGTAAGCAGTCCCCGATCTCCTCCTCTCTCTCCTCCATCTGTCTCACCCCCCACCCCCCCTTCCAGGAGCTGCAAGTTGATTCTTCCAGCAGACACTTAGGGATGACTTAACTCTGATGTCAGGGGGCACTGTGCCATGCTGTGATGTCAGAGGTTACTGTGCCATGCTGTGATGTAAGGGTCACTGTGCCATTCTCTGATGTAAGGGTCACTGTGCCATGCTGTGATGTAAGGGTCACTGTGCCATGCTCTGATGTAAGGTGACACTACTATGCCATGCTGTGATGTCAGGGGGCACTGTGCCATGCTGTGATGCAAGGGGCCACTGTGCCATGCTGTAATGTCAGGGAGCACTGTGCCATGCTGTGATGTAAGGGTCACTGTGCCATGCTCTGATATAAGGGTCACTGTGCCATGCTCTGATGTAAGGGGACACTACTGTGCTATGCTGTGATGTCAGGGGGCACTGTGCCATGCTGTGATGTCAGGGGCCACTATGCCATGCTGTGAAGTAAGAGTCACTGTGCCATGCTCTGATGTCAGGGGACACTACTGTGCCATTCTGTGAGGTCAGGGGGCACTGTGCCATGCTGTGATGTCAAGGGCCACTGTGCCATGCTGTGATGTCAAGGGCCACTGTGCCATGCTGTGATGTCAGGGGACACTACTGTGCCATGCTGTGATGTCAAGGGGCACTGTGCCATGCTGTGATGTCAGGGGGGCACTGTGCCATGCTGGGATGTCAGGGGCACTGTGCCATGCTGTGATGTCAGGGGGCACTACTGTGCCATGCTCTGATGTAAGGGAGCACTACTGTGCCATGCTCTGATGTAAGGGGGCACTACTGTGCCATGCTCTGAGAAAAGGGTCACTGTGCCATGCTGTGATGTCAGGGGGCACTGTGCCATACTGTGATGTCAGGGGCACTACTGTGCCATGCTCTGATGTAAGGGAGCACTACTGTGCCATGCTCTGATGTAAGGGGGCACTACTGTGCCATGCTCTGATGTAAGAGTCACTGTGCCATGCTCTGATCTAAGGGGACACTACTGTGCCATTCTTTGATGTAATGGGAGCACTACTGTGCCATGCTCTGATGTAAAGGGGCACTGTGCCATTCTCTGATGTAAAGGGCATTGTGCCATGCTCTGATATCAGGGGCACTGTGGGTGGATTCTGATGTAAGGGGGCACTGTGCCATTCTCTGATATCAGGGGGCACTGTGCCATGCTCTGTTGTCAGGGGGCAGTGTGCCAGGATTCTGATGTCAGGGGGCACTGTGCCATGCTTGGGTGTCGGGAGGCACTTTGCCATTCTCTGATGTCAGAGGGCACTGTGCCATTCTCTTATGTAAAGGGCACTGTGCCATTCTCTGGTGTAAGGGGCACTGTGCCATACTCTGATGTAAGGGGGCACTGTGTCAGGATTCTGATGTAGAGGGGCACTCTGCCATGCTGTGATGTAATGGGGCACTCTGCCAGGATTCTGATGTGAGGGGGCACTCTGCCATGTTCTGATGTAAGGGGGCACGCTGTCCCTCTGCGGGCAATCTGGTACTAACTGACACTGGCTGGCAGGGGCACAAACTGACACTGATGTCACTAGTGACACTAATACAGTGATCAGTGCTAATACTGTACACTGTACTAATGACACTGGCTGGGAAAGGGTTAACATCAAGGGGTTAACTGTGTGTCTAACAATGTGTTAAGTGTGCTGCTTTTACTTACTAATCTGGCTATTTTTTCCTCCCTGCTTTTCAGGGAGAAGACAGAGCCAGAACACTATTCTTATGTACACTGAGTTCTGTGTGTGTGTGTGAAATATATATACACAGTATCTCACAAAAGTGAGTACACCCGTCACATTTTTGTAAAATCTTTTCATGTGACAACACTGAAGAAATGGCACTTTGCTACAATGTAAAGTAGCGAGTGTACAGCTATTATAACAGTGTAAATTTGTTGTCCCCTCAAAATAACTCAACACACAGCTATTAATGTCTAAACCGCTGGAAACAAAAGTGAGTACACCCCTAAGTGAAAATGTCCAAATTGGGCCCAATTAGCCATTTTCCCTTCCCGGTGTCATGTGACCCGTTAGTGTTACAAGGTCTCAGGTATGAATGGGGAGCAGGTGTGTTAAATTTGGTGTTATCGCTCTCACTCTCTCATACTGGTCACTGGAAGTTCAACATGGCACCTCATGGCAAAGAACTCTGAGGATCTGAACAAGAATTGTCGCTCTATATAAAGATGGTCCAGGCTATAAGAAGATTGCCAAGACCCTGAAACTGAGCTGCAGCACGGTGGCCAAGACCATATAGCGGTTTAACAGGACAGGTTCCACTCAGAACAGGCCTCGCCATGGTCGACCAAAGATGTTGAGTGCATGTGCACAGCATCATATCCAGAGGTTGTCTTTGGGAAATAGACGTATGAGTGCTGCCAGCATTGATGCAGAGGTTGAAGGGGTGGGAGGTCAGCCTGTCAGTGCTCAGACCATACGCCGCACACTGCATCAAATTGGTCTGCATGGCTGTTGTCCCAGAAGAAAGCCTCTCCTAAAGATGATGCGCAAGAAAGCCTGCAAACAGTTTGGTGAAGACAAGCAGACTGAGGGCATGGACTACTGCAACCATGTCTTGTGGTCTGATGAGACCAAGATAAACTTATTTGGTTCAGATGGTGTCAAGCGTGTGGTGGCAACCAGGTGAGGAGTATAAAGACAAGTGTGTCTTGCCTACAGTCAAGCATAGAGGTGGGAGTGTCATGGTCTGGAGCTGCATGAGTGCTGCCGGCACTGCGGAGCTACAGTTCATTGAGGGAACCATGAATGCCAACATGTACTGTGACATACTGAAGCAGAGCATGATCCCTCCCTTCGGAGACTGGGCCGCAGGGCAGTATTCCAACATGATAATGACCCCAAACACACCTCCAAGACGACCACTGCCTTGCTAAAGGAGCTGAGGGTAAAGGTGATGAACTGTCCAAGCCGTGTCTCCAGACCTAAACCCTTTTGAGCATCTGTGGGGCATCCTCAAACGGAAGGTGGAGGAGCCCAAGGTCTCTAACATCCACCAGCTCCATGATGTCGTCATGGAGGAGTGGAAGAGGACTCCAGTGGCAACATGTGAAGCTCTGGTGAACTCCATGCCCAAGAGTAACCCTCCAGGCAGGGCTGGAAAATAATAGTGGCCACACAAAATATTGACAATTTGGGCCCAATTAGGACATTTTCACTTAGGGGTGTACTCACTTTTGTTGCCAGCGGTTTAGACATTAATGGCTGTGTGTTGAGTTATTTAGAGGGGACAGCAAATTTACACTGTTATACAAGCTGTACACTCACTACTTTACATTGTAGCAAAGTGTCATTTCTTCAGTGTTGTCACATGAAAAGAGAGAATAAAATATTTACACAAATGTGAGGGGTGTACTCACTTTTGTGAGATATCTGTATATATATGTGTTTGAGCTTCTGTTTGGGGTGCACACCCTAATGCAATAGGCTGCGCACGCCTATGGGTAGTACCCAGAAGATTGGGATGTACCCATTAATAACGGCTTGTTGGATAAAGACTCTGTAGATGAATGGTCCAAGTTTTTTTAATGATAAAGGAAGTATTAGATTTCTTAATAAAAAGAAAAAAAAAAAAGAAAAATTAAGAACATTGACAAACAAATAACAGATCTCAAATTGGACCTGGAACCCTTTAAGGAACACCCTGAATTCATTGCCCTATCAAAACAATTAAATGGGGATATGGAGCAAAAAGATAAGGAAACAGCGGCAAGAAAAAAGAGGAAATATCAAAGAGACATTAAGGACTATGAAGCGGAACAGGCCTATAAATGGCAACAGGGGAGGGCTGGCAATCTTAGGCCTGGGGGGGGGGGCAAGTCCAGTCAAGTGGCCCACTGAACCACCGACCCACAGGCCAGCTCCCAGCAGGACCCACAGGTCCTCGGGTCAGCTCCTAGCAGGACCCAGAGGCCATGTCAGCTCCCAGCAGGACCCAGAGGCCATGGCCAGCTCCCAGCAGGACCCAGAGGCCATGACCAGCAGGACCCAGACGCCATGGCCAGCAGGACCCACAGGCCATGACCAGCTCCCAGCAGGATCCACATGGTCAGCACAGGACCTGACAGCGAGGTAGTGTTGAGGGCTATTTTCTATTTTGAGGTTACTGGGTGGGCAGGGCACTAGGGCAGGGTAAATGGGGTGTATGGGGGGGGGGGATATGTGATGTGGGGGTCAGTTGGGGTCTCAGGGTCTCTTACCTCAGCCCAGCCCGAGCCACGATTCACCTGTGTCCCCTGGCAGGCTGCCACGCCCTGCCTTTGCTTGTCTCCAGGTCAACAACTCCAGGAGTTGTAGTGGAAAAGTAAGCTGCTCTCAGTCAGTTAGTTATTCTCTCTGTATAATTTCAAAAACCTATAGGCACTTGTGTGCAAGACAATTGACATTAAGCAGAGCAGGTCAGCCTTTGTGAAAGAATATATATCCATAGAATGTAATGGGCATAAAAGGTCTTATTGACTAAAAGGTAACCATTTATTGGAGAAAAAATGTACTTACAGTTGTGTAGATACACACAGACCACCACCGCCTAAAGGAGCAAGAAGCCGGCTCTTGATAGTGCCAGATGGAAGGATCTCTTGAGGGCTAACCAGGTGGACAGGTTTCAAAGAGGCCACTGGGGCTGCAGTGCTGTCCCAATACACCAGCAACTGTGCCTGCAGAGTGATGGCCAGCAACTGCCGGCAGCTCGAGTTGGCGTCACTTATGAACTGCGGTTGTCTGGAGCCAGGGGGACGCCAATGCGGTGTGTGGGCATCATGGCTTGAAAGCTTGCAGGGAGGAACTTGTCACGAGCGTGGTCCCGTCTCTGAGAGTTATAGTTTCCTGCTATGCAGGGCCATCTTAATAGGATTATGGACCCCTGGACAAAGCAATGCACTGGGGTCCCTACAAGCCTGCCCCAATTTTCGCACCTACTCCCCAGAATAAGCCCACGTTCACACTGAGAGCAGGTATGAAATCGTACTAGTTTCAAACCGGCATTTCAGCCCGACTTCGGGGGCGATTTGATAGACATATGTGTGGGTTCATGCACAGATGTCTTTCAAATCGCCACCAAAAGTAGTGCAGAAAAAGGGGCTCAGTCAGTTGGCTCCAGCTTGGTGGCTCTGGTTTTATCCCATAGTCTCACCACACTACACATGTCCGACTTCTTCGATGACCCCCATCCTGGTGGCAATCCCACTCTTGACTGCTCTCAAGACCCCTCCCAGAGACTGCAGACATGATATAAGACAAGAGATGGTCAGAGACTGTGTGTGATACAAGAGATGGTCAGAGACTGCAGACATGATACAAGAGACTGTCAGAGACTGCACACATTATACAGGAGATGGTCAGAGACTGCAGACATAATACAGGAGATGGTCAGAGACTGCAAACATGATACAGGAGATGATCAGAGACTGCAGACATGGTACAGGATATGGTCAGAGGCTGCTGACATGGTACAAGAGATGGTAAGAGACTGCACACATGATACATGAGATGATCAGAGACTGCACATGATACAGGAAATGGCAGAGACTGCAGACATGATACAGGAGATGATCAGAGACTGCACACATGATACAAGAGACCGTCAGAGACTGCACACATGATACAGCAGATAGTCTGCACACAGAGACTGTAGACATGATATAAAACAAGAGATAGTCAGAGACTGCACGTGATACAGGAGATGGTCAGAGACTGCAGACATGATGCAAGAGATGGTCAGAGACTGCAGACATGATACAAGAGACGGTCAGAGACTGAGGACATGATAAAGGGGTGGTTATGCACAGTGGGGGATACATGGGTTGTTATGCACGGGGGGGTATAGCTGTAGTTATGCACAGGGGGGG
>BLSH010172059.1:204541-214769 GCA_018402905.1 Glandirana rugosa
TAATCGGCGGCGGTACGGCCTCCGGCACGGTGCACAACGACTCAACGCCGGGGCCTCCGGAGGGACCCAGAAGGGGGTGTAAAGTGTTAACAAGCAACCAGTCAAAGAGAGCATTTAACAACATAAAGACATAAGAAGAATAATTGTCGGATATTTAATAATTTATCTAATAATTTATCTAATGACTGTTCTTTTGAATGATTTGGTGTTTTAACCACAAATCCCAATTAGGGAATTGGCAGGACTAAAGCAACCAAGGACTGATATATTTCTTATAACCAGTTGAACAATATTAAGCACATGGTTTTATACAATTTATAAGCATTTTATAAGTATTTGTATGATTGTAGATGCATGGTATGCTTTTAAGGATTTAGAAGTGTATTTTACAAATAGAACAAGCACTAGCACCTTATGTATGCATAGTAGTAGCGGCGCTGCTTAAACTTTGACCAAGGGGTATTAACAATAGACACACTGGAGTTAAAGTTTACCATAGACTTTGCCTATCCTACGTAAAGATCTCATTCTGGGGGGCGTGGCCTGGACATGGCGGAGTAAAGACGCTCACTGCTTGAGCTCCTGCAGGCTTCCCGGCAAAGATCCGATCTATGGTGGCCAGTCTATCCCGGGATGAGCACTGTTAGATGGCGCAATACGAGGAACTATCGGGGTACCCCCTTGAAGCCAGAGATCCAGCACTACTTTACCAGGCTGTAATCCTCGGGCCTCCGGGGCCGCAACTCAGCAACACGTGGCACGGCCTCCGGCATGGCGGCGGCTAATTCCTCTCCGGCCTCCTCTATCTCAGATAGCTTTATGGACTTACCAGACACATTCCGCTCACAGAGCATAGAACCACACGGAAGAGGAAGGGGATCCAACCCTGGCGATTCAGACCTACGGGCGCTCATACAAGCCCTGCCGACGAAGGCGGACATTGAGGCCCTCTTTCTCCGCCTGGAGGAGACCCACCGCAAAGACCTACAGGAGGTGAGAACGGAGGTGAAGCAGTTGGCAGACCGAACGGCTACAGGGGAGACGGCGCTGGACGCCTTGGAGGCCCGGGTCTCTCAGCTGGAGGTGGTGGGGGGATCCCAGGCGGCCCAGACGGTGGCCCTATGCCTCCACCTGGAGGGCCGGAGCCGTCGGAACAATCTACGGCTCCGGGGCCTGCCGGAGGCGACGGGACCGGAGAATCTCCGTGACACAGTCCTAGCAATCTTCAGAGGCATAATGGCGCCCACACCGCCAGCAAACCTGGAGCTCGACCGGGTCCACAGGGCCCTGGGGCCCCGTCCCACAGATCCGGACAGACCAAGAGACGTTATATGCCGAGTGCACCGCTACTCCCACAAGGAACAGATCCTTAAAGGCGCTTGGGAGAGAGGAACGTTAGATTTTGACGGTGCCAGCATGAAAATTTACCCTGACATTTCCAGAGCAACTCTCCAACGCCGCGCTTTACTACGGCCACTTCTGGAAAAGATCCGTCAGCTTGGTGGTACCTACAAATGGAGATTCCCCCTTTCTCTCACAGTCAGAAGAAACTCTGCTGCCTTCGTGCTCCACCACCCCGCAGATCTACCGGCCCTTTTCTCCTTCCTGGACACGGAGGCCATAGATGTTCCAGACTGGCTGCAAGCGCTACCCCCCAGACGCTTTGGAGTTCCGGGGAATACAAGAGGTCTTCCATCTAGACGGCCGGGCCCCCGCCGGGGGCCGCGCAGTCAGCATCGCTCCACAGACCCGGAGTCATAGGAGGGACGTGCAGCCTTCCAGAGACTGGTATTTCCTCCGGTGAGTTAACACTGGGACATGGGAAATGATCAGCTGTCTTAAGCACTTAAAGACGGGCACACTATACCTCATATTATCTGTCTTATGTTGTGGAAACGCAATACGGGACTTCAGAGGGACCCACCTTTCAACTGCGGGGATGGCCATTATGACCCCCTCTCAGGAACGATCGGCTGTGAGCTCCGCAAGCTGTGACGGGAGGTGGCGGGTGGGCCCTGGGGGAGACGGGGAACCTGGAAGACATTGCCAGATGGTTCACTGAGGAGGGGGGGTGTTGGCGGAGACTGCTCCCACATGGGGAGACAAAAGTAAGTAAATATGAGGATGTCTGACATTAATCTGCCCTTTAGAGAAATGAGCGGTCACAAGAGCATGACAACTTTGGATGGGGGGTGATTGGGGACAGAATGCGGGACTACTAATGACAGTCTTTACGAAGACTTTAGTGATCGTCTACCTAGCGATTTTCGCCCGGTACGGTCCCCCTTCACCCCGGATACAGCTGATGGACCACGCTCTTTGAGATAAACAAAACATGTATAAAGGGTCATGCCTTCATGGAACAGAACCAGTCATCAGTCTCGACATAGCCCCGCCCCCCCTCCCTTATTCCCCCCGCCACGCTGGGGTTTCCTACCTTCGCTCATCACACAGACTACAAACAAACTTTGGTTGACGTGCGGGGGTCCTGGTAATATTGCTATAACCCCCCTTTGTCTGTTATGCCTTTTGTCTGTTATGCCTTTTGACTTCTCTGTTTCGGCTTCTACGACGCCATTCATGCTTACTGTATGGCCCGGAGAACTCACCAGAATGACAGAGGTCCTCTCGGTAACTTACCCGCACGAGTTTAGGTGTTTTCAGTTAGTGCGGACTCTGCCGATCTGGACATTTTGATAGCATCCCTCACATTGTTCACCGTTGTTGTTATGGGTTGTGGGGGTGTGCGGCTGAATGTGCAGTCAAATACTCAATATTGATGTTGTGGGGCCTGCGCCCGGTGGGTTCTCTGGGGGCGCGGGTGGGGCTTCTTCCTCCCCCTTCTTTTTGGGGGGGTGGCCTTGCTTGTGCCTCCGATGGGCCGGGTTGATGGTGCCCCACGGGCGGCTTAAAAGTTTATAGTTGTATATTACCCCGGAGGGGGCATGTGGGAGCTGTCCCCCTCTTCGGGGGGGGGGGCGGCCTCACGCGCGGCGTCTGGGGTCAGTTAAGTGCCTTAACCCTTCTTTTTCTACAGGCTAACCTAAATATGCCACATATTTTGTATTTAATGTTTGCATGTTTACCTGCTGGGGGGGCCGAAGGAGCTCCCTGACCGCTGTGTTTGGACACTTTCCCCCCATTAGGCTTGCACTCACTGCTGGAGCTTTGCCCGCAGTGACTGCGCAGTAAGACGACAGTCTTATACCCCTGATCTTAGAGACCAGGGACTTCTCCTCTCTTCTTTTCTTGATCTCTCCCATACTGATTCTTGCGCCCCCTTTACTCTCTCGTGACCCCCTTAATCTAATCCTCCTCTCTTCCCTTTTTTCCCCCCTCGTGTCTCCCCCTCCCCTCTCGCTGACCCTCGGGATGGATTCCGTGAACATCCTTTCTATTAATGCCAAGGGATTGAACATCCCAGAGAAACGCTGTGTTCTCATCCAGGATCTAAAATGCTCGCGCAGCGATGTAGCCTTCATACAGGAAACCCACTTCAGAGCGGACAAAATGCCATATTTAAAGAACAAATTATTCCCCTTTGCATACCATGCTTCCAACAAAATAGCAAAGTCTAAGGGAGTTTCTATATTGATTTCCAGCAGGGTCCCGTGGACATTTCAAGATATGCGGGCGGATGAGGGAGGTAGGTACCTTTTTGTAAAGGGACGGATTGGTAACACTGAGGTGACATTAGCCACGATATATGCACCAAACACACATCAGGACCTCTTCATCAATAGTTCCCTGTCTGAACTGGGAAACTTTGCTGAGGGGAGGCTGATACTGGGTGGGGACTTTAACCTCCCCCTGGACCCGAAGGTGGATACCTCCACCGGACTCTCGACGGTCCCCACTAAAACCCGAAAGCGCACTCTACATACTTTACATAAACACCAATTAACTGATGCCTGGTGAATATTTCACCCAGACGAACGCGACTACACCTTTTTCTCCAACCCTCATCAGTTATACTCTCCCATTGACCTCTTCCTGGTCCCCCACAGCCACCTAGCAGACATTGAGCAGGTCAATATTGGCAACATCACATGGTCAGATCATTCCCCCATCATAATGAAATATAGACTCACGAACCCCTCTGCGGTCAAGGATTGGAGATGGCGCCTGAACGAAGGCCTACTTCAAGACCCTGAGACTCTATCTGACATACTAAAAGAACTTACATTTTACTTTCAAACTAACGATACTCCAGAATGTAACCCTGGACTAGTTTGGGAGGCCCATAAGGCGGTCATTCGGGGAGTCCTGATAAAGCATGGCACACGTATAAAACGAACTAGGGAAGCTAAACTTAACAAACTACTGACTGACATCAAAGGGCTAGAAACATGACATAAGCAAGTGGCGGACAATGATGTGGGGAAAGAACTCGCCTCCTTGAGACGTTAGGTGAGAGATCTACTTCAATTCAGGGCCAAAGCGACGTTACAGATATGTAGGAAAATACAATACGAATCGGGGGACAAATGCGGTAAAATCCTAGCCAGAACCCTGCGGGATCAGAAGCTAGCATCCTACATACCACAAATCATAGGCAGGAACGGACAAAAGGTTTCATTACCCAGACAAATAGCCCAGACGTTCCGGGAATACTACTCCCAATTGTACAACTTACCAAATGCAACCTCGACCCACTCGCAGATGGAGAACTACATAGCCTCGGCCCACCTCCCCAGATTAGCTTCCCCTCAGAGACAAGAGCTGGAGGCTCCAATCTCGGTGGAGGAAATAAACGCAGCAATTAAGGCCACTAGGGCAGGGAAAGCCCCAGGCCCTGATGGTCTTACTGCCCTTTACCTTAAGACATTTTTAGACACCTTAGCACCTCAAATGGCCAAAACCTTCAATACCTTGGGAGACACCTCCTCCTTTGTCCCGGCCACCCTGTTAGCTCACATCTCGGTCATACCTAAAGAGGGAAAGGATTTACTACTCTGCGGCAGTTATAGGCCTATCTCCCTACTAAATGTGGACTTGAAAATCTTCACCAAAATAGTGGCCACCCAACTTCAGCGATTCCTCCCGGATCTGGTTCATCTAGATCAGGTGGGATTTGTCCCGACTAGGGAGGCACGTGATAATACCACCAAAGTCCTGAACCTGGTACATATAGCCAATCAAACCAAGACCCCCTGCGTTTTCCTGAGTGCTGACGCCGAAAAAGCGTTTGACAGGGTCAACTGGGACTTTATGCTCAGGACCCTGCAGCACTTTGGAATTGGGGACAAGATGAGACAATGGATCTCCGCGGTCTACACAAACCCGGCGGCCTCGATGAAGGTAAACGGGGTTTTCTCAGACCCATTTCCCATCTTCAATGGGACACTTCAGGGATGCCCGCTCTCACCCTTGCTATACGCACTTACGTTAGAACCGTTTTTGAACAAAGTTCGTCCGAATGCAAACATCCAGGGCCTTAGTCTGGGTGATACCCAATTCAAGGTATCTGCTTTCGCGGACGATATGTTATTCTCGATTACGAACCCTACAATCTCTCTCCCGAACCTCATGTCAGAACTTGACCAATATGGGGCCCTCTCAAACCTTAAAATGAACTACTCAAAATCAGAGGCGATGGGAGTGGGAATAAACCCGGCTCAACTAAGCACCCTGAAACTGAACTTTAATTTTAAATGGACAACCACTGCGCTAAAGTACCTTGGGACACTAATCCCCCCCTCACTAGCGGAGGTGTATAGCCTAAATTTCCCACCCTTACTGATCACTGTACGGAATCTCCTAAACAAATGGCACCAGGGAATACACTCCTGGTTTAGCAGATGTAACATTGTCAAAATGAGCATCCTCCCGAAATTTTTATATCTATTTCAGGCTCTCCCTATCCATATCCCGCAAAGGTACTTTAAACAAGCGACCAGCCTCATCATTAAATTAATTTGGGCGAACAAACGACCTAGACTCAGGAGGAGCTTACTAGCCCTGCCAAAATTCTACGGGGGTATTGCACTACCAGACATTCGCAAATACCATCAGGCGGCACTCTTAACACGGATTATAGATTGGTGTAGGCACACAGAACAGAAGTTGTGGACGCAACTAGAACAACAACAATTTCGTGATATCCCACTCAAGAGAGCGGGTTGGTGTTTTGGAGAACTTCCTCAGCCACTTAAAACACACCCCACCATAGGACCCACACTCAAGACTTGCCATAGTCTGGGTAGCCGGCAATCGCCTCCACCAAATCCCCCCTATACCCCGTACTAGGGAACCCGGGATTCACACCGGGGCTGGGCAGGGGCCAACTCCGGGCTCTGAGGGAGAGGGGCTGCTTTCAGGTATCCCACTTCTTGACCTCAAATAGATGGCCCTCTATTGAGGCCCTTACCCGACAAGATGGGAATTTCGCTTTAGATTTCTGGAGTGCTAATCAAATTCACCACTTCCTTTGCAATTTAAGGTCCCCAACGGAATATACGGGAACACCGACACCCTTTGAGTCTCTTTGCATGGAGACAGATCCGATGAAGCATACTTTATCGGCAATATACGGCCTACTATCCACACCGCCCACCGGTTTTAAGCTTCCTGAAATCGCAAAATGGGAAAACGTATTAGGGCGCACGTTTACCCCTGAACAAACGGAACGCATCACACAGTTTATCCTAAAATCATCAGTCTGCACACGCATTCAGGAATGCAACTATAACATTTTCACCAGCTGGTACCACACGCCTTCTCTCCTTCATCGCCTTTTCCCAGAAGCATCCGACCGGTGCTGGAGATGCAGGAAGGAGAGGGGGACGTTGCCCCATATTTTTTGGAGCTGCCCCAAACTAGAAAACTTCTGGAAAAAAAGTACAGGAGATCTCACAAAAATTCACAGACCGCCCGGTCCCGGCCGATCCGGCCCTCTTTCTACTACATTGCTCTGAGAGTCCAAACAGGGTGTACAAAAAATCGGTGCTGCGCCATCTGCTAAACGCGGCCAAATACTGCATAACAATGAACTGGAAGCAAGTGGAAGCACCCACCGTACAAATGTGGCTTAAAAAATTTGTGGAGATGAACAGGATGGAAGATCTAGTTCTTTCCTCTTTGAATAAACATGACCAATATAAAAAAACATGGCAAATTTGGAATATGTTTGTCTACTCTGAAGAGGGCAAGTCCCTACTAGACAGTCCAGCATAGGGTCAGCGGGAGAGGGGAGATCCCCCCCCGCCTACCCCCCCCCCTATTTGTTACCCACCCTCCCACAGTCTCTCCCCCCCCTTTCTCCTACATCTCTTATGCTCTAACCCCCCCCCCCCTTACTTCTTTCTCTGTCTATCAGCATTCTTTTATGGTAAAAAATAAGGAGAGACTCAGCATTCGAGAAAACTTTCTATAAATGTGATCTGGAGACGGTATATAACGTATATAGTTTATGAGGATACGTGAACATTGGGATACGAACACCGGCACATCTGCCCTCTGTCCAATTACAGTAACCTTAATGCGAACACCAACGGTACAGAGTTTATTGTGATATGCTCTTCAGATGCTTACATTGTGTTGTAATCCACTCTCTGTATGCTGACTCAATAAATAAAGAATTTGAAAAAAAAAGATCTCATTCTTCCGAGAACTCTGCTAGGCCATGTTCTTAAATCTCTCATTTAGGCTGGATTCACACCATTGCGGTGCGAATTCCAGCCTGTCTGTTGCTGAGAAGGGGCGGAGCCGCCATTCGGCGGCTCATGTCCGTTCTCGCAGCGCATCAGCTGCTCGGGGAGGGAGGGGGGAGGGAGGGGGGATGCAGCGAGGAGGGTTAAAATCCCTGCAAAATCGCTGTTCAATGCGGAGCACATCTCCGTGTTAGATGCGCTCCCATTGAACTCAACAGGCTGGGAATTCGCACCGCATTGCACAAAAATCGTGTGCGGTTTTTGTGCAATGCGGAGTGCGAATGCACCGCACATATGTGAACCGGACACATTGAAAACAATGTGTTTTCAAGTGTCCTGCGAATTGGATGCGGTTTAAGCCGCATCCAATTCGCATAGGTGTGAACCCAGCCTCAAAGTGCAACTTTAGTCAGACAAATAAGTCCTGCTACGTCACTTCAGCTTGCCTCATTTTGCACGTATATTTATGTAAGACATTAAAAATAAGTGTCTACACTCTTTAAAATACAGCAATACACTGCTTCACCCTCCTCTGCACACGCTCAGTTACCCTCTGCACACGCTCAGTTGCTCTCCCATTTTAGGCATTTTTAGGCAATGCTCAGTTTGTAGTGACTGATCTGAATTAAACCTTCCTATCCTTTACAGCCAAGGAAGCTGCTTCTGTTTATACAGCAAATGCCATGGTGCTGCACATGTGATCAGCTATGACACCTGCCATTTGATGGTTTGACAGTTTGTTTGAGGACACAAGCAAGTGAGACAGCTAGCAATCCTGACATTCCAGGAATGTAACTTTTTTTGGAAACCGTTAAGTCAATGGTTTACTTCCACTTTATGATTTACTGCTGGTTAGGGATTCTGTGTTTCAGCAAAATGGCAGCCTCCAGAAAGAAGCAAGTTGTTATGGGTAAAGTTGTACTTTAAGGGAAACGGAGCAAGAATTTGTAAGTAAAGATACGAGGAACTGGAAAGCATCCTAAAAATCGACCACAAAGGGACTCGAACCCTCAATCTTCTGGATCCAAACTCAGACGCCTTATCCATTAGGCCACACGGTCTACCACAAGCTAACTTCTGTTTGTCATTGGCAGATCAGTCAAACGCTTGAAGATCACATCGGACGTATCGGATCGCATAGGTTGGCCCCTCCCAGGGGGCAGTCCTCATCTTAGCATATTGATATTACAGGAAGTGATATAAACGGAATTAGTACTTCCGGTTTCACTTGGACAAGGTGGCTGACACTCTGTGGTGCAGGCTCTTGAAGTGCAGTGGATATTTGGGCATTGCTCATTCCGGTCACAAGTGCTGAGGCATTTAAAACAGCAAGTATAGCTGGCTCTCCCTGGGTGCTGGTAGCGGTGGGTGCAATCCTTCCGGGTCTCCCTGGCTGATTGGTGGGGTAGAGGTGGTGGTCACACAGTGGGGGTGCCGGAAGGCTGGGATGTCAGAGGCCGGCAAGGCTATGGCAGGTGTACCTGCGGATCAACAATCAATAAAATTCTAGGAACAATGAATGCGGAGGAAAAATGAGAGTGTTTCAAGAACACACTTAACAAAGGTATTAGCCAGTGTATCCCAACAGGAAATAAAATTAAAAGAGCTAACCAAAGACCAGGATGGCTTAACTCCGACATAAAGGCTCACATAAAAGCAAAAAAGAAGGCCTTCAAAAAATACAAGGAGGAGGGATCTCAGTCAGATTTTCACAACTACAAAACATGCAATAAAGAATGCAAAGGTGCAATCAGAGCAGCTAAGATTGAACATGAAAGACACATAGCTGAGCAAAGTAAAAAGAATCCCAAGAAATTCTTTAAGTATATAAATAGTAAGAGAGGGGGGTCAGATCATATTGGCCCAATAAAGAGTGATGAAGGTACTTTGGTTACAGAGGATGGAGAAATGGCAAAGGTGTTAAACTCATTTTTCTCCTCAGTATTCACAAAGGAAACGGGGGGATCAAGTACTCAGAACTACAATTCTGGTCCTCACGACACATCACAGGAAGCACCCTTGTGACTGAGGACAAAATCAGGAATAGGCTTGAAATACTGAACACCAATAAGTCTCCGGGCCCAGATGGCTTACACCCAAGGGTCCTTAAGGAACTTAGCCAAGTTATTGCCAGACCCTTGCACCTAATCTTTAAGAACAGTTTTCTCACTGGTATGATACCAGCTGACTGGAGGAAAGCCAATGTGGTACCAATATATAAAAAAGGACCAAGATATATCCCTGGGAACTACAGACCAGTTAGCTTAACATCAATAATTAACCCACATTCGGTAGACCCGGGCCTCTGAATAACCACAAGTCATAAAGTTCGGATAAGGACTAAAACAGGAGTCAGTGTTCCCACGAAGGACACTACACAGCACTCCTGGTCTTAACATCAAGACTCATGAACTAGGGGGGCAAAGGAAACACTTATGACTCCTCTTTTTACTCAAATTGTGGAAACGGTAAAGAGGTAGGAGACATTGGTTTCATGGAAGTAGTGAGAAATAACCCGGTTATACTAGACTGGGGGGAGAGAATGATAAATATATGAATTTCTTAAAGAACCCTAA
>BLSH010172059.1:223974-241475 GCA_018402905.1 Glandirana rugosa
ATTTTAATTTATTTTCCCTCTCCCCATTTTTTGTAGGGCACTTGCCCTAGTTTGAAGATGATTTTAGAACAGTTATATGGCTTCTACCGTTAATTGATACTTTTCAGACACAGTTTGAAGATGATCCACATTCACCTCCATTTTTGCATTTTTTATGTTTTTATTTTTTTTTAAATATTTAAAGTTATTTCCCTGTCCCCATTTTTTTGTAGGGCACTTGCCCTAACCTTACCCCCATTTTACTTCCTTTTGCAGCCCTCTGGGGCTTTCCAGGACTTTCCTACAGCCATTTTTGTGCCTAAAAGTTCGGGTCCCCATTGATTTCAATGGGGTTCGTTGTCCGTGCGATCGTTCGGGTTCCGTCCGGACCCGGACCCGGACTTTGTCCCGAAGTTCGGACGGACCAGCAGAACCCGAACATCCAGGTGTTCGCTCAACTCTAATTACAAGGAATGTTTACATTTCTTGTAATAGGAATAAAAGTGATCAAATTTTTTTTTTAAAAAAAGAACAGTGTAAAAATAATTAAAAAAAAATAAAATTGAAAGCACTCCGTCCCCGCGAGCTCGCGTGCAGAAGCGAATGCATACGTAAGTCCCGCCCACATATGAAAACGGCGTTCAAACCACACATGTGAGGTATCGCCGCAATCGTTAGAGCGAGAGCAATAATTTTAGCACCTCCTCTGTAACGCAAAACTGCTAACCTGTAGAATTGTTTAAACGTTGCCAATGGATATTTTTAAGTTGCAAAGTTTTTCGCCATTCCGCAAGCTGATGCAATTTTGAAGCATGACATGTTGGGTATCATTTTACTCGGCGTAACATTATCTTTCACAATATGGAAAAAATTGGCCTAACTTTACTGTTTTCTTATTTTTTAACTAAAAAAACCGAATTTATTAAAAAAAAAGCACGCTTGGAAGACCGCTGGGCAAATACGGTGTGACATAAAGTTTATTCTGTAGGGTGTTAGAAAAAAAAATATAACGTTTGGGGGTTCTAAGTAATTTTATAGCAAAAAAAAATGGTTTTAACTCGTAAACACCGAAGCCAAAAAACAGGCTTGGTCTTGAAGTGGTTAAAAAAAAAAATCGAATCACTTTTATTGCTATCACAAGGAATGTAAACATCCCTTGCGATAGTAATATATGGTGACAGGTACTCTTTATTGGGGGAAGGGGGGGTCTAAAAGACCCCCCATCTCTCCTTTGCACTTCAAAAACGGCAATTCTGAATACTGTCATTTTTTTAAAACTGGTGCCGTTTGCCATCGAGTAAACCAGAAGTGACGTTGCTTCCGGAAATGTACAAAGGAGTCCTGATTGAAGCTGATTCCGGCTTCCACAGGGACTCCACACAGCGGCCAGAAGTGTCAGATCTGAGCTCCGGTCTCCTGGTGGGACTGGAGCCCGGAGAAGAGCGGCAGTGGCAGGAGGGGGGGATGGCCCCTCCTGCTCCCTGGGATAAAGACCAAGCGGCTTCCAAGCCAGATCGGCCATTATCACCGGATAGCCTGCTCTAAAAAATGGTACCAGAGTATAGCCTGTAGCTGCAGGCTATACCCTGATACATCCACTTAAAGCTGCTGCCGTTTATAAATTTGTTTCGCGTTAAGTGGTTAAAAATTGTGATGACATGCCCCAGTCCAACAGGTGGGGAAAAATTGGGCCTTGGGTGTTGTCGGAGCCAGAACACTGTAACCCCTTGCAGTTACTTTTGTTGGGTGCAGGAACGGGTCCTGCTGTTGTAAATTAGTTTAACCACTTAACGCGAATTGCTGTTTATAAACAGTGGCTGCTTTAAGTGGAAGTATCGGGGTATAGCCTGCAGCTACAGGCTATAACCTGGTACCATTTTTTAGAGCAGGCGGCCGGCTATCTGTTGATAACAGCCGATCTGGCTCGGGAGCCGCTCGGTCGTTATCCCAGGCAGCGGTAGGGGTCAACCCCGCCACCGTCCGCCGCTCTTCTCCGGCCTCCCGTCCCTCCTGATCCAGCACATCCACCAGCTGTGTGGAGTCCCTATGGAAGCCGGAATCAGCTCCGATCGGGACTCCTTCGTACATTTCCGGAAGCAGCATTACAGCGTCACTACCAGTTTACTCGGCGGCTAAAGGCGCCGGTTTTAAAAAAATGACAGTATTCAGAATCGCCGTTTTTGGCGAGCTGAATACTGTGAAGTGCAAAGGAGGGATGGGGGCTCTTTTAGACCCCCCATCCCTCCATAAAGAGTACCTGTCCCCATATATTACTATCACAAGGGATGTTTACATTCCTTGTGATAGCAATAAAAGTGATCAGATTTTTTTTTAAAGGAACAGTGTTAAAAGAAAAAATATAATAAAATAAATAATAAAAAAAAAATGTAAAGCGCCACCGTCCCCGCGAGCTCAAACCACACATGTGAGGTATCACCGCGATCGCCAGAGTGTGACCAATAATTCCAGCAAAAGACCTCTGCACCTCTAAGTTTGTCGCCATTCCGCACGTGTGCGCAATTTTTAACCGGGTCATGTATAGTATCTATTTACTTGGCGTAACATCCTCTTTCACAATATAGAAAAAATTGGGCTAACTTTACTGTTGCCTTATTTTTTAACTCAAAAAAGTGTTTTTTTTTTTTTAAAAAAAAGTGCTTGAAAGACCGCTGCACAAATACCATGTTACAAAAAGTATTGCAATGATTGCCATTTTATTGTTTGAAAAAAATATAAAGTGTTTGGGGTTCTAAGTAATTTTCTATTTAAAAAAAACTGATTTTAACTTGTAAACATCAAATGTAAAAAAGGCTCTGGGGATTAAGGGGTTAAAAACTGTATATATTTTAATACACCACGTCAAGTGTGCTATATACCGCATGGACAGATATATAGTGCACACTCAATATGCGGTGTGTATATATATATCTCTCTCTATATATATATATATATATAGATATAGCTATATATATATATATATATATATATATATATATATATACATCTATACATATATATATATAGCTATATCTATCTATCTATCTATCTATCTATCTATCTGTATATAGATGGATAAATAGATACATACATACATATATTTTTTTCCCTACACTAACCTGTCTGCACTAACTGACAAATATATTTTAGATTTCTAACTATGGATCTAGTTAGCTATCTATTTTTTGGAATTATTTTTCTTTTTTAACATTTTTTTCAAGCTAGCTATCTATACTGCCTGTATTTAGGAACCTACGCTCTCTAACTAACACCGCCGACACACTATATAGAGCCACTGTACAAGCGGCTTTATATAGTGTGGGGGGTGGATTGAGATTGCTGTGCAGTGATTAGCTAAAGGCATCCTGCCTTTAGCCGATCAAAGCTCTCACAGCAGGCCGCCCGCTGATTGGCCAAAGCATACAGGTCATGTGCATGCTTTGACCAATCACCGGGCGGCATTCTTCCGCCATTTGAAAACATGATGTTTGGGTTTTCCAGAACAAGCGAACAGCCGATGTTCGGGTCAAACATGAAGCCAATCCCTAATTGTTGTGCTGCTATAATAAAAATATATTTACCTCTAAAATACCGTTCAGGCACCGGAAATAGAGATACAGACGCCTTGTCCCACCCGACATATCGTCAGTATCAGAAGTCCCAAGAGTGGACTTTCGTGCCAACTGATGGGGTTTGTAAAGGGTTAGTTCATTGCCTGAGAGGAGCTGCAGGAGCTGAATCTTTAGGAGTCTCACCGGCAGGGATGCCATTATCCTATTGTGGATTGACTCAAGTGAGGAGTGAGGGGCTTCCTCAGCTGACTAAAAAGGAGATCAAGATTGACCAGGAGCAGGATCCTCTCTGTCAATGCCTTTGCAAGCCTTGGTCAGCTGCTACTGAAGAGTACTATTAACCGCTTCCCGACCGCGCGCCGTCTTTTCACGGCGGCAGTCGGGGAGCTGGGCGCGAATCGACGTAAATAGGCGGCGATTCGCATTTTGCCCACCAGGGGGCGCACGTACAACCCCGCCGCACTCCTGAGGAGTGTGCCCGCGGCTCGGGCGGACCCGATGTCCGCCGGCGAGCCGCGATGAGCGGCTACAGGGCAAAGAACGGGGAACCGCCGATGTAAACACGGCGGTTCCCCGCCCTGTCAGTGGGGCATGAGAGATCTACTGATCCCTGTCACTGGGATCAGTTAGATCTCTCATGCCCATGTTAGCCCAACCCCCCCACAGTAAGAACACACCCAGGGAACACAGTTAACCCCTAGATCGCCCCCCCCAGGTTAACCCCTTCACTGCCAATGACATTTATACAGTAATCAGTGGACATTTAAATTTCTGATCGCTAAATAAATGTCATTGGTCCCAAAAAAGTGTCAAAATGGTCCAACATGTCCCCCCCAATATCGCATTACCGCTAAAAATCGCAGATCGCCGCTATTACTAGTAAAAAAAAATAAATAAATAAAAACCCCAGAAATGAATTCTCACCATCCGTAAACGCGGCCACTTTTGCGCAAACCAATCAATAAACGCCGATTGCATTTTTTTTTATCGCAAATATGAGGAATTATATAATTCGGCCAAAAACGGTGAAAAAAAATGTTTTTTTATATTTTTTTTTTGGATTTGAATTTTAGCAAAAAGTAAGAAATTTGGGTTTTTTTGCAAAATGGTCGCTCTTCTTTTGTTTATAGCGGCGATAAGAAATGACGCAGAGGCGATCAAATACCACCAAAAGAAAGCTCTATTTGTGGGGAAAAAAGGACGCAAATTTTGTTTGGGTACAACGTAGCACGACCGCGCAATTGTCAGTCAAAGCGACGCAGCGCCGAATCGCAAAAAGTGCTCTGGTCCTAAAGCTGCAAAACCTTCCGGGGCTGAAGTGGTTAAGCAGGCCAGAACACTGCATCGAGAATGGAAGTAGTTGCAACTGAGAGATGGATTACTCCATAGGTGAGGCGCTGGAGAGGGTGCAGAAGGAACTTGGCAATTATATCTACCCGAGAAACATTGAAACAAATTCTGTTCTGGTGTCCTTACATGACGAACATGGACATCTGGGCATAGAAAGGACATTTCACTTAATTAGGGCTAGGTTCTATTGGCCAGATATGAGAAGAGAGGTAGAAGACTATTGCGGGCTCCTGTCTATCTTGTATTCAGAGAAAGACTCTACCAACCCGTGCTGCCCCTATGGAGCATTTACAAAGTCAGGGCCCTCTAGACCTTGTGTGTGTTGACTTCTTGCATATGCTATGTTTGGCTTCTCTCCCCGCGCTTCTGTTGTTGTTTCTTCTGGGTGTGGTCTTTTGTTCATATATAGTGTGTTAGAGATCTGTGTTTATTAACCACTTCACCCCCGGAAGAATTTCCCAGTTTAGGACCAGAGCACTTTTTGCGATTCGGCACTGCGTCGATTTAACTGACAATTGCGCGGTCGTGCAATGTTGTACCCAAACAAAATTTGTGTCCTTTTTTTCCCACAAATAGAGCTTTCTTTTGGTGGTATTTGATGCCCTCTGCGTCATTTCTGATCACCGCTATAAACAAAAGAATAGCGACCATTTTGCAAAAAAACCCAAATTTCTTACTTTTTGCTAAAATACAAATTTAAAAAAATATATAAAAAAACTTTTTTTTTTCACCGGTTTTGGCCGATTTATATTCTTCCTCATATCTGTGATAAAAAAAATCGCAATCAGCGTTTATTGATTGGTTTGCGCAAAAGTGGCCGCATTTACGGATGGTGAGAATTAATTTCTGGGGGTTTTATTTATTTATTTTTTTTTTTACTGGTAATGGCGGCGATCTGCGATTTTTAGCGGTACTGTGATATTGCAGCGGACATGTCGGACATTTTTGACACTTTTTTGGGACCATTGACATTTATACAGCGATCAGAAATTTAAATGTCCACTGATTACTGTGTAAATGTCATCGGCAGTGAAGTGGTTAACCTGCAGGGTGTAGTGAAGGGGTTAACTATGTTCCCTGGGTGCGTTCTAACTGTGGGGGACTGGGCTACCATGGGCATGAGCAGGGGCGTTGCTAGGTCTACAAAAGATCTGGGGCTAGAGCCCATAGCAACGAAGTAAAGAAAGACCTACGCTTAAGCAGGCATACATGTTATAAAATAAATAATAATAGTAATAAATATACATGTGTATGTATGTATGTGTGTGTATGTATGTATGTGTATATATATATATATATATATATATATATATATATATATATACACACACAGAGTCTGCATTCCAGACCGGGACATACCTGCTAATTGCAGAACTGCACCCACCCTGTAAGAGACTCGGGGCTATGGACCCCAGGCTCGGGGCTATAGCCCCAATAGCCACCCCCTAGCAACGCCTCTGGGCATGAGAGATCTAACTGATCCCAGTGACAGGGATCAGTAGATCACCCATGCCCGCACTGTCAGAATGGGGAACCGCCGTGTTTACATCGGCGGTTCCCCGTTCTTTGCCTGTGGCCACTCATCGCGACTCGCCGGCGGACATCAGGTCCGCCCGAGCCGCAAACACACTCCTCAGTCTTTTTACGCCAATTCGCGCCCAACGTCCACACTGCCACCGTAAATAGACGGTAGGCAGTGTGGAACTGGTTAATAAGTGACTTATATACGTTGCTGCTCTAATAAGGTGCCATGTGCCTTTAAGGAATGTTATGATGTGGTTAAATAGCTCTATGTGCTGCTTTAAAGTGCTAGTGGTGTCTTTGCTGCAAATAAAATGTGCTATAATAATCCCTCTAGTGCCCTTAATGTAGACAATTTTCTAAATATTACATAAATATGGAGCTCCTAGTGTTTCTAATCAAAAAATAATAAACAAGAAAATTTCACAAAATCATATCTATGTCCCTGAGCCAAGCTATTGGTTCACCAGTGACTTCCAGTAGTTTGTGAATTACAATTAGCAATATATAGTGGTCACGAATACATAATTACAGCCTCTCAGTTTGAAATATGTACACAATATGGGTAGCGAATAGTAAGTTCATATAAAGTTCATTCATATAAGTTCTTCCTTTGTAACTAGTAGGTCTTCTTAATAACAGTTCATAAAAATCTTCTTAGCAGACGTGCAGTGCCCAGTGCTTAGTAAATATCTTTGCAATATTATAGGTGCAATCCGTGCTCCCCTTCTGCACTTCCCCGCACTCACCAGAAAGTAGGGACTTCCACTACAGAAGTCAAATGCGCTCTGTGGTATATCTGGGGTTTGTAGTACCACGGATCAATTCCCACCAGTAGCGGTCGCCACTTGAAGTATGCACGGCTTGTATGCAGTGTTCAATAGATGACATAGACATAGAAGGTATACATAGTGTAAATCCATAATTTATTGGGTAAAAAAAAGAAAATATCCACTTACATTTAATTTCTCAACATAGTGTATCCAAAACAGGTAACGTGTCAACCGGATGTGACGTCACTGCCCGCGATCACCTAGGAGTTCCATATTTATGTAATATTTAGAAAATTGTCTAAATTAAGGGCACTAGAGGGATTATTCTAGCACATTTTATTTTGCACCAAAGACACTACTAGCACTTTAAAGCAGCACGTAGCGCTCTTTAACCACATCATAATATTGACTTCTTGTGCCTGGAACCAGATACAGGCGGAAGAAGCAACATCTTGGTGGTAACAGACCATTTCACCAGATATTCACAAGCTTACCCTACTAGAGATCAGCAAGCCACTATGGTAGCTAAGGTATTAGTGGAAAAGTTCTTCATTCACTATGGACTGCCCATTCAAATTCACTCTGATCAAGGGAGAGACTTTGAAAGTAGACTCATACAACAGCCATGCAAGTCTTTGGGCATGAGGAAGCCACACATCACTCCCTATCATCCAGAAGGAGATCCTCAGCCTGAACGATTTAATAGAACTTTATTAAATATGCTAAGCACTCTACCTTCTGAGAAGAAGCAAAATTAGGGAAATCATATTTCCACTTTATAATTCAAATAGGAGAAGCAGTGCAGTAAAAACATAAAATAATGTCCTAAAATATTGTCCTGAAAAACTTTTGTCTTTAGAATACTGTATTGTCCTTAAATCATATACAGCAATCCACCGGTGTTTAGATATCCAAACTGGACAGTGAGACAAATCCCTCCACCAACATCCACTGTGCTCACCTCACAGTTTGACCCCAGTTTTACTAGAGGGTCAAACGCATATGATACACTTCACAGGGTAAGGTCTTCAGGAATCCCTTCCTCTTAACTAAGTAACATCTCCTGCTCAGCTTGGAAGGACTCGTTCCAGGATCAAACAGCCAGTGTGATGTATATATGGAAAGAAGTATATACTAAGTGCAGACTGTTTTTAAGCTTTAAAAAAACTTTTAATAAAGTCAGTCTACTTACAAACATCCGATCAGTAGTGCGTATATACAGCAAGTCAGAACCGCCAAGTAACCATCATAAGCCGATAGGCAACACACACCGTTCCCCCATATGCGTTACGGCATTGACGTGCCTCCACCCCGCCGAGGAAGGCACGTCAATGCCGTAACGCATACGGGGGAACGGACCTGCTCTGACGTCACCCGCTGCTGTTGATGAGAGGAACAGGGTCTGAACTGGCTGCAAGGATGGTCTGTGTGTTGCCTATCGGCTTATGATGGTTACTTGGCGGTTCTGACTTGCTGTATATACGCGCTACTGATCGGATGTTTGTAAGTAGACTGACTTTTTTAAAAGTTTTTTAAAAGCTTAAAAACAGTCTGCACTTAGTATATACTTCTTTCCATATAAACATCACACTGGCTGTTTGATCCTGGAATGAGTCCTTCCAAGCTGAGCAGGAGATGTTACTTATATAAGAGGAAGGGATTCCTGAAAACCTTACCCTGTGAAGTGTATCATATGCGTTTGACCCTCTAGTAAAACTGGGGTCAAACTGTGAGGTGAGCACAGTGGATGTTGGTGGAGGGATTTATAAAGTGGAAATATGATTTCCCTAATTTTGCTTCTTCTCAGAAGGTAGAGTGCTTAGCATATTTAATAAAGTTCTATTAAATCGTTCAGGCTGAGGATCTCCTTCTGGATGATAGGGAGTGATGTGTGGCTTCCTCATGCCCAAAGACTTGCATGGCTGTTGTATGAGTCTACTTTCAAAGTCTCTCCCTTGATCAGAGTGAATTTGAATGGGCAGTCCATAGTGAATGAAGAACTTTTCCACTAATACCTTAGCTACCATAGTGGCTTGCTGATCTCTAGTAGGGTAAGCTTGAGAATATCTGGTGAAATGGTCTGTTACCACCAAGAAGATTTGTCTCACTGTCCAGTTTGGATATCTAAACACCGGTGGATTGCTGTATATGATTTAAGGACAATACAGTATTCTAAAGACAAAAGTTTTTCAGGACAATATTTTAGGACATTATTTTATGTTTTTACTGCACTGCTTCTCCTATTTGAATTATATCTGTTTTGGGGTTGATTACCTTCGTTGTTCAGCTAGCAGTTTATTACTCTTAATTGAAGCTCAGCTGCGCTGATTACTTATTGCATTATGTTTCCACTTAAGTACATGCTTTCAATAGTACTGTGAGTGATGCAACTGGGTATTCACCCTACCGTATCATGTTTGGGCAAGAAGCTAGGTTGCCAATTGACCTAGTCTTTGGGACATCTGCTGATGATACTTAGTTGCCTTAGTGATTTAGGGTGCCATTCCAAACTTAAACTACTGCTTCAATTGTCTTGGCTACTTTCTATCTAATAATTGAGGGCTTTTGGGTGAATGGAGCATATCAGGTATTTGTTACCTGCACAGGTCTGAGCCCCCCGCACGTGTGAACACGGCCCCTTCACACAGGTCTATGGATCGGTACACCTCTGTGAACAGGGCTACTGTTAGAAATCACGGGGCCCCGTACAGCCTACCTGGCAGGGCCCCTCCCCCCTCGAATATATAAAAACAATATTTTTACTATAAATACACTAAAATCATTATTAGTGGACACAAACATAACAGAAAACCTGTGCGATTAGCCCTTTTTAAATTGCTTTTTACATTTAAAAAAAATATATAATTTTTAAAAAAGTTTACATTTTTAAAATTATTTTATTTTACAATTTCCAAAAAATTATTTATTACGATGTTTAAATTTTTTTTTTTTTTTACAGGATAGGGAAGTCGACAGCGCCACAGGAGGGGGAGCGCAGTGAAAGGGGGGCACATGGGGGGATCAGAAACAGGCAGAACAGGGAGGGGGTTTGGTGTGGGGGGAGCAATTATAGGAATGATGCATCTCTGTGACCCTCCCTGAAAGAGCTGAAAGTCAGTGGTGGGGGGGGGGGGGGGGAACCAGCTTTCAACTGCTGCAGAGAGCCACACAGGGCATCCTTCTGTAATTGCTCCTCCTCCTGAATGCACCAATTCTCCCTGCTATTCGGGCCCCTCTGTGTGCTTGGGCCCCCTACAGGAGGACTGGTGGTCCCCACCTATCCTGTGAAGGAAGCATTGGTTCTGGGTAGAGTAAGAACATGTTAGATTCTCTATAAGAGTTTCCCTCACTATTTGCATCCCTGTGCAGAATATTCTCCTCTCTATTTGTGCTGTTAGTGCCCAACATTTTACAGTTTTAACTGGGAACAAGATGTGAGGGAGCAATCTTCCAATGGGGACACCTGTTGTTGTGACAGATGTCTAAGGTAAGGTGACCAGATTTTTAAAATGAAATCCGGGGACATATTTTATTTTTACTAGTAATGACAGCAATCAGTGACTTATAGCGGGAGTGCGATATTGTGGCGGACAAATCGGACACTAAGTGACACTTTGTGGGAAGCAGTGACACTAACAAAGTGATCAGTGCTAAAAATATACACTGTCACTGTACTAATGACACTGGCTGGGAAGGGGTTAACATCAGGGGGCAATCAAAGGGTTAAATGTGTGCCTAACAAGTGTTTTCTTACTGCGGGGGAGGTTGCTTTTACTAAGAGAAGGCACAGATCTCTGTCCAATCAGCCATGTTATGTGACACACTGTGGCAGCACAATGCCAACCAGAGTCATGATAGAATGCCTGCTGCCTGGGAGTTAGGACACCATCCGTTATGCCAGAGAGACACACACAGTACAATGTAGTCTATTCACAGACATCCCCTAAGCACACCGGTGTTGAAGCCTTGAAGGCACTGGCAGCCCCACGATCAGATCCACTTCACCTCTGTGCCTGGTGCTGGACACTATCAGCTGCGCTCAGCTGCCTTTCTCTGCCTGTCACCACCACTGCTCGCCTCACAGCCTCTCAAGTCTCACTCTTCGGACACTGGCTACTACTGCGTGGGGAGCGGAACTGAGTAGAGGAAGATTACTCCGCTGGGGAAGGCAAGGAGGTAGGCAGGCAGGCGGCTGGCCGGGACTTGAGCCAAGGCAGAAGAACATGCAAGCAGGAATTACACCCCCCCCCCCCAAGCTAGTAGGAGCAGCAGAGCGGGGGGGGGGTGTAATTCAGAATATTTTTTATTAATTCTGCACTGACTGTCTTTGAAATGGCTTGGGCCCCTGTTCAAATCCAATCAGGGGACAAAACTCGGGACAGATTTGGTCCGGGGACAGTGTCCTCAATCTGGGGACTGTCCCCTGACACCGGGGACGTCTGGTCACCCTAGTCTAAGGGGGGCTTTCCTTAACTTTGAAGAGGTTTGCACTCACTTACTGCTGCATCCTTAGGACAGGAAAATCTCTAAAATAGGACACAATAAAAAGTAAACTTAATCCTAACCACACCCTCTATTAACAATGAATCTACAATTTATACACATTCATTTAATAGAATAATAAAAATATGGAAGAGCAATAACATAACAAGACTCTACTGTGATTCTCAGCAGTTTAATAAGGAGTGTATGGTTCCTTCTTGCCAACCTTGGTATAACCTCACCTTTTTGCCAGTGGCTTGAATAAAGCCTTGCATAACAAACAACGATTATCACTGAGATATTGTACTTCTTGTTACTGATAAGAATTCTACTTTAAAAGACGATGAATTTTATTCTGCAGCAAAACAGGCAAAGCTTTAGTGTTGACCATCAAGCCTTAGGTCTGTATCAGCATCTAGTACAGAAAAGGATTGATCGGAGGAATGGATCGTAGACTGAAAACTTTCATCTCTTTAACTCTATGGATATTTGGTAAGAATGTATTTAGAACGCAAATAATCTTCATTCAATGCTACATACATATTTATGTATAAATTCATGTGGCTATCATTTTTCCCCTTATGTACAGTACATGGACTTTGGCTTAAAGTGGTATTAAACCTCATAACAAAAATGTATTATTTTGCAACTTACCAATTCTTACATGTTGTGGATCCATTCATTTTCTTTTTTTAGGATTTTATTTCCTTTATTTATACCCAGTGGCCCACCCTGCAAATCTGTTATTTTTCAACTTCCTTTAACAGACCAAGCTGTGCAGCAAAGATATCAGTTAGAAGGTTGAGACAAACCATTTACCACTAACAGGAGCTTATAATGGACTCTGGATTTGTTGGTCCATCTAAATCTATTAGTGCATCTAACACAACCCTCTCACCAGACTGACAATATTGCTGTCCGGTGGTGTCTTTGTAACTCCTCCATCCAGGGCGGAGACACCCTAAGACAGAAAGTGTGTTACTGGCCATATCTCCAGGTGAAAATAAAAGGGAGATGTCCGAAGTGTCGGAGGGATCATGAGGATCTGCTTCATATGCTATGGCGCTGCCCCAAGCTTCATAGATACTGGGACCCCGCTCTTCGTATAATCAAATCCGGTTTACCACTTGGGTTTATCACTGGATCCCTTATCGTGTATCCTTGGTATTTTAGATCCGATGATTTCTGACACTTTTGTTAAAGAGGCTGTCTCCAAGGCCTTATTTCAGGCTTGTAAAGTACTTTTCATGTATTGTAAAAGTTCCTTGGCCCTGTCCCCACAGGATTGGATTACCAATATGAGTTCCACCCTTCGGTATGAAAAAATGATATACCAACATAGGGGCAGGGCCGTCTTTATGAGCGGGCACCCCTGGGCATAGCCCAGGGGCCCCAGCTGCATGGGGGGCCCTGCAGGGATCGGCAAGGTGTCCGCGGCCGCCGCAAACTTTTTTTTTTACACTGTCACTTTTTTTATTTACACTCCACTATCTTCTACAGTCCTCCTAGGCTGTAGTAGGTCGACCAGGGAGCGTGGCGCCGCCCACTCGTCCTCCTGGAGTCTCCTGCAGAGCGCACTGCGTGCGGAGTGATCTCATAGGGAGGGGCTGGGCCTTTCTCTGTGTGTGGCAGGCAGGGAGGTGCTGAGCGCGGGCCTCGGGCCAGGGGAAGAAGAAGAACAGGACAGAGGAGCGGAGGTGCTGCTGAGCCTGAGGAGACTGTGCTGTGTGGGAGCGATCAGTGACTCAGCCCAGCAGAGTAAGTTTTTTGTTACAGTGACCGTCCTCCAGTCCTGACTCACTTTAGTGGCCTGTAAATTGTTGAGGGCCCCATCCCCTTGCATTGGTGATTAGTTGGTTTCCCAATACATTGTTTGTCAGTGGGGAAGTGCCAGCTGAGAGGGGACCCCCAGAATGATTGTTAACTTGCAGACTGTCCTGGTTGTGTGGGAGCGAGCAGTGCCAGCAATGCAGGTTTTTTTCACAGTGATGGTCCTCCTGACTCACTTCAGCGGTTTGTAAATTTCACAGGGAGCTACTGGACTGCGTGTGGGGGTCTGGCCTGCCTGAGAGGACTGGGGCTGGCTGAGCCCTGGGCTTACCCATTCATTTCTGGGTGGTCTGCAAGTTAACAATCGTTATGAGAGTCCCTTCTCAGCTGGCACTTCTCCACTGACAAACAATGTATTGGGGAACCAACTAATCACCAATACAAGGGGATGGGGCCCTTACCACTGACAATTAATGTAATGAACATTCTTCCTTTAACTGTCCATTAGTTTGAGGTGTACCTTGTTTTGACTACACATACAAGAGTCCCTTCTATGCTGACCAGCAATGTAAGGTGGGCACTATTCCTCCCACTGACACCAATGATGGGGCACTATTCCTCCCACTGACACCAATGATGGGGCACTATTCCTCCCACTGATACCAATGATGGGGCACTATTCCTCCCACTGACACCAATGATGAGGCACTATTCCTCCCACTGACACCAATGATGGGGCACTATTCCTCCCACTGACACCAACGATGGGGCACTATTCCTCCCACTGACACCAACGATGGGACACTATTCCTCCCACTGACACCAACGATGGGACACTATTCCTCCCACTGACACCAACGATGGGGCACTATTCCTCCCACTGACACCAATGATGAGGCACTATTCCTTCCACTGACACCAATGATGAGGCACTATTCCTCCCACTGACACCAATGATGAGACAATATTCCTCCCACTGATACCAATGATGGGGCACAATGATTAAGGTTTTTTTTGAAGGTTTTAATTTGAAATGTACCTTGGTGTCCTTCACTAAGGTCTGTAATTTGGAAAATGTCCGCCACAGCCTTAGTCCGTGCCTATCCCTGGGCCCTTGCACTTGCAACTGCGGCGCTCCCCTCCCTCTCTCCTCCTCCTCACAGCGTGCATCTCCCCCTGTGTATCACAGAGCTTGGTTTGTGTTTGGCGGAGCTGTAACAAGGTCCTGCTTCGGCTCGTGTGATAGTATAGATGGAACACTGATTGAATCAGTGTTCCACCTATCACATGAGCTGGTCTAGGAGGCGGGACCTTGTTACAGCGCCTCCGAACACAGACCAAGCTCTGTGATACACAGCGGGAGATGCACGCTGTGAGGAGGAGGAGAGAGGGAGGGAGGAAGGGGAGCGCTGTGTGTGTTATCATCTAGGATGGCAATAGTGAGTCTGCATCATGTGCATAACCAGGCTGCATTGATGGGCACAGCAAGGCTGCATTGATGGGCACAGCAAGGCTGCATTGATGGGCACAGTGAGGCTGCATTGGTGTGTATAGGGGGCGAATTTAATTTTGGGATAATTCCATGGTTTTGTGTATTTGTGTTTTCTAATTAAACTAAAAAGCCAAGCCCAATATGTAGCATTATTTAGCCACACTCACTCCTTGCCACCACACGCATAGCGCACCGCAGGTCACCATCTCCCTGGTAGGGGCCCTAGTGCATTACTTTGCCCAGGGGCGCATCATGTTATTAAGATGGCCCTGCATAGGGGCTCTCCCACCAAATTTGGGATGGATGGCTGACGATGCCAGTGTAAGCATCCGTGGAGCTGGTGTTACATCTGTTACTAGGTTGAGGTTAAGGTTGAGTTCTCAGGCTTATTGCCTAGTCACCATTTTGCCTGAGGTTTATTTTTACCCCCATATTCTATGTTTACTTGCATGGCTGTTTATTGTCTAACTTGTATATTGGTCAAGTTGTAATAGCAGAGCTGAGGTTCTATATTTATATCTGCAGATGCATTGTAATTTGAATGTCTGCTGATTTATTTGCCAGCTTGTATATAAGTGTTGGATATTTTGCTATATACCATGACACAGATGTTCTGGAACTATTTACAGTGTCGTCTTTGCTTCAAAAAAAAAAAAAGAAAAAAGGGAGAGAAGTCTATAAATAGAAAACCAATGCAGATGCCACATTTAAGGATTGGTAATCTGCAGGATGTTACATTTTTGTTTTTGGGCTTAATACCACTTTAATGTTAAAGTTTTACTTTGTTTCTATATACCACTTGTGATTATGTACTGTGTGTGCATAGGGGGCTAAAACATTAGTATTCATATTGTACATACTCTTCTTGCTCAGTAATGCAGCACAGTGATTATTGCCCTTTGCTGTTCCTGTTATATCTCCTAGCAAAAGTGAGACAGGCCCGAAGCAAAAAAAAAAATAAATAAATAGGCGCAGGGACTTAATGACAGGGTGCCCTGGGCGGAGAATTAGGGGTTAAGGATGTCAAGGGGTGTGGAGCAGTACAGGGGCGGGTGAGGGTTTTTAAGGAGGGGGCGTTGCCCACAGGCAGCAGAGCGGGAACAGCAGAGAATTGGAGAGGACCCGCAGCTTCGTGCTCCGTGAGGGTAGGCCATGGCAGACATTGAAGCCTTATTGAAGCAGTTACATGCGGCCGCTTCCCAGCGCGGCGCAGGCTGGCTGCAGCAGCGGATGAGCGAGATGGGCGTGGATCCGGAGGTCGTAGGGGAGCGGATGCCGGCACGCGCTCGGCGGTCGCGGCCGCCGGAGCGGTACAGTCCCACCGCTTCCCCTGGAGCCGTGCGCCACACTGGGAGCCCGGATGCGGACCCTCCAGGCGGATCGGCCCGGCCTGCACAGCCGGCGGCTGGTCGGTCCCCTGAGAGGAATCCCCGACGCCGGCGCGGCTCTGCCAGGAGGGGCAGGGTATGGTCAAGGTCCCTCCCCCGCCTGGGAGTGAGCAGGCGGCGGTCTCCCCGCAGGGCGCAGTCCAGGCCCAGGGGACGACCCGGCGGAGGAGTGATGGGCGGGAGGCCTGCCAGTCGGGTGGAGCGGCAGGCACTCCACCACGGCGCACGCGCAGTGTGGCCGGCGTGGAAGAGGAGGCTGGTCAGCTGGGACAAACGAAGAGGAGACGGTCTGGACGCGGGCGGAGGCCTTCGGTGCGCGGTGGGATCGAGCAGCGGCCTGCCCCCACCGGTGATAGCGACCATCCGCGACCAAGAAGGACGTCGCCGCGATCGGAAGGAGAGAGGTCCAGCTCGGATGAAGCGGAGGAGGAGGGGTCAGCAGCGGGGGAAGCAGGAGTGCCACAATTCATCCTTTTCTTCATTTTGTTTGAACCTGTGTCATTTGCTGGGTATAGATAGGCGGGACCTAGCGGGTAGAGTTGCTGGGACTACCCGGCACACAGCGGCAGCTGGGTCCGCTGGGGCCGGGGCAGCCCCGGGGCAAGGGGTACAGCAGGGTGGTTCGCCGGTAGAGGCATGGGTTACGCCCGCCACGGTGGCGGCTGGCTCCCCGGTTGCGAGTCCCGCTGGGTGCGGGGGAACTCCCCCGGTGCTCTCCCCTGGGGGGGTTGACACAACGGGGGGGGAGACGGGTGTACCCGACGCCGCGCGGGGTGAGGTATATGTCTGCTTCGAGGGCCCCCTGGGGGCTCACTTGAAGCAGGAGATGCGGGAAAAAATATGGCACGGCGAGTACGTGGACATATTTTCACTGCTCCCTTTAGAGACCGTAGATCTATCGTCTTATCCCCGCTCGTCGTGAGGCCGACGGAGAGGGGATATTGCGACCGGTTTTACCGTTTGCGGACATCGGTTAACCGCTTACAGGCGCCTTATTTTGCACTGGCGGATGCGAGGAGCAGGAGGGCCGTCCTGAGGAGGCTGGCGTGGGCCAGGTCTACTTTTGCGAGATTTCCCTCGTCACTTTTATACAGGTGCATGAGCGGCACGGTATAAAAAAGGGCGTAGAGGACGAAGTTCACTCGGGGGTCCCCCGGGAGCTTCGTCTGTATATGGA
>BLSH010172059.1:262392-276657 GCA_018402905.1 Glandirana rugosa
AACCCCCCCCCCCCCCCCCCCAGAGAGGGGAGCTCTCTCAAAGGCCACAACAGTTAGTACTCCACCTTTCAGTTCTTCCACCTGACAACTCCTCCTCAGCAGGGCTGACCCTGCCGCTATTTACATATGAATGACAGTTATTTACATGTAAACATAGGGTCTGCAGGTGAGTCATCTGTACACAATAGGGCAGCTTTAGTAGCAGCACTTAGATATCGGGACATGGCACAGGACTAAAACTTCAAGGAACAAGGGAATTTAAACCAGGATAGTTGGCAAGTATGAGGCAGCTGCTTTGGGCCCCAGAACAATGACAGGGCCCAGGGCAGCTGCCCCTTTTGCCCTGCCTTAAAGACGGCCCTGCCTCAAGGTAGAAGCTTACCATGTTTTAGGTTTGAATAAAGTTAGAACAACTTTTAGTTTTTCATTACAATGTGCATGTCTCTATTGGGGAGATTACCAGTGAAAGTGATATTATGTAAGCCTGCATTGGATTCTCCCGACTTTGTGCCCTAGTGACATAAGAGGATAAAACTACCTAGGGGAAAGAGATTCCAACCTGACCGGGATTCTAAGATCTAATATTCAAAACTGAAGAAAATGTTTTTCAGGAGTTCAGCTTTAACCGTCTTGCTATCCTGCCCTCATATAAAAAAATGGTTTGGACCATCATTTATAAATAGCACTGCAGAGAATACTCATGGGCAGCCAGTGCATACTTTTAATGCCTGTGATCAAGTTGTCATTAGACAGTACAAGTCTCAGGCAAAAAAGTACAGAGACAACCAGAGTGGCTCTGTGCCTTATGATTACTGCAATGGCCAAATACATTGATCATGGTAGTAAACTGATAGTAAGCAAACCAAGTAGTAAGCCCTCTGTTTTCTTTCACGGTGTCCACTGATCATATCTCTCTACCTATGAAATTGTACGTTTTTCTTTTGTCTTTTGCCATAACAATGTGGATTATTCAGTATTCATTTTGCACAAGTGTAATAAAATGACTGCATAAACTATTAAGTACAGTCCCCAGTGATTTGTAAATGACACTCTTTTATATGGCTTTATAGGCAGGTATTTAAACTAAAGCTAACTTTAGTGTCACAGCAGATAATCAGCATTTTAAGGCTTTTCCAGCCTTAGAAAACTTTTTATTAGAGAAACCCTCAAAAAAGCAATGAAAAAACTCCTGAAAAATGGCCTGGTAATAAAGGGGAAAGTACGGGGGATGAGCCATGCTTAGTATCTGCAACCAGTCACCCGAATGAGTAATCAACTATATTGGACTTAAAGAGGAACTCCACTCATTTTAAAAACATTATAACGCCAGTATTCACCTGGGTTGGTTCTTTGCCAGTGTTTGGATCCCCAGAGCCAACATCTTGGCTGTGCGCGCCGGCTGTGACTCCTTGCTGCTTCGCACCCAGCTCTCCACTGCACGTGTGCAAATTGCACTGCAATGTCAAATTAGTCCTGCCGCTTCCTGGGACATGGGACGTGTGACAAGTCCCAGGGGGTTGCGGCAGGGAGATGATAGAGTCAAATGTAAATAATGTTCACCTAGGTGAGAATTGCGGAAGTGGATAACTGTCAGAAAAAGGTGCCTATTCCTGAAAAAAATTAAAATATGTTGGGGGGGGGGGGGTTTAAGTGAAGGTTCACTTTAAGAGCAATGGGAAGCTTTTACTATTAATGTGAATCTGCCAGCAAAGGAATATGGGGGATACCATTTTTGATATCTCCTTTTGTAAATGTTAGTTCCCTGGCTCTGATCCACTGACCTAGAAGAAGCCAAAATATAAGGTATTCTTGTTGTAAGGTATAAGGTATTTATGTTGTAAAATGCTGAGCAAACTATTGGCGCTATATAAATCCTGTGTAATAATAATAAGTATTCTGACGCTTTTCTGGCCTGTGATTAATGTGTGCTTGTTCCAGGTCTGTGACTTAAAAAGCATTGAAGTCAAACAATTCAATTTTTTAAAAGGTGATCGGAAATGGCAGCTCTCAGACTTCTACCAAGATTCCCTTTAATCTGTATATCTGGGCAACTAAAAAAACATATTCAGTACCTCTCTGCAATACATTAGTTTAATCTATTTACAAAAATGATACAAGAACAATAACTGTTGATCCTACCAGAGATTCAATGAGCTCCCAACTTCCTGTTTCAGCTGACAATTCTGTCTCTGCTGCACTGAAGACTCAAGCAGGTCTGTCTTCCATCCCTAATTTTCCCCTTCACATCTTCCCTTTATGTTTGGAAATGAGGAAAGGAGAAGGGGTTCTGTGGTTCAGCAGGGGAAACCATAGGCTCTTTCACACTTGATGTTTGTTTTGATGGACTCCGCTTGCTCAGCGGGGATCCATCTGTTGATCCCCGCTGAGCCGGCAGATGACAGGTCCATCTCTGCTTTACTGTGCAGAGACAGACCCGTCAGAGTCCCGCTCTCCTTTATAGGGGATCGGATGAAAATGGACCGTCTGTCCGTTTTCATCCGATCCAATCCGGCAGGTGGATGGAGAATAGGGTTTCTGGATTTAAAGGATCGGAGCGGAGCGGATGTTAGCGGACATGTCACCGCTGACATCCGTTTGCTCCAAAGAGGAGAATGGAGCGTCCGTTCAAGTCTGCCTGAAAAACTGACAGGCGGACCCGAATGGTCCATATGTGTGAAAGGGACATAAGAAAAAACATGGGGATTGGGGAAATGTGCATTTATTGCAGAGATGTACTGAACATTTTTTTTTATTTTGCCCAGACATAAAGCCCACCTCCAGGAAAATAAATGGTACCCCAAAGGTGCTCTGGCTGCAATACTCATCTCCTCTTCAGTGCTGTCCCACACAATAGTTGCTGTCCTAAGTCCTCTGGACTAATTATTTGGTGTCATTCAACACTAAGCAATCCAATGAGGGCAGACAGTTTGGATTGTCAGTTATTCTCTGTTGTGTTGCCAGTGGTCACCAGGACAAACAGAGGGTGAACATTAAAAAGCAGTTATACATGCCTAATTCCTCGCTCCCCCGACAACCAACATTCTGCCCTTCTCCCCATTGATCTGGGTTGTGTGTGGATCTTCAGTGTCTTCACTTAGAACGCTGAACTACTTGCTCTGCATTGTACATGATGACATCAGATTACCTGCAGCCAATGGAAAGTCAAAGAGAAGCAGTTTTCAGGGAACTGGTTGCATGTGGAAGAGGAAGCTTGCATAAGGTGAGGGATAAGGGAAGTAAAACTGCTGTTTAATAGTACCCCAGGGCCCAGACAAAAAGAGCATTTAACCATTGCAATGGTAGTTTTGAAATTTCAATCCTTAAGTTGAGTTTTAGGGTGAATGTTACAGCAATGATCCAAAACGTGTTCATACTTAATATGCACATTCTGTAGTTTCCCATTTAAAATTCTGCCAGGAACATGCTTGTAATCCAAAGCACTCGTATATCAAAGCGAATTTCCCCATATGAAACTCAGATGGTTCATTCCACAACCATTTATTGATAAGTCCTTCAGTCTATAGTCCATATAAAAAAGATTATAGCAATGTGACTTCAAGGCAACTTCAGGAAATGCCTGGGTAATCTTCCTGTAATGTTGCATCCAAATAAAATCAATTAAGATGACGATCCGACTTAGGGCTCATGCATACTGCAGCTCAAAAAAAAGCTGCTTTTACAGGTATTTGCGCTTTTATTACAGCTTGAAGAAGCTTGTACTATTTTGTGCTCTTGTGCACATTTATTGAGCTTCTTTGAGCTTTCTTGAGCATAAGCCTATTTAACAAACCCTCCTTAACCACTTCAGCTCAGGAAGGATTTACCCCCTTCCTGACCAGAGCACTTTTTGCGATTTGGCACTGTGTCACTTTAACTGACAATTGCACAGTCGTGCGACGCTGTACCCAAACAAAATTGACGTCCTTTTTTTCCCATATATTGAGCTTTCTTTTGGTGATATTTGATCACCTCTGGGGTTTTTATTTTTTGCACTATAAACAAAAAAAGAGTGACAATTTTGAAAAAAAAAAAAATATTTTTTACTTTTTGCTATAATAAATATCCAAAATATATATATATATATATATTTTTGGTGAAAAAAAAAGCAATAGGTGTATATTGATTGGTTTACACAAAAGTTGCCTTGTTTATAGACTATGAGAATTCATTTATGGTGTTTTCAATACTAGTATATACTCGAGTATAAGCTGACCTGAATATAAGCCGAGACACCTAATTTTACCATTAGGTATATTGACTCGAGTAGTAGGTTTTTGACTTGAGTCACAGGGGGAGGGATACAGGGGTAGTTATGCACAGGGGGAGAAATACAGGGGTAGTTATGCACGGGGGAGGGATTCAGGGCTAGTTATGCACAGGTGGAGGGATACAGGGGTAGTTATGCACAGGGGGAGAAATACAGGGGTAGTTATGCACGGGGGAGGGATTCAGGGCTAGTTATGCACAGGTGGAGGGATACAGGGGTAGTTATGCACAGGGGGAGGGATGCAGGGGTAGTTATGCATGGGGGTAGTTATGCACAGGGGGAGGGATGTAGTGGTAGTTATGCACAGAGGGAGGGATACAGGGGTAGTTATGCACAGAGGGAGGGATACAGGGGTAATTATGCATGGGGGAGTTATGCACAGGGGGGTTAGTTATGCACAGGGGAAGGGGTAGTTATTCATGGGGAGTAGTTATGCACAGGGGGTAGTTATGCACGGGGAGGGGGGTAGTTATGCATACTGAGTATATGCCTCAATAAGAGTGCTGCTTGGCACTCAGATGACTCACTGCGTGTCTCTTCTTCTCTCCTCGGCTGACAAATGCAGGGGGCGGGCCCAAGCATGACGTCAGTCGGGAAAAGGCAGAGGGGAGACCCGCCGAGTCATCTAAGCGCCGTGTGGCGCTCTTATATTGCCGAGGGGAGAGAAGCGGCTGCCATAGTTATGTAGCCCACGGCGTGCGGGAACCATGACATCCCGCACACGCCGTGGGCATTCCCCTGGGACCACCCAGGGCAAGGACAGTCTAAATTGTAATTGCGGGACACCTGGGCTAGATGGTGCCCCATGAGCACTTGGGGCCCCTGGGCCGTGCCCAGGTGTGCCCACTCAGTAAGACGGTCCTGAGTGGGACCCTCACTCGTGTATAAGCCGAGGGGGGCTTTTTCAGCATAAAAAATGTGCTGAAAAACTCAGCTTATACACAAGTATATACGGTATTTTTTTTTTTGTAATGGCGGCGATCTGTGATTTTTATCGGGACTGCGACATTGTCGCGGACAGATCAGACATTTTTGTCAATTTTTTTGGGACCATTGACATTTATACAGCGATCAGATCTAAAAATAGCCACTGATTACTGTATAAATGTTACTGGCAGGAAAAGGGTTAACCTGTAGGGGGCTATCAATGGGGTTAACTGTGTTCCCTATGTGTGTTCTGAATGTATGAGGGCTGGGATGGAAGGGGCATGACAGATCTAACCGATCCCAATCACAGGGATCAGTAGATCGATGTAATGCCGCCCGTGGCCCCACTCACAAAGCACACAGGGGGCATGAGAGGGGGCAACTGCGGCTGTGCGGACCGCCGTTTATCGTTTGTCACCATCTTTCTACGTGAGGCTGTCGGCAGGTGGTTAAAGCCTATTGGTATAAGTCGGATAGAAGTCGCCTTGAAGTAGTACAGGAAACTTTTCTAAAGCTGGAGCGACTTCAGTAGTGCTAACTTAAATAGCTGTCATTGACTAAAATGGGATTTCATATGCCATGCGACTTGGAGTCTAACAAGACAGATCCCAAGTCGCAGTAGTGTGAACTGAGCCTAAATGTTGTACCTTCATTAAATGTAACCATATTGCTACACTTAGAGGCGTCTCTCTTCTCTTTTAAACTCAGTTGTGACTTGGCGCTACTCATATTACAAGACCTCGCTCGTTTATCAAGTTAAAATTTATAAGAAAATATTGCTTGTCTTGTAAAACACTCACAGACCAAGTTACTCACAATCCAAGGTTTTACTGTATATGTTGCAAAGACCTAATTTGATTGTATAATCTTTCATCAGATCATGGACCACCGAAGGCAGTAATCCTCCTTACTCTGCTTCCAGTACTTCTCAACTGATTCTACAATGTTTGTCCAGGCTGTTAGAGGTCTGCAGATGACAAATCCACATTCTTCCTTCATGCAACCGCTGAGTACGTTTTCTAATATCCAGCACATTGGACCATTTCAAGCACTGGCTGCTTTTGGATCGAGGCCTGCTTCTGTGTAATGATAATGGGCAGGGGGTTGTTAGCAGCATTTTGTGAGAACAAAATGAGAATAACCATATTAAAATACGACTTGCACTTTGATGCAAATTTATGAGCTCTGGCGTTTTTCTGTGTCCATTGTCTTACGTTTTTTTTTTTATATCATTTTTTTAAACAGAAGGAATGTTTATTGAAGTTAAGACACGTTATACATGAACATGTTGCAGAAGTATGACACAGGGGTGCAACAATACAGTGCTGTTACAGTTTAGAGCAGAATAATTTCCATACATCAGTGTACTCTAAAACAACCTAAGACTCATTGGCAGTTAGAATTAGGCAGGAAAGACATCCCATGTGCCCGTTCCACGGAGAGACGTCACCCAGCGCGAGGGCCGAGGGCTACTCCACCAGTCCAGAGGGGCACAGAGGGGAGGGGAAGAATAAAAAGAAAAGGGGGGGAAGGGGAGGAGGGGGCGGGGAGGAAGCAGAGAAGGAAGCGGTGAGGGGGGGAGGGGGAGACAGGAGAGGACCACCAAAGTCAAGGGAGGGGGCAAGACAACCCCCCCGGGCCCCAGGGGACATCCTGAGCATACCATCAGAGAATTAGAGAGGCTCTTATCAATACATTATTCTCCACCTCATGTCCAGCCAACCTGTTTCAGTATTACCTAATCACAGCACAAGATTCCTAGCCTAGAGCCAGGTCCCCCAAATTTTTTCAAACTTTTGCGGACAGTTACGGCTCATATAAGTTAACTTATACAGTGGTAATACTGCATTAACAGGGGCCTTCCATACTCAGGGGGGTCAGGAAGTTTCTACCTGGACAACACCGCCTATCTAGCGTAATGGGCCACATAGAATACAAAAAGCTTGGTGTGCATGGTGGTGGCCAGATTATCAGTGATGCCCAGCAGGAAAATAAGTGGATCCAGATCCAGGGAGAGGCCCGTAACACCCTCTATGTCAGCAACCACTGCCCGCCAGAATATCTGAAGAAGAGGACACAACCTCACCATATGCATAAAGGTCCCCACGGACTGCCTGCACTTGGGGCAAGTATCCTCCACACCTGGGTATATTCTAGAAAGTCTGCAGGGAGTGTAATATATAGTAAGGAGGGACAACCCTACTATGGGGGGATAGATATAAAGGTGTAAAAGCAAAATAATATATATGATGGTGATGTAAACATTAAATGGATTAATATATATATACACAAATCAATATATAAAGCATCAATATGGAAAAATCGAGATGCAGCCAATCACCTAAATAGTATCCCAAGTACTACACATAATGTTCCATAAATGTATATGGTGAGGCGCAATCTCATATCAAGTAAACAAAATAAAAAAATGAATCATAAATATGTAAACATAATTACTCAATATTAAAATATATTAAAGTGGAAATGAGTGAATACAAACACAACAAACAGTGGCACCCAGTGGCTAAAGTACAAACAATGATGATTACTTAAATCCTACTTCCATAGGGATATTTCATATATGTTACTCCAAAGGTGAATAAAGTGCATAAAACAAAGTCCATATATCATATAAAAGTGCTTGATATTAAGTGCTATCCTCTGCTTGATCTTGCAGGAACTCTTAGGATAAAAGTGCTAGTGCCACTCTGCTATGTTCTTAAGTGCTCCAAGGTGCATGCACACACCATCACCACCACTCCTATGCGCTCACCTCCTATCTTGACCCCCTGGGCCAAGTCTCACGGTCCCCTTAGGGGTAAATCCTCCTGGCAATAGGCAGCATGCTAGTTGGCAATCAATATGTGTGTCCACAGAGCATGTAAAGATAAAATGACTCACATAGAGCTGAACTGCATAAACATCCACATTTTATTTAGGAATAAAAAAATACACTCACATTTAAAAGTGTACTAACTCGGGCAATGCATGTAACCATGAAGATCCCCACTGGTCCCAGTGACGGCAGATAACGCACGGCTGCTGACTGCTTGGGGGGTCTGGTAGGCTGAATCGAACGTCAGGAGGCTCCTCCCCGACGCGTTTCATCACTAACCACGTGACTTTATCAAGGGGTTGAGCGCGTGGTGGTGATGGTGTGTGCATGCACCTTGGAGCACTTAAGAACATAGCAGAGTGTCACTAGCACTTTTATGTGTAATGTACTCTATGTATAAATTTTAGCTGGACAAAACTGTCTCTGGTTGAGAACATCAGCGTAATATATTGTGACAAACCGGCAGTCCAATCCTCCTCTGTCAGAGCAGGAATATCTTGCTGCCATGCTCCGAATAGCCGGAGTGTTTTGGACGTATCCTTGCATGTGAGTCTCAGATATATTGAGATATTGAGGACAACGTGCAGTCAATATTGGTGGCCGCTAGGAGGGATTCAACTGAGTGTGTAGCAAGGGTAATTCCATTCGGGAATTGCGCCCTAATTGCATGCCTTAGTTGTAAGTACCTTAAGAACATCCAAGGGGGTAATTTAAATTCCCTCCTGAGATCCTCAAAGGATAGGAAACGGCCCCAGGCATAACCTGCTTTTTAATATTATATCGGGCTCAAACCTGGGGGTCCGGCAGAGACCTAAGGTGAGGTAGGTTGGAATAACCCCACAACGGGGTATGCCGGGACACTGTACCCTGTTCGGCCAAGCACTGGGTAACCTGTTTCCAAGCGGCTACTGTCGTCTTCATGGGGGTGGGACCAGGGGACTGTACTGAGGCCCCCTATACACCAAGTTACTGAGTTCAGAATATGAACCCAAAACATCTGCCTTTACATTTTCCGCCGGATTAGACATGTCCTGCATGAACCACCATCTCACTGTGACCAACAGAGCAGCCCAGTAGTACTTCTTAAAATTTGGCAGGGACACCCTGCCCTCAGACAACGAGATCTGCAGCTTGGCCCTGGCCACTCGAGGGGTCGCGCCCACCCAGACAAAGGAAGTAATAGCACGATCCAGCTTAGTGAAAAAGGTATTTGGAATGGGCACCGGGGTATGAAGAAAAATGTAAAGAAATTTAGGGAGATAGGACATTTTTATTAGATTGACTCTACCCAGAGTCAAGCAGGAGGGACCTCCAGGTGTTACAGTGCTGAAGAAATTTTTGGAATACTGGGTATAAATTGTTTTCCAGGTATCGTGTAAGGTCGCCCTGAACCTGAATGTCAAGATATTTAAAGCACGACACACATGAAGTGGGATATGGGTATCTGTCAACTGAATCCCCTCCGACAGTGGGAATAGAATTGATTTGTCCTAATTGACCCTGACACCTGAAAAAAAACGAACCTATTGATGATGGACAGGGCCACCCTCAGGGAATGTTGGACATCATGCAGGTATAGCAGGCCATCATCAGCTTACAACGACACCTTTTCCATTAAGGGAGGGAACAAACCCCACCTTTTCCATTAAGGGAGGGAACAAACCCCCCCTTACCTCCTCAGAGGCCCTCAGGAGTTCTGCCAACGGCTCAATCACCAGGGCGAAGAACGCCGGGGACAGGGGGCAGCCCTGCCTAGTGGAGAGGGAAGGGGGCCGACAATCTGCCATTCGTTCTGACTCTGGCCGTGTGGGTCGAATAGAGCAACCTTAGCCAGGCAATAAAGTTAGGACCCAGCCCAAACTTTTGCAGAACAAGCCACAGGTATTCTCACTCCACCGAGTCAAAGGCTTTTTCAGCATCCAGGGAGGCCACTACCCCGGTACCCCCCGAGCTGACACACCTGCCACAACTGCATGGAGCCTCCTCAGCTTGATATCAGTTCCTTTCCCGGGCATAAATCCTGTTTGGTCACGGTGGATCAGGGATAGGATAACCTTATTAAGACGAGTTGCCAGCACCTTTCGCGTCCACATTGAGGAGCGAAATAGGTCTGTATGAGGAGCAGAGCTCCGGGTCGTTGCCAGATTTGGTTATCTCTACGATAACAGCTGAGGACATCGAGGGTGGCAAGGAGGAGACCTCAAAAGATTTTGACAAAACCTCTAGCAGTCTATCAGCTAATACTTCTGCATGGGCCTTGTAAAATTCCACCGGGAGACCATCATCTCCCGGGGTCTTCCCGGCCTGCATGGACCTCACAGCGGCCTGAATCTCTTTCAGAGTGAAAGAGTAATATTGTAATATTATATCTGAAAGTAACAGAAATTTTCACGTTTTGGGTTGTCAAGAGAACAGTAATAGAGGGGAAATCTTCCAGTGGGGATACTAGTTCTGGTGACCATAGGATTTCAAAAAGAATGGTGGGGGAGCGGAAAAGAGGGGCAGAAAAGAGGGGCACGGACCTTATACCAGAAATTTAACTGGTCAGGTCTATAATAGGATTTACGACTCATCCAGGGTTAGGATGGAGTTCATCAAAACGGGACCAACAGGGGTTGAGGAAAGGAATCCTCAAATGCCTTTGATTCGATTGTGAATGCTTATACACTGTGTAGTTTATATTTTTCAATAAAGTTTAATTTTGGAGTACTCTACAGTCTGTTCCCACCTCTTACTCCTGAGGTATGGACCCCCTTTGAGGATTTCCTTTCCTCACCCCCTGTTTTTTGGCCTCATAGGATTCCCTTAATTTACAGGGATTTCCTATTACTTCCTGTCTAGCTATGGGACAGGAAGTGAAGGTAAATCTCCCCAATGGAACACAGATGGCAAACAAAAATCTGACAGGGGTTATAACTTTCCATAACTCTATCCAAAATAAAAAAAAGTTGTTCCTATAGTTCTGTGGAAAATGAGAATGGCACAGTGTTCATTACGACTCCCCTCAACTTTACAGGTATGATCAGATACTAGGGTTGCCACCTCATCCCTTTAAACCCGAACACATATGAATTACACAGGTTCTGAGGCTAATTTATTGCAGATGAGGCACCAAGTGAGTTTAATTACCACCTTAATCAGCCATAGTAATTAATATGTGTTCGGGTTTAAAGGGATGAGGTGGCAACCCTATCAGATACACATGGCTTGCTAGCAAACACTTTAATTTGTAAGACACTCACTGTGCCATGACAGAATACTCTGCTCCAACTAGTTTGGGGTATGTCAAATCTCATTATCATCAAACCCCCCTGTAAGTTTTATTTAAAATACTTGCACACACATGGGGAGAGCATGTACACTCTTAGCATATTTACCTAGTGCAGTGGTTCTCAACTCCTGTCCTCAGGACCCACTAACAGGCCAGGTTTGCAGGATAACTGAAATACATCACAGGTGATATCATTTGCTGCTCAGTGATTGCAGTATTCTAGTCTGCATCTCCCAAAGGTAATACTTAAAATCTGGCCTGTTCGTGGGTCCTGAGGACTGGAGTTGAGAACCACTGCCCTAGTGGATAATGATGGCTGGAGCCCCAGACCACAAGGCAACAACGCTAACCACGTATACACCATGCTGCAGACAAGGTCATATGATTTCACAACATTATTTAAATAATTATAGGCATCTTTGTATTTACTTCTTTCTTCCGTGTTTGCAAACTCTGATAGTGATGCAGGACAGCCCAGTGGTGCCACTCTGTGCTTCAAGTATTCTCCACCGCAGGCTTTGTATGTTTACTCACTGAACCCTGTCCAAATCTAAACCAGCGGGTGTGGGAGTATAATTCTAGAATTATTTTTATTGTAAAACATTTGAAGAAATGGAAAGATGATAGAATAAGGACTCATCACCTATAAGACCCTTACTGATTTTATTCACAGAAAACTAATATATAACATATTTTACGAGTTCAACAATGACTTCTTGTGGACAAAAGGCCTTACTGGAAAATGAACAAAACAAGCAATTATAGCTTAGAGCTATAGTACATGTTGATTGTTAGAGGATGTGATTATGTGATTATGTGGGAGCTGTTCCCATTTAGGACTGAATAAAAAGAATGCTTTAATCTGCTGTCAAAAGTTGGCAGAAAAAATGCCTCTAATTCCTGGTTCACATTGACACGATTTGGCATGCGATTTGACATGGCAAATTAGCGGCAATTGCCGGCAATGGCACTGTCCTAATCAATGCGACGCCACACTTGCGGCGTTGCACCAATTTCAAAAAGTAGTTCTTGTACTACTTTTTGCGATTTCCATAGGCATCTGTGCAGAAACCCGCACAGATGCCTTTGAAATCGCAGCTGAAATCGGGACTGACATGCGGGAACTCGCACCAATTCATTCCCACACTCAGTGTGAACCTGGGCTCATGTTGATTTTTTATGCACGTAAACAAGCGTATTGTGTTTAGATGCATGAAAACTCATTCCAAAATTTTAAACTCATTCTAAAGGCTAGAATATGAACTTATTCTAGCCACTAAAATAAATTTACACACATAAGCACGCATTTAATTGCATTTAGATGCATTTATATGCATACGGTCTTAAATTGTGGTGGAACACTCCACTATGAACGAGACGTTTGGACCTTAAAGGATCCCATGCGTGAAAATGAAAGTCGGTGAGTGAGTGTGGTCTGTCACAGTTAAGAAGAGGTAATTTGAATTGACTATCGAACAGAACACAATGTCCGCCCTTATAGCAGAGTATTCTGTCATGGCAAAGTGTGTGTCTTACAAATTAGAGTGTTTGCTAGCAAGCCAAGTGTATCTGATCCTACCTGTAATTTAAGGGGGTGTTAAGCTGCCCAAACAAATAGTACAGCAGTGAAAAAACGCTATGCATTCAGTGTAAAGTATTTAAACATGATATAGATCTTCTTAAAGGAGAGGTAAAGGCAGAAGGTTTTCTTTATCTTAATGCATTCTACATATTAAGATCAAAAACCTTCTGTGTTTGGCAGCCTCCCCAGCACCCCCTAAGCACTTACCTGAACCACTCCTCTCTGCAGAGATGTCCACGAGTGTCATGGCTGTCCATCAAATCAGTCAGCCAATCAGGGGAGAGAGGGGACAGTGCCGGGTCCGGGCTCCGTGTCTAAATGGACGCACAGAGCTCTGACTCGGCTCAGGTGCCCCCTGTAGCAAGCTGCTGGCTGAGGGGGCACTCACCAGAGGGAGGGGCCAGGAGAGCAGAAGAGGGACCTGAGTAGAGGAGGATCCGGGCTGCTCAATGCAAAACCACTGCACAGAGGAGGTAAGTATAACATATTTGTTATTTAAAAAAACAAAAAAACGAGCCTTTACAATCACTTTGAAGTCTTATCAAAGCAATAATTCATATTTTGTTACACAACTTTCTTTATAATACTAGAGCTGACATTTTAACAATGGACACGTTGACTAGCTTAGTAGGTACCTGAACTAGGGTTGCCACCTTTTCTCCAAGCCAAACCCGAACACTTTAGCGATGCACATGATTTTATTTCCTGTATTATACACTATAGGATTGTAAAAGAGCTGGGTGTCCCTCCTTACACAGGTGTCCCTCCTTACAAAGGTGTCCCCAGCAGAGTGTCCCTCCTTACAAAGTTGTCCCCAGCAGAGTGTCCCTCCTTACAAAGGTGTCCCCAGCAGAGTGTCCCTCCTTACACAGGTGTCCCCAGCAGAGTGCCTCCTTACACAGGTGTCCCCAGCAGAGTGTCCCTCCTTACACAGGTGTCCCCAGCGGAGTGTCCCTCCTTACACAGGTGTCCCCAGCGGAGAGTGTTCCTCCTTTCACAGGTGTCCCCAGCAGAGTCCCTCCTTACACAAGTGTCCCCAGCAGAGTCCCTCCTTTCACAGGTGTCCCCAGCAGAGTCCCTCCTTACACAGGTGTCCCCAGCCGAGTCCCTCCTTACACAGGTGTCCCCAGCGGAGTGCCTCCTTACACAGGTGTCCCCAGCGGAGTGTCCCACCTTAATGTACAGCTGAGGTGATGTGGGGGGGCAGTGAGAGATGCTCCCGGAGTCCCCGCCACACCACCCACAGTTCAGAGGCCAGGCAGAAGAACAGCTCATAGAGGGGGGGGGGGGGGGGGGGGGGGGGGGGGGGGGGGGGGGGGGGGGGGGGGGGGGGGGGGGGGGGGGGGGGGGGGGGGGGGGGGGGGGGGGGGGGGGGGGGGGGG
>BLSH010172059.1:282961-304194 GCA_018402905.1 Glandirana rugosa
TTGGGATTGTCAAGGGACAGCGCCCTAGTTAGGTGGATAGGGGTACCAGGGTTGTTGTGGTGCAGGGTTTTGCCGGAGTTTAAAAAATTTGCAGCGTTAGATAGAGCTCCGGATGTGTTAGTTTTACATGCAGGGGGTAATGATCTGGGTGTTAGATCCATGCTGCATCTAATCCGAGACATAAAGTTTGATTTCTTGCGCCTGCAAACAGATTTCCCTCGGACGGTGGTGGTATGGTCTGATATAGTGGCTCGCACGTCGTGGCGATTTGCTAGGTCAGTGGAGAAGGTTAATAAAGCGAGGGTGAAGGTTAATAAAGAGGTCGGCCGCTTTATTGCTAGGAATGGAGGTCTGGTGGTACGGCACACCGATTTGGAGGTGGATACCTGGCGGTATCTGAGGGGGGACGGGGTGCACCTCAATGCCGTGGGCATTGATCTGTGGCGCCTGGGGCTCCAAGATGGGGTGCACCGAGCACTGCGTGCATGGAGGGGCTCCCTGGCGTAAGGCTTTACGCAGGGAGCGGTGGCGGTTGGGGTCTCAGGAGGCCGTCTTTCAAGTTGGTCACTTGGGAAGGATCCATCAGAGGTATGGAGTCCTCAGTGGTGTCAGTTACATAGGTTAACTGAAAAGGATGGTACCCGAGCCGGCGTAGTGCGGCTGGGAAATGGATGGTACAAAAAACACGGATGTGATTGGGTTATGGGGCCTCCTGGGATTCCTAGCGGTTTAAATTTATTGGTTTGGTATTTTCTGTTATGTTTTAATACTGGTTTTTAATAAAACGGCCTAACGGCCAATTCCTCCATATTGTGTGCTGTGCCGTTATTTATAATAGATAAGTATACGCCTAAGGAATACCCAGGTCATGCTGCATTTTTCTATTTAAACCACCAGATGGTGTGCTATTACAGAGGAAGACTGCACATCAACTAAACAGATGTACCAATTACGTAAATCTTTAATTTTCAGTTGGGCTGCATTCACACCTGGGCGTAGAGTTTTCAGGCAGAAATACATGCGTTTTCTTACCACAATTTTGTACGGTCAAAAGGTCCCCAATATAAAAAGTAGAAAAACACCCAAATCAAGCTACAAAAATACCTCCAGAACTTTTTTGAGCTTCAGGTGTTTGGCTTCAAGTGATTTTGAGTGGAGATGTGAATGGACTCCATAGAGAATCATAGATTTTTTCCCCTCAAGCGTTTTGTAGATTAGGCTTCAAGCTACAAAACACTCAGGTGTGAATCTGTATGAACTGCATTGGTTCTGTAACTGAATAATAAAACAGTGACTCTACAAGCACATAACCTAGTTAATATTAAAGAGGAAGTAAACCCTGCTGTAAAACCTAACGGGTTTACTTCCTATTATTCACCTTGCAATGTAGAAGCATAATAGGCTAGTATGCATCGCATACTAGCCTATTATGTGCCACTTACCTGGCATCACGCCCACGCTGTCCCCACAGCAGGGAGTATCCATCTTCGCCCCTCTTCCTTCCGGGGCTGCAAACTCCGGTGCTGTGACTGGCCGGAGTCGCGTGAAGTCCCCCCCGCGCACGGGAGCCACCAGTCGCAGCATGCTATCAGTGAAGAGGCCGTTTCTTCACTGCACATGTGTCAAATGACATCGGCACATGCCAGTATAGCGTATATCTATACAGGGAAGCTAAAGGTAAGCCTGATTACAGGTTTACCTATAGTTTAAAGTGGTTGTCAAGAGTTGATAACAACTTTAAAGTTTTAGTAATTTAAGGAAACTTTAGGATAGATTTGGAAAATGTCATAAAATAAACCTGGAAAAATGACATTTCTAGTTGCTTGGCTGCTGTACTAACTCCCTTACTTCAATTCTTCCAGTCCCTGATGCAAAGTTAAATCTCAGATAAGGTATTTTGACTTTTCTCTGACATAGAAAGCACTGAAATACAGGTGGGCAACTATCAGGGTCAGAATATTTTGCTTTTGCCCACAAGGCTGCTATGGGACCTGTCGTAAGAGGAAGCTCCAGAAAAAAAAACAGCAATGTTTCCAGTATAGTAGGGTTGAAGTCAGACTCCAGGATTTAACAAGTCAGCGATCCCACAGTAAGAACTTATGTTACAAACTGACCTGTATGCCTAATGCATTCATACATTTCAGAGATGAGGTTTGTAGTTCTACTAAAAAAAAAAAAAAAAATGTAAAAAAAAGCTTGTATGAGGGTTAGAGAGTAATTGTGCACATTATTAATTTGTGAAAATAATAAATATCATTATGGTTATTTTTATTATTGCTACTATAGTTAGAACTTGCATCCAAAGCACTGGTCTACCGACTATGCTGACAGCTCTCCTGCTGCCTGCCCATCATTTAGGCTCCATGCATACCAGCGTTTTTTAGGAGAATTTAGTCAGGCCTGCACTCAGTCAGTTTCTGGGCTGGGAGTGGCTCAGGTAGGACTGGGTGATTGACAGATGAGGACACCGGGACCTCCCATTTCTTTCCGGAAGCTGGTAGAATGTTCTGGACAGAGAGCTGGGAGGAAGGTGTAGCAATCTGGGGTATTCTAAGGTGGATTGGCAGGTGGCAGGCCTCCTTAAATACGAAGGGTCAGCCCAGTCTGAGAGGAGAGAGTTCGGGTGGAATAACTGGAATATAACTGAGGTTGCTGAGGCCCCACAGGGAGCCCCCAGTCTGGGGGGGGGGGGTGACTTTGAGGACGGGGAGCTTGAGGAGTGGAAGGGGAACCTCGTACAAACACCAGAGAAATCTTGACCAAGGGAGCAGGAGAGCAGTAGACAGTGCTACTGGAGAAGCTCAGCAAGGAGTCCACCGGTGGTTGGTGAGTGGCACACACCCTAGAAAGCTGTAGCTCAAATATATATGTCATGTGGTTAATCTATAAAGGAAGGTTTGATCTCCTTCCTTGCTTTCCTCTGAAATGCACGAACGCATATAGCACAGTTAAACCATTAGTGTACTCCTTCTTTACACACGAACACATATGATTGGTTTCCACTCAAGATCCCGCCTACTTGGGTGAATATTTAAGACACACTGTTAACTTCCATGGCCATAGCCTCAGACAACGTCAGAGTGACGAAACGCGTAAGGCGTGGCCACACAGCGTGATTGCGTCACAGCCGGCAAGCCGTTTCCTCGTGGAGGAATGCAGAGTCATACACAGGAAAGGGGATCTAACATTCCTCAAGCAGGCAGAGCCTGCATGACTTTGCAATTGTCTGCTTTATGGATGCAAGTGCTTTGTGAACTTTGTTTTAAGCAACTTTCTTAATAAATTGGACATTGATTTTAAAAATACTACACTATCGTAGATGCTTCTATGTGTGCTTTCTCCACACCTTCATCCGGGACTATCTGCAGCGGGACGGTGTTCCAAGGAAGGAGCCGGGACCATCTAGAGTGGGACAGTGTTCCAGGAACCCCAGGGAAGGAGCCAGCGGAAGGGAGAAACAACAGCAGGACATCTGAAATGCAAGCCGACCAATAAAGACCCCATTTGCCAAATGCGCATCACCCCTGTAGGGGTAAGGAAAATCTGGTAAGTGTGGGCACAAGCGGGGAGCACCAGTGAAGTCACCTTTTGTTCCAACATAGGAGGAATCCGATATGCACTAAAGTCACCTTATTTGTCATATTATCATTGTCGGGAGATAGACTGGTCTTTAAAACAAGTCATCTATTGCAACTGCAAATATACTCAACACCTGTAGCAGGTGTAGTCATTCATAGTAGGATTCGTTCTTACGGACTAATTTACGGACATTCATGGTGGTTTACAGATTATTATTTTTGTGCGTAATCTCTCATATCCTGTTAGGGGTAGCATATGAATGCTTATAGGAGGTCTGTTATATCTTTGGATTATTGAAAACGGTGCTTGAGAGGGAAACGCAGAGATAGTAATTTTACGGACATTTGTGTAATAACCAACTGTGGGTTAATTTTAAACATATATGCACTTTGTATGTATTGAAGCACTTTATGCACTTTTTGAATTTTAAAATACATAAGTTAACTTGATCACTGTATATATCACTACATCACATACCACACAAGACAGCGCCACCTCCTGACAAACCTTTGTATATACTGGTCTACCGACTATGCTGACAGCTCTCCTGCTGCCTGCCCATCATTTAGGCTCCATGCATACCAGCGTTTTTTAGGAAAATTTAGTCAGGCCTGCACTCAGTCAGTTTCTGGGCTGGGAGTGGCTCAGGTAGGACTGGGTGATTGACAGATGAGGACACCGGGACCTCCCATTTCTTTCCGGAAGCTGGTAGAATGTTCTGGACAGAGAGCTGGGAGGAAGGTGTAGCCATCTGGAGTATTCTAAGGTGGATTGGCAGGTGGCAGGCCTCCTTAAATACGAAGGGTCAGCCCAGTCTGAGAGGAGAGAGTTCGGGTGGAATAACTGGAATGTAACTGAGGCTGCTGCGGCCCCACAGGGAGCCCCCAGTCTGGGGGGGGGGGTGACTTTGAGGACGGGGAGCTTGAGGAGTGGAAGGAGAGCAGTAGACAGTGCTACTGGAGAAGCTCAGCAAGGAGTCCACCGGTGGTTGGTGAGTGGCACACACCCTGGAAAGCTGTAGAGGCATGCCAGAGCAGATTGTGGGTGAGAGACGGTCTGAAAGGATGTAGAGGTCAGTAAGAGACTGTGGTGCTACCGTGGTAGTGGTGAAAGCTGTCGCAGCTGAAGTGGCTGGCAGGGCCTGGAGGAAGAAGATGGACTGGGAGTAGTAGTCCATCAAGCCAGATAGCACAGTAGTAACTTTTAAACTACACTTTGGGGCCAGCTGTCTCTACCTGTAATGGGTGGTTCGAAGGTCCTCCTCATATTATAGCAGGCATCACCATGTGTTAGCTGAGCAGGAGGTCTAGTAAATTTCCTTCTAGGCCTCACCTGGAAAATATAGAAGTGCAGGTGAAAGGATCAAGGAGTAACAGTGCAGCAAGTTATGTGCTGGAGTGAAGAAGGAGGAATGTATATACAGAGCTGTATATAGAGGTTCTGTGTAAATGGAATTAATTCTTTGGGCATCCCACAACATCCCAACTCCCATCCAAGTTCAATTCACCTAATAAAACAAAACAAAAAAAGTACAAGCCTCTTCTGTGACTCTAAAAGTGGTATGGATGTGATTGAGAGCAGCGTGAGCAGGTGGACCACAGCAACCAGCCACCCCTAAGGGGGACCTTGGCTACAATAGTGTTATCCTACAGTGCAGTGCATCCAGAAAGTATTCACAGCGCTTCACGTTTTCCACATTTTGTTATGTATATCCAAAATGGAATAAATTAATAATTTTCCTCAAAATTCTACAAACAAAACCCCATAATGAAAACGTGAAAGAAGTTTGTTTGAAATCTTTGCAAATTTATTAAAAATAAAAAGCAATAAAATCACATGTATATAAGTATTCACAGCCGTTGCCATGACACTCAAAATTAAGCTAAGGTGTATGTAAACACTGATCTCCGTTCTGACAGAGGGAGAAGGGATGTGATCACAGGCTCCCTGTATATGGGAGCCGTGATCATTCACCTCCCCCTGCCAGCCTAGCCCCCATACAGTTAAAACACACTGAGGGAACACAGTTAAGCCTTAGAGTGCCCCCTCTAGGTTAACCCCCTCACTGCCAATGGCATTTACACAGTAAACATTGCATTTTCATAGCACTGATCGCTGTATAAATGCCAATGGTCCCAAAACAGCGGCAAAATGGTCTGACATGTCCGCCGCAATATCGCAGTATCGCTAAAATTTGCAGATCGCCGCCATTACTAGTAAAATATAAAAAAAAATAAAAACCCCATAAATTAATTCTCATCATTCGTAAAAGCGGCAACTTTTGCGCAAACCAATCAATAAACGCTGATTGTGATTTTTTTTTACCAAAAATATGAGGAAGAATATAAATCAGCCAAAACCGATGAAAAAAAATGTTTTTTATATTTTTTTTTGGATATGTATTTTAGCAAAAAGTAAGAAATATTGTTATTTTTGCTAAATTGTCACTCTTTTTTTGTTTATATCGGTGATCAGAAATGACGCAGAGGTGATCAAATACCACCAAAAGAAAGCTCTCTTTGTGGGGAAAAAAGGGCGCAAATTTTGTTTGGGTACAACGTTGCACGACAACGCAATTGTCAGTTAAAGCGGCGCAGTGCCGAATCGCAAAAAGTGCTCTGGTCCTAAAGGGGGAAATCCTTCCGGGGCTGAAGTGGTTAAGGAGGCCTGCCCCCTGCCAATCCAGACTGTAGATTGGTCAGGGCTCCTTATCATACATCAGGAAGTGACACCTCCTCATCCATCCCCCTCTCCAGAATATTCTCTGCTCAAGGGTGAGGAAACTCCAAGGGGTGTTCCCTCCTTCCGTCTCCAGCCACTCCGCAAGCCACTCCCCAGCTCAGATCAAAACATTCAGGCCTGCACCTACTGTCAGGCCTGACTAAATTTTGCCTCTCCTTGCAAAATGCACCTATCACTATGGGGGCATTACAAGTGCATATCAGAGCACATACCAGGCCATGAAGTCCAAGGAAGTGTCTGTAGACCTCCAAGACAGGATTGTATCGAGCCACAGATCTAGGGAAGGGTACAGAAAAATGTCTGCAGCATTGAAGGTCCCAATGAGCACAGTGACATGACAGCCCGCCTGGAGTTTGCCAAAAAGCACCTGAAGGACTGTCACGATCCTGGTGGTGGAGTCTGTCTTAGCAGGGAACAACCACTCTTACACACCCGATTCGGGGACCCCTGGTAGTGTAGACAGGAAGTCCCAGAGTGCGGGATGGCACGAGGGCTGGATGGTCACTGGTGGTGATGTGAGGCTCCAGAAGGTTGTGCAGACAGAAGAGTGGTCGTGCAGGCTGGGTTGGCAACTGGCGGGTCAAAAGGGGCAGGCAGAAGAATAGTCAAAGTCCAAGCAGAGTTTGTTCACAGGCTGGTGGCAAGGTACAGAAGGGTCAGACAAGCAGATGGTCGTGGATAGCCGGGTTCGGTGCAGGCAGATGGAGGGAACCAGGCAGCACTCATCACCTGGCCAATACCATCCTTACAGTGAAACATGGTGGTGGCAGCATCATGCTGTGGGTATGTTTTTCAGTGGCAGAAACTGGGAGGCTTGTCAGGATCGATGGAAAGATGAATTCAGCAATGCTCAGAGGCATCCTTGATGAAAACCTGCTCCAGAGCACTCTGGACCTCAGACTGGGGTGAAGGTTCATCTTCCAGCAGGACAACAAACACTCAGTCAAGATAACAGAAGAGTGCCTACAGGACAACTCTGTGAATGTCCTTGAGTGGCCCAGCCAGAGCCCAGATTTGAACCCGATTGAACATCTCTGAAGAGATTTGAAAATGGCTGTGCACCGACACTCCTCCTCCAAGCTAATGGAGCTTGAGAGGACCTGCAAAGAAGAATGGGAGAAACTGCCCAAAAATAGGTGTTGCCAGCTTGTAGCATCATACCCAAAAAGACTTGAGGCTGTAATTGGTGCCAAAGGTGCTTCAACAAAGTATTGAGCAAGGCTGTGAATGTTTATGTACATGGGATTTTTTTCCTTTTTAAATTTAAATAAATTTGCAAAGATTTCAAACAAACTTCATGTTGTCATTATGTGGTATTGTTTGTAGAATTTCGAGGAAAATAATGAATTTAATCAATCTTAGAATAAGACTGTAACATAACAAAATGTGGAAAAAAGTGAAGCGCTGTGAATACTTTCCGGATGCACTGTATGTGTCCATGCACACTACTTTAAGCTATTAGCATTTTTTTGAGCTTCAGCTTCTAGGAGCAGAAAATATTGTCTTTGTAGAGTTTCTTGGAGCGTTTTTCCAGCAGAAATGCTCCTAACTGCTTCTAAAAGCTCCTAAGGCTACTTTCACACTGGGGAGGGGGATCAGGAGTGGTAAAATGCTGCTAGTGTCAGTGGCGATTTTCCGCTGTTATAGTGGCGCCATGGCGCTGCTATGGAGGTGGTAGCGCTGCGCTTTTAACCCCCCACAAGCATTTAAAAAGGAGTTAAAAGTGTTGGCGCACTGCTCTTCCGAAGCTGTGTGCAGCCGCTTCAGAAGCGCTTGTCATTGATTTCAATGGCAGGGGCGGTGGAGGAACGGTGTAAACACTGCTTATCGCACCGCCCCAAAGATGCTGCTTGCAGGGCTTCTTGTTCTTTCTTCTCGTGTTTTTCAAGCGCTATAAGGGCGCTATTTTTAACCCAAAAGTGCCGGAAAAACACCCCAGTGTGAAAGTAGCCTAAATGCTTCTTAGGCTCCATGCACACTATAAGCTAAAAAAAATGCTAGAAAAACACTGGATGACAAATGCTGATACTAGAATTTTTGTGCCAGATTTTAGTAGCTTCAGAAGAAGTTAGGAGCATTTCTGCTGGAAAAAACGCCCCAGGAAACTCTACAAAAACATTTTTTTTTATTCTCTTAGAAGCTGAAGCTCAAATAATGCTAATAGCCTAAAATAGTGTACATGGACACATAGGATAACACTATTTAGCTTCTAGGAGCAGAAAAAAATGCCAATAGCAGTCTCTAGAAGCAGAAAAAAAATGCTAGTGTGCATGGAACCTACTGTTAAAATGCTAATGCTCCTAACTGCTCCTAAAAGCTACTAAAATGCTACTAGAAGCTTGCACAAAAATGCTATTATCAGCATTTTTCATCCAGCATTTTTCTGGTATTTTTGGTTATAGCGTGCATGGAGCCTGAGACATACTTTAATTATAGCGTAAATTCACTCTCTCTGTCAACATTGAGCATTTTTAGTCCTTATGCTGCTCACATTAAAGTGGTTGTTAACCCACCACTACATGTTTCTATAATCCACTCTCTTTATTACTGTAATGTCCCCCTGTGACTGTCCTTTATGTAAATAACGTTGTATATACCTTGTATACAGATCGCTCATCAGCACTGATTGAGACGTTACTTCTCTCCTCTCTCTGCCGGACATATGCAGTGGAAGTTAAAAAGGTGACTGAAGTTCTTAATTAATGGATAGGAAAGTATGTGGGCAGGGCTTAAAGCGCCCAAGTGGGGACGGTGAGAAACTGCAATCGCTAATGCGAGACTGGTACACACTAAGTTTTTTTTTTGTTCATTCAACCCAGCAGGCTTAACGAAAAAAACCCCAAAGAGCTCAGGAGGAACCGCTAACGATCCAATGTTAGTACAGCGATCTCCCCTGCTGAGCTATTGTGCCATCTTAGTAAATCGGTCAACTATCATAAAGATGGTGGAGTCCCCTTCAGATGGGGGTAATTCCATGATAAAATCGACCAAGATCATTCTCCAGGCTCTCTCAGGTACAGGGAGAGGCTTCAACAGACCCCAGGCTTTGGACCTGCTGCTCTTATTTCGGGTGCAAATGGTAGAGGATTCCAGGTATCTTTTACAGTCCTCGCCCACCTGCGGCCACCAAGACGTGCGCTGAAGTAATTCAGAAGTCTTGTGGACCCCAAAATGTCCTGTTAGTTCATGGTCATGGCAAAGTCTAAAGACAACGACTCACACTTCCTCGGGCACAAAGAGTTTGTCATCATGCCACAGTAGGCCATCTTTCCACTGTAAGTCCATTCCTGAAGAAGCGGGTTCACCTACTGAGGCTCGCCTGATCTGGGACAGCAGATCTTCCTGGAGTGGCAGAAAATTCCCAGCAGACAGGATGTTGTCGGGAGGTGATGGGTCCTCAGATACATTGTACATGCAGGACAGCGCATCGGGTTTGATATTCTTTGACCTGGACCTGTACGTGATGTGGAAGGTGAATCTCGAAAAGAAAAGTGCCCATGTGGCCTAGTGTGGTGTTAGTCTTTTGGCCGTTCTTAAATACTTGAGATGCTTATGGTCCGTATAGATCAAGATTGGGTGAGCAGCCCCTTCCGACAAATATCGCCACTCCTCCAAAGCGGCTTTGATCGCTAACAGTTCCCGATCACCCACGATAGCTAGCGGGAGAATAACGCAACCGGGTGCAAAAGAGCCTTGGCGCCCTCTCTTTGGGACAGTACTGCTCCTACTGCTATCTCGGATGCATCCACCTCCAAGACATATGGCAACGCTGGATCGGGATGCTTGAGTACAGGAGCGGATGTAAACAAGTTCTTAAGAGACTTGAATGCCGCCTGTGCTTTTGTGGACCAGAGGAACCGGACGCCTTGCTTGGTCAGCTGAGTGATGGGGGCGATTATGGCTTAGAATCCCCTGATGAACTTCCGATAAAAATTGGCGAATCCAATGAAGCGCTGAGACCCTTTGCGATCAGCATGTGTAGGCCAGTCCAGAATAGCGGATACTTTCTGAGGATCCATCTCGATGCCCCCGACTTATATGATGATTCCCAAGAACTGGATGCTCTGCTGCTCGAACACACATTTCTCAGGTTTAGCGTATAGTCCATGTTGCCGCAGCCGGCCCAGTACTCTCTTGACATGGCCGCGGTGCTCCTCCAAGGAGGCTGAAAAGATTAATATGTCGTCCAAATAGACAATAACAAACAGATGTAAGAAGTCTCTGAAAACATTGTTTATGAAGTGCTGGAATGTGGCCGGGGCGTTGCATTGTCCAAATGGCATTACCAAGTATTCAAAGTGCCCAAAACGAGTGCGAAAGGCAGTTTTCCACTCATCGCCTTCCCGGGTGCAGATCAGGTTGTAGGCACCATGGAGGTCCAATTTCGTGAATATGACTGCCGTCCCGAACCGCTGGAATGGTTTAGGAACCAATGGAAGGGGGTAGCGGGTAGCGGTTCTTGATGGTAATCTTATTCAGCTCTCGGTAGTCGATGCAGGGTCATAGAGTATGATCTTTCTTTTCTACAAAGAAGATACCTGCACCGGCTGGAGATGTAGAGGGATGGATGAACCCCTTCCTTAAGTTATCGTCAATATAAGTCTTAAGTGCGCAGAGTTCCAATTTGGAGAGCGGAAAGATTCTACTGAAAGGAACTTCAGTGCCAGGCAACAGTTCGATGGGGCAGTCATATGGCTTGTCAAGGGGAAGAGTCTCTGCTCCCTTCTTGCTGAATACATCCAGGAAGGAGTGGTATACTGTGGGAAAGAGCTGGTGGGCCTTGGAGTCCGGGTCGTTTTCCAGGCACAGCAGAGTTGAAGCTTGGTTGGTGTCTTTCGGGAGACAGTTCTGAAGGCAGTAAGGTGACTGTAATTCAATCCCCCCCCGTGGCCCAGTCAATATGAGGATTGTGAGCTTGCAGCCAGGACATGCCAACGATAACTGGAAACAGGGGTGAAGTAACCATGTCCAAACGCAACAGTTCTTGGTGTTCACCCGAGATGAAAGCAGGCAGAGGAAATATCTCGTGGTTTATTGGCCCAGATTTAATAACTGTCCCATCAGCCAGGTGGACTGCCATTCCTTGGGCCTTGGCTTGCAACAGAATCTGGTGTTTGGTGGCAAAGGCAGAGTCCATAAAACAACTGCAAGCTCCGGAGTCAATAATGACGGGGACTAGAACATTCCTTCCTGGGAGCTGAAATGAGACAGGTAAACTGATGTGAGTGGAATTGCTGGAAATGGGGGGCAAAACTCAAATAGTCAAACACTTATGGAGTTTTGCAGGGCAAGTCCTCACGTAATGTCCAGGTTCTCCGCAGTACAGACAGAGATTGTGCATCTGTCGGCGTTGGCGCTCTTCGGCCCATAGGGATGAACGAAGGAGTCCCAGTTGCATAGGTTCTGGCATGTCTAAAGGTGCGGCAGCAGAAGAAGGTGAAGTTGAGCTGGTGTAGCTGGGAACACAGGGTAGCATCCATGTGGGTCTCGGGCCTGTCCCCCTCTCGGATCTTCACTCCCGAAGACGCAGATCAATTTGTATAGACAGATTTATGAGGGCGTCTAGTGACCGGGGAACACCAACTCGGGCCAGCTCATCTTTTAATGACTCAGAGAGTCCAAGCCGAAACTGGTAGCACAGAGCAGCGTCGTTCCAGTTGGTATTGGAACTCCAACGCCTGAATTAAGAGACATAGTCCTCTGCTGCTCTGCGCCCCTGCTGTAGAGCATGCAAGGCAGCCTCTGTGGTGGCAGTTTGATGCGGATCTTCATAAAGCTGGGGCATAGCGTGAAAGAAGGAGGTCAGGTCTGTCAGAGATGCAGCTTTTTACTTCAAGAGAGGATGGGCCCAGGACTGTGGCTCCCCTTGCAGCAAGGAAATGACGAATCCCACTTTAGTGGCTTCAAGTGAGAAAGTCCGTGGTTGCAGGGCAAAGTAAAGTTTGCAGGCATTGCGAAAAGCACGAAATGTGCTGCGTTCACGCACGAGTCCCTGACAGGAACACAGGTGTGATGGTCACAGGCAGGACTGGAGATGCAACTAGATGGAGCAGTGGAGGAACTCCGGAAACAGCTGAATGATAGCCCCGTCCGGCTAGACCAAGCAGGTGATGCTAAATGAGAAGGCCAGGAACAGACCGGATCAGACAGCAGGCAGGCAGATCAGGAACCGAGGAGCAGGCAGAAGAATGGTCGAACACAGGCCGGGTCGGCAGCGGGCAGGCAGCATGGTACCAAGGAGTAGGCAAAAGGATCGTCAGGAATAGCCAGAGGTCAGGGCAGGCGGATAGCAGCAATGTCAGGATTAGGCTGGTAGATCAATGGAGCAGGTTCAGAAGGCAGACGGGTAGCAGGATTCACAGGAACATTGTAGACCAAATGGTACTGAACTCATGTCACTGTTCAGTTCAAATAGTCCCATTGGCGCCAAGAACGGTCACAAATGGGGATGCGCGCCTCCAGGTCACGCGTGCGCACGAACGTTCGTACCGGCCGTTCGTTCGTGCCTGCACAGTATCCCTTCTTACGGACACATGGGCTCTACGTCTTTCCTGACAACAGCCTTCCTGACAACATATGGCGGATCTACACTGATGCGTGTTTGCTGCTGTAACGGCAGCCAGCTTTTCCGGTGAGTGTCCATTTCACAGGGGCGCGGTGGATGATTCTGGAACACAGTACTGGATCACCTCTTCACTTTTCAAGGCACCACCATTTTTTCGTGCACATCTTTGCACTGAACTATTGTGTTTTCACCAATAAGTTTATATTGCTGATCCTATCATGGGACTGTACATTCAAATCTATATTTTTCACTATATTGTTTTTTTTATTGCTGATTTCCATTCAAGATTGGACTTATATATACTGTATATATATATTTTTTAACTTTAGCATTTTTTCCACTTTAACATTTTTTTGGACTTTATTTCAATGTGCTGTCCATTTATAGCTCAGCATTCACATTTCATCGCTGTTCATTTACTTTTGGTGCTACACAATTTTTCTTAAGGTTATTTATGAGTTTGGTATATTGTTTATCTGTGTCAGCTGCCCCCCCCCCCCACCACAGCACAGAGATACATCTTTTTTATTTATTTTATTTATTTACGATGAATTCACACATAGTGGTGACAGACGTTTTACTACATTGTAAAACGCCTGTCATTGTTAGGATACACAGAAAACAATTGGTTGTTTGTGTGTCCCATTCACATTGCAATGCAAATTGTAGCGTGCTGCAATAAAATGCAGACATGCTGTATTTTATCAAAGGGCACTGTACAGAAGTGCATGGCATTGTACAACAGTGCATCACAATCACTGAATCACGTATCACACCGCCCCTATCGCAGCCAGAAAGGATAGCTACCAGAGAGGAAACTGCTGTGCTTTACCTCTCCAGCAGCTGTCCGTTGTGTGTGAACACAGCCTTATACAAAACCTTTATTCCAAAAGAAAAAAAATAACTGTTGCTGTAACTGCTTATAAAGCATTAGTTGGAGTTCAGCTTCAATTTGTTGGTGTATCTATATCTACTAGTGCATCTAACAGTTCCCTCCCCCCAAATTAACAATGCTTCCATCCAAAGGTGCCCCTGTGAGCCTTCATTCAGAGTGAGGGCACTCTAATACAGGAGGAGTGTTACTGGCCATGTCACCAGGTGAAAATAGAGTGGAAAAAACTTTTTTTTAAAAAAGAAAACTAATGCAGCTACCACATCTATTGATTGATAAGCTGCAATATATTATACTTTTGTTTTCGGTTTAATACAGTTTCCATAAATTGTGCTATGGAAGAGCTACATTTATAACAATTACTTGATGACTCAATGACAATTTCTAGAGGGTCCACAATAGTTGCTGCTAGGGGCGTTGCCAGGGTGTGGCTATTGAGCCTGCAGCCCAGATCTACTGTCCATAGCCTCGAGTGTTCGCCGGAGTCCCTAATAGCAGGCGGGCTGCATGAGAGTCGCGAGCGAGCGACTTGACAAAGCCGTAAACGGGCGGCTTGACAGAGCCGCGAGCGGCCTGCATAAGGGAGCCGCGAGCGAGCGGGGCAGGCAGGCAGAAATGACATCATCTCTCTCTGCCTGCCCCGCATCACTGCTCTTCAGTCCTTACAGCCTGGCCTCTGCAATGTCGGAGGTGTGGCAGGGAGCAGAGAGAGGACATCATCTCTCAATGCCCCCCACATCACCTCTCTCCTGTAATGTAAGGAGGGACACTCCACTGGGGACACCTGTAATGAAAGGAGGGGCACTCCGCTGGAGGCACCTGTGATGTAAGGAAGGACATTCCGCTGGGGGCACCTGTAATGTAAGGAGGGACACTCCGCTGGGGGCACCTGTGATGTAAGGAGGGTCACTCCGCTGGGGACACCTAATGTAAGGATGGACTCCACTTGGGGCACCTGTGATGTAAGGAGGGACTCCGCTGGGGGGCACCTGTGATGTAAGGAGGGACACTCTGCTGGGGGCACCTGTAATGTAAGGAGGGACACTCCGCTGGGTGCACCTGTAATGTAAGGAGAGACACTCGGCTGGGGGCATCTGTAATGTAAGGAGGGACACTCTGCTAGGGGCACCTGACATCATCTCTCTCTGCCTGCCCCGCATCACTGCTCTTCAGCCCTCACAGCCTGGCCTCTGCAATGTCGGAGGTATGGCGGGGAGCAGAGAGATGACATCATCTCTCAATGCCCCCCACATCCCCTCTCTCCTGTAATGTAAGGAGGGACACTCCACTGTGGACACCTGTAATGAAAGGAGGGACACTCCGCTGGAGGCACCTGTGATGTAAGGAAGGACACTCCACTGGGGGCACCTGTAATGTAAGGAGGGACACTGCGCTGAAGTCACCTGTGATGTAAGGAGGGACACTCCACTGGGGGCACCTAATGTAAGGAGGGACTCCACTTGGGGTACCTGTGATGTAAAGAGGGACTCCACTGGGGGGAACCTGTGATGTAAGGAGGGACACTCTGCTGGGGGCACCTGTAATGTAAGGAGGGACACTCCGCTGGGTGCACATGTAATGTAAGGAGAGACACTCCGCTAGGGGCATCTGCAATGTAAGGAGGTACACTCCGCTGGGTGCACCTGTAATGTAAGGAGAGACACTCCGCTGGGGGCATCTGTAATGTAAGGAGGGACACTGCACTGAAGTCACCTGTGATGTAAGGAGGGACACTCCGCTGGGGGCACCTGTGATGTAGGGAGGGACCACTCCACTGGGGACACCTGTGATGTAAGGAGGGACACTCCGCTGGGGACACCTAATGTAAGGAGGGACTCCGCTGGGGGGCACCTGTAATGTAAGGAGGGACACCCCGCTGGGGGTACCTAATGTAAGAAGGGACTCCGCTAGGGGCACCTGTGATGTAAGGATGGACTCTGCTAGGGGCACCTGTGATGTAAGGAGGTACACTCTGCTGGGGGCACCTGTAATATAAGGAGGTGCACTCCGCTGGGTGCACCTGTGATGTAAGGAGGGACACTCCGCTGGGGGCATCTGTAATTTAAGGAGGGACACTCCGCTGGGGGCACCTGTGATGTAAGGAGGGACACTCCGCTGGGGGCTCCTGTGATGTAAGGAGGGACACACCGCCGGGGACACCTAATGTAAGGAGGAACTCCGTTAGGGGCACCTGTGATGTAAAGAAGGACTCCACTAGGGGGCAACTGTGATGTAAGGAGGAACACTCCACTGGGGGCACCTGCAATGTAGGGAGGGACACTCCACTGGGGGCACCAGTGATGTAAAAAGGGACACTCCGCTGGGGACATCTGTAAGGTAAGGAGGGACTCCGCAGCGGGCACCTGTGATGTAAGGAGTGACTCCGCTGGGGGCACCTAATGGAAGGAGGGACTCCACTGGGGGAACCTGTGATGTAAGGAGGGACTCCGCTGGGGGCACCTGTGATGTAAGGTGGGACTACGCTGGGGGCACCTGTGATTTAAGGAGGGACTTCGCTGGGGCACCAGATGGAAGGAGGAACTCCGCTAGGGGGCACCTTATGAAAGGAGGGACTCCGCTGCGGGCACCTGATGGAAGGAGGGACTCCGCTGGGGACACCTGATGGAAGGAGGAAATCCACTGGGGACACCTGATGGCATCTGGTGGCAGGCGACAGTGACAAGTGACACGCTCAGGGCTCCCACTGATTCTGCATTATGGTGAGTTGAAGGATTTCATTTTATATTACAATGTAATAATAGAAATAATGTGGTTCAATCATCCTGACACCATACCAACCATGGTGTCGGGATGATTGAAGCGCCAACACCAGGTGTTTGGAGTTTCTTTATCTGCTGATTGTTAAACTTTATGGAATACACATATTGCTATTGTGGTGTAGCACCTGGGCCTGCTGTCCATCCATCCCTCTTTCTTTCCTTCCTTCTCTCTCCTTCCGTCCCTATCTCTTTCTTTCTTCCTTCCTCCATCCCTTGTTCATCTCAGACGCAAGCCACATTCTCTTTAAGCCACGCCCCTTTAAGCCACGCCTGCTATTTCGTTTAGATCACGCCAACTTTTTGTTACGGCACGCTTTGCGCGCCCCATTTCTTCGGGCTGGAGCTCCTGGTCTTTTTCCTATCTAGCAACGCCCCTGGATGCTGCAGTTGGCAAATGAGAGCTCTTCGTTTTTACACAATTCACAAATGCTGAGAGCCAATAATTCTGCACAGAGAACAAAGTCCAGGAGTACTTTTCTTAGCCCCTTTTATTTTTCCCATTTTTATTGTCTATTTTGCAGTTATCATTTTCTGTAAGCATATTTTTGAACCATGATTTTATTAGTGTAGCACCCTCTAGTGTGTATGTGCAGGCAAATTAGAGTTATACATAGGGAGGAAGTTGTCCCTGGTTTTGTTGCTATTAAGTTGGGCATCCCATAATTCCTATTACCCATCCAAGTAATTACCCCCAAATAAAACATAAAAACCAAGCTCAAACACTGTTCCTTGTGTCTGGAGAAAGGGTGGAGAATACTTGCCTGGCTGTACATGAGTGGGGAACCCAAAAACCAGCGGCTCATTCGGGGGTGAGCACTACATGAATATGATATTTATTCAAATTAATAATTAAGCTGATTCACAAAATGTTCTAGATATGAGATTAATGAATCCTTGTCTCTTTGAAAAACACCACATATATTTTAAGTTCTGTTACCTACCTGTCTGGTGTGCCAGTGAGTGCCACAGACATTTCTTTCTGAAGGGCAGAATCTTCTCTACTCTATCCAAATCAAGACAAGCACATAATAGCACTCATGAAAACATTCAGAGTTCCCTTTTGGTTGGAGTGAGATGAGACCATACAGGACAGAGAATTGCCTCTGTAAAGCATTGGAGTTTGTTTGTCCATTTTCTATGGGGGAAGGACACTGGGCAGAGCTTGACCAGGTGGTGGTGCATAGAGTGTTGCTACTCCGATATTGCAGAGAGTATGTGTAGAGGGAGACACTTGGCCTGTACTGAAGAGAAAGGATGGGCTCGGGCTTGTTCAGAACCAAATGTGCCCGAGGCCACCAGGAAGTGAACCCTGCACTCTGCTAATCACAAGCTGTGTTGCTACAGCTATTAGTGACTTTATTGCAATACTATGGAGTTAGATTTTTAAGCCCATGTGCTGTTTTAGCTAAGGCTCTCCCCATTGATATGTAAATGTACCAGTTGGACTGCTAGAGAGGAAGTTCTTTGCAGGCTGTGATGTCAGAAGTTGGGGGGAGGAGTTTTTCAGGCTTTGAAACAAGCATGTGGAGACAAAGAAGTTGTGTTTGAGAAGACGGAGAAGCAAGGCATGGCTGCCATGCGCTGGAGAACTTAGGAGACGTTTTGATTTGGACTGAGCAAAGAAGGACATTACATTTTGACCCCTAAGTTGAGTAACTCTTTTAGTTTACTTATTATGCATGTTGTAGACATACAGTATGTCACAAAAGTGAACACACCCCTCACTTTTTTTGTAAATATTTTATTATATCTTTTCATGTGACAACACTGAAGACATGACACTTTGCTACAATGTAAAGTAGTGAGTGTACTGATTGTATAAGAGTGTATATTTGCTGTCCCCTTAAAATAACTCAACACACAGCCGTTAATGTCTAAACTGCTGGCAACAAAAGTGAATACACCCCTAAGTGGAAATGTCCAAATTGGGCCCAATTAGCCATTTTCCCTCCCCGGTGTCATGTGACTCATTAGTGTTACAAGGTCTCAGGTGTGAATGGGGAGCAGGTGTGTTAAATTTGGTGTTATCGCTCTCACTCTCTCATATTGGTCACTGGAAGTTCAACATGGCACCTCATGGCAAAGAAATCTCTGAGGATATCAAAAAAATAATTGTTGCTCTGGATAAAGATGTCCTGCGTTATAAGAAGATTGCCAAGACCCTGAAACTGAGCTACAGCACGGTGGCCAAGACCATACACAGGTTTAACAGGACAGGTTCCCCTCAGAACAGGCCTCGCCATGGTCGACCAAAGAGGTTGAGTGCACCTGCTTAGCGTCATATCCAGAGGTTGTCTTTGGGAAATAGACATATGACTGCTGCCAGCATTGCTGCAGAGCTTGAAGGGGTGGGGGGTCAGCCTGTCAGTGCTCAGACCATACGCTGCACACTGCATCAAAATTGGTCTGCATGGCTATCATCCCAGAAGGAAGCCTCTTCTAAAGATGATGCACAAGAAAGCCCGCAAACAGTTTGCTGAAGTCAAGTAGACCAAGGACATGGATTATTGGAACCATATCCTATGGTCTGATGAGACCAAGATAAACGTATTTGGTTCAGATGGTGTCAAGCATGTGTGGCAGCAACCAGGTAAGGAGTACAAAGACAAGTGTGCCTTGCCTACAGTCAGGCATGGTGGTAGGAGTGTCATGGTCTGGGGCTGCATGAGCGCTGCCAGCACTGGGGAGCTACAGTTCATTGAGGGAACCATGAATGCCAACATGTACTGTGACATACTGAAGCAAAGCTTGATCCCCTCCCTTCAGAGACTGGGCCACGGGGCATTATTCCAACATGATAATGACCTGAAACATACCTCCAAGATGACCACTGCCTTTTTAAAGAAGCTGAGGGTAAAGGTGATTGGCCAAGCATGTCTCCAGAGCCAGACATAAGCCATATTGCACATCTGTAGGGCATCCTAAAATGGAAGGTGGAGGAGCACAATGTTTGCATGGGGGAGTGGAAGAGGACTCCAGTGGCAACCTGTGAAGCTCCGGTGAGCTCCATGCCCAAGAAGGTTAAGGCAGTGCTGGAAAATAATGGTTGCCACACAAAATATTGACACTTTGGGCCCAATTTGGACATTTTCACTTAGGCGGTGTACTCACTTTTGTTGCCAGCGGTTTAGACATTAATGCCTGTGTGTTGAGTTATTTTGAGGGGACAGAAAATTTACACTGTTATACAAGCTGTACACTCACTACTTTACATTATAGCAAAGTTGAATTTCTTCATTGTTGTCACATGAAAAGGTATAATAAAATATCTACAAAAATGTGAGGGGTGTACTCACTTTTGTGATATACTGTATATCCCATAGCTGTAAGCTATGAGTTGTGTTGTATTGTGTATCCTACAGTTGTATGTGCAGCTGTTCTGTTTAGTAAAGCATTGATACACTACAGAATTCTAAGCTTCCTTGGTTTTACCGCAAGTACCATTGCTAGATAAACGCAAGCAAAACATTTGGGGGCTTGTCTGGGATTTGTGCTGAAATTCAACTGAAGCAGACCTGTTTTCTGTAGTGTGTTTTGTTGCTTGTGCTGAAGAAAATGCGACGTACGCTGCTTAGGAAGAGTAAGGCTGCAAAGGTTTCTAGTGTCCAGGAGGACTTGAAGGCGTGCACCCTTCCTACCTTGGCCAGAGACAGTCAGTGGATTTCTGTTACAGAGGAGCTGGCTAGATATGCTTCTCCTTTGAACAGAGCTTGGGGGAGGGTGTCTCTGATCTTTCCTTGGATTTTAGCCTCCAAAGTTTTGGGTTCAGTAAGGGAGAGATGCGGGCAGTTGCTGTATTTGGTTTACACTTCCTGCATGCTCTACATATTGAATCTGAAAAGAGGAAAAAGGCAGAATTAGAAAGAGATTTACTGAAAGAGCAGCTTGCAGTGACATCTGAGTGTTTGGAAGACACTGCAAGCAAGGCAAAAGATTTGGAAAATAGTTAAACCTGCATTGGCTTCAAAGTGTGTTCAAACCCTTTTAGACAGAGCTGAAGATTTGAATGAGCGGTGTGCAGTCTTCATAAACAATTCTAATGATACCCTAACAGAGGACAAAGGCCCTAAGCCTGTAAGTAGAGTTGAGCAGACACCTGGATGTTTGGGTTTGTCTGGTTCGGCCGAACTTCGCGGAAAAGTTTGGGTTCGGTACCAAACTTTACCCTGGACCCCAAACCCCATTGAAGTCAATGGTGACCCGAACTTTTGGGCACTAAAATGGCTGTAAAAAAGTCTAGGAAAGGGCTAGAGGGCTGCAAAAGGAAGCAAAATGGGGGTAAGGAGTAGGACAAGTGCCCTACAAACAAATGTGGATAGGGAAATAACTTAAAATAACAAAAAAAAAAATGGGAGGAGGAGGTGGATGTGGAGTAGGAGCCTAGAGGTTGACTAGGCCTTGACCGTGGCAGTGTAGGTGGAAATGGTGGTGGTGGAGGAGGAGGTAGCCAACACTGTTATTTGTTTGTTTGTTTTTTTTTCTGTTTGGGGTAGCCCCCAAAATATTGAGACATATTTAAAAAAAACAAGTATACCAATGGCTGCGTGAGGCCGGTCTAAATGTCTATTCTGCACAAGGTACAGACAAGTCTTGTGGGATCCATGTACCTAGGGTGTTCTGAACAGACATGGAACACGTCTTATCTGTAAATCTGGCCGGAGTGCGTCGGTAACCA
>BLSH010172059.1:325110-344132 GCA_018402905.1 Glandirana rugosa
AGTCAATGGGACCTGGAAGAGGATAGGTTGGGTTAGCACTGAAGTATTTTGCTGCACATTCAGGGGCCCGTGATCCCTGGCCTGTAATGGGTATTCCTGAGGTCCTGTTGCAACAGGGTAGGCCTCACCATGTGCTAACCGCGGTGAAGAGAAAGGAATAGAGAAGCCTGATAAATTTCCCTTCAGGCTGGAAACTAAGTTCTGAGCTGGAGAGAAGCAAAGGAGTGTAAAGCTGTGAGTTCTGTGTAGTGAGAGAACTGTAAGAGAAACGGTCAGCAAGTAAATTGCTGGAGAGTTGAAAGGAGCAATAGTCTGCAGAGGGAGAGTCTGCAGTGAAGTGTGCATATACAGGCTTATATATGGGAACCTTGTACCATAATTCTTTGGGCATCCCACAGTTACCCCTTATCCCCATCCAAGTTATTTCCCCCAAATAAAACAACAAAAACAAGAACCGGCCTGGTCAGTGTCTCTGGATGTGTGATATATGGTGCGATTGAGGTCAGCTATCAGGTGAACCACTAATACAAGCCACTCTCAAGGGGCACATGGCTACAGTAGCTATCAAAGCAGACATGAAGCTACAGCCTGGCCCTGTTTACTAACCATTGATAGAGTTTGGGTACAGTAGGGGGACCCCCTCTATTGCTGCGCCTTGGGCGGCAGCCCTTCTTGTCCACCCCTTGTCCCAGCCCTGAATCAGAGCCCTCCTTTATTCAGAGGAGGTTATCTTTCAGCATATAAGACAGTACTACACAGCTCCTGATATTTTCTATTCATCTGCCATTTATCAGTAAGGAAGATGAGAACTTACCTCCAAGGTTCTGCACTACAGCCACCATCCTGTTAGCTCTCTGTATGCTGAACAGCTCTCTAATGATTACTATTGGTCTGTTTGTAAAAAAAATTCTCATGCCTACCTCTACAGTACCTGTGTCATTTTTTCCAGAAGGTTTACTCTGGCCTTTGAAGAGGACACAATGAAATCATTCACTATATGTTTACTGGAATATACATTGTTTTCACTAAGCTTCGTAAATCTGGGTTTCTGGCAGAAGTTCCTCTCACTACAACTATTTAAATGACACTCCCTTGACCAGAAAGCAATTCTGAAGGGGACAGTATCCACTAAAAGCACAAAGATGGATCAAGGACTGAAAATCTGCACTCTGCTGGGCTTATGTGTACTGGGTATGACTTTGTTTTTTAAAAAATAGGTACATACTGTATATGTAGCATTTCTTAAGGTCTAGGTAGTCAGCTATACGGGGATAAAGTTAAAATATGGCATTGGTTAAATCTGTTTAATAAGTGCAAAAAAAAATCTGTTGATGCTGCTGGAAACGTAGTGAGCTGATCATTTCAAATGATCTTTGCCCAGTTATCAGTTTGCATTTTCCCAGTTATTTCTGTATACTACATAACACCTCCCCCTAGGTTATGGAGATGGCAAGAGGAAAAGGTGTCCTGTAGTTCATGCCCTAGGGTGAGTACACTGCTTTTTTATAGATGCAGTATAAAAAGTGAACATTGTTACCTTAGAATAAAAAGTGTGTTACTGGCAGGATCATTAGGTGAAAGTAAAATTTAAAAAAGCAATAATTCAGCCACCTCATCTAAGGACTAGTAAGCTGCAATATATTATAAATCTGCTCTTGGCTTTAGATACACTTCTTCCAGCAACGTCTCCTCTCTACTTCCTCCCAACTCAGGAGTTGGGAGGAAGTAGAGAGGAGACGTTGCTGGAAGCAGCAGAGGAGACACATCACGGAGAGGCATCTCCAGGATATCCTTGTCTTACAAGTAAGACCTACCCCATCGTCAGGGATTGTGTGGCACATTGCCCATTGGAAAGAAGGCCTGCAAGGATCCGGAACCGATGCGAAGACCTCTTCCACACCTGGGAACACCTTGGATGTGACGAGATCTCCACAGCCAGGATCCCCTTGAGATGGTTCTATGCCTATATCCAACCGATGTCTGGTAAGCCTCCAATTTACCTTTATTTGAGGATGTAACCTGCATCCTTGAGCAATTTTGTCACATCACCTCCAGTGAAGATTCTGCACACCTTATGCTTTATTATTATTGACTGTCATGGACTTATCTAAATATTCATTGTATTCTCTCCTCATTCACGGAATTACTCAAGTTTTCATTTATTTTCATATGGTTCGAGCGCTATATTATTGTTTGTATATACCTATATATAAAATGACTATTTTCCATCAAAAAGTGTTTCCCAGTGGTAAACCTTTCATCCAATTTCTAAATTGCTGCACTGGTACATTTAACCACTTCAGCCCTGAAAGGATTTACCCCTTCCTGACCAGGCATTTTTTTGCGATACAGCACTGCGTCGCTTTAACTGACAATTGGGCGGTCGTGCGACGATATACCCAAACAAAATTAACGCCCTTTTTTCTCACAAATAGAGCTCTCTTTTGGTGTTTTGGTGATCACCTCTGCGGTTTTTATTTTTTGCGTTATAAACAAAAAAAGAGCGACAATTTTGAAAAAAAAAACTTTTTTTTTTTACTTTTTGCTATAATAGATATGCAAAAAAAAATATGTAAAAAAACTAATTTATTCCTCAGTTTAGGCCAATATGTATTCTTCTTCATATTTTTGGTTAAAAAATCATAATAATAGTATATTGATTGCTTTGTTCAAAAGTTATCGCGTCTACAACATAGGGGATAGATTTATGGCATTCTTATGTTATCTTTTTCTTTTACTAGTAATGGTGATGATCTGCGAATTTTAGCCTGGTCTGCGACATTGCTATAAAAATGCACTGATTACTGTATAAATGACACTGGCAGGGAAGGGGTTAACACTAGTGGTGTTCAAGGGGTTAAATGTGTTCCCTGGGAAGTGTTTCTAACTGGAATTACTGGGAACAGACGATCTCACTCAACTCCCCTGTCAGAACGGGGATCTCCTTTGTTTACACAGGCAAATCCCCATTCTGCCACTGTGGGGAACGATCGCGGGTGGCCGGCAGATATCGAGTCCGTCCCACCTGCTGATTGGTGTTCCCGCGCCATCGTACAATGATGGGAATTTGAGGGAACGAGCCACTCTGCAACATTAAAATGACGGTGGGCCATCGTTAAGTAGTTTTAAAAGCCAGTATAATGGAATAGAAGTGGTAAAAAAAAGCACTTGTGGGTTTAAAGCATTTGTTAACCCCAAAAAATTCTGCTCCTGTCTCTTTAATGTGCAATTAGCAGCATCGTGCTTTTGCTTTTTAAATGACCCCTCTGTATCCCCTAAAATACCTGTTTGATAATGTCAGGTCATGACTCTCCCCTGTGTACTGACTCCCCCTGTATATAGCTTACCCTGAGAGCCCCGTGGTCTATGCAGGCTATGTCACTCCCAGCTCTCCTGTGTGCCGGTCTTCAACTTCCCCCTCCTCCCCCTCCCTCTTCCTCTCATAGCTTCTCCACTCTGCTCTCATAATTAACTCTAAAAGCTCTATTTCCTCTGTATTAGAGGAAGAAGTTCCCTGTGTCAGTGTTATATCAGAAATATTCTTATCCGTATAGATAACACAGCACGGCTCTCTCTCTCCAGCTGACGTCAGCAGCAGTGCTCAGCCCCACCCTCGGGAATTCTGAGCTGAGAGAGAAAAGCTGAAAAACGACAACTGATCCTAGTAAGAAGGTGTGTTATCTATACAGAGAAGTATATATATATATATAATAACACAGACACAGGGAAACTTCTTGTTATAATACAGAGCGGATGGGAACTTTTTATACAAGTGGCTTAACAAACACTTTAACTAATCATTTTTTTTGTATAATTCTCCTTTAAGGGGGCGTGGCAGGGGGTGTGTTTTATGCCTACATACTTTTGCTAATATTTCCCATCTCAGAAAGTTGGGAGGTATGCCTGTGCATGTGACTTGGATCCCAGGTACACAGCACAAGGCATCATCACAGCTGTCAATTTTAGAAATTCACAACGCCTATTGCATTTTCTCTCTGCAGCTCAGACCAGAGAGGACTCTATGATCATCCATACTCTGCACACCAGTGTTATGGTGCCCAACTATCAGCTTGGAACCACTGAGATTGTATCATCACCAGTGCATATGTCCCAGGAATATCCACTTCTAGTTACCATTACAGCTAAGAAGAACAAAGCTCTGTGCGGTACTCCTACTAGGACTGACTCAGACAGTGCAAACACCTCCTGCCCTGATCCACGTCTGGCCTTTTCTATACTAGGGAACACTAATTACGGGATAACACACGTGTATAAGATCCACATTATTGGAGGACTCTGGTTGACAATAAATGTTGGAACAGGTTTATCTTTTCGTACTTCGCCACTTGTGGCAGAAGAAGGCACCGCCAAACTATATATCAATTATAATTATGAGAGCAAATCAACCACTATTCAAAGTCTTAAAAAAGATGGCAATGCTACAGTCATTTCTGTTCGTCTTCAGACTGCCACTGTTCAGACAACACCCTCTAAGGCGCAGAATCGCATGGTGCTGAGTGGAGAACCCGCACTGCGTAAGTAGAAAGCCCTTTACAGATAAAATGTATCATTATTTTGCATTTTCCAAATATATCATATTTGCTAGGTGTTCTTCACTTTATCTGATATATTTATATAAAACCTCAATCCAGGGACATTAGGACACCAAGCAAACAGCTAATTACTAAGTGTTTCTCTGCTGCAGTCAACTAACACTTAGGTCATGTTCCTCCCTTAGCCTTTGACTGGGCAGTGAGCAGACAGCAGCAGGCTGATGAGCAAATTTCTCTGTCATTTTGCTCTCCCCTATCTTTGTTAGCAACAGGAATATCATAGCATACCAGATTGGTGCTGTGTGCTGCTTCTTCCTCTCCCAGTTTGAGCTCTGCTGCACAGAGGACTGCATGAAGCTATTGCTTAGGCCAAATCAGGTACTTAACACTCATAGGCCTGCCTGTTCCATGGAAAAAATTGATGCTGTGAGATGCCATTAATTTGAGGAAATTCTTATTTCACAATAAAATAAGGGTGCTTTAATCTACTAATCTGATGGGGGTGCTTTGGGGTTGGTAGCTGAATTGTTGGTGGTACTATAGCACACCCAAGTATTCCCTTTCAAGTGGCACCCAGGAATTACACAGGTACGGAGGATAATTTAACGCAGATATGGCACCAAGTTAGTTTAATTATCACGTTTATCGGCCACAAAACCTGTGTAATTCTTATGTGTTCGAGTTTAAAGGGATGAGATGGCAACCATACCCAGGGCACATACCATGCCCTGGATACACCACTGCCTGAGACTGCTGTTGGAAGCTACCATCTTGGATGCACCCACAGTAGCCCCAATCAGCTGAGAGCTGCCATTCAAGTGAAATTCTATATTATTCCATGTGACAAACATGGGATCAGGCCCCAGCCGCTGCCACAAGTATGTGCCAATGGTACTCTTAGCTTCACCCTCCCCAGAAAAAATCCTGCGTCATTTGAACACTGGTCTTAGTGCTTTCTAAGTGACCTACTAGGGGAATTTCCTGTGCCACCTTCATTAAATGCCCCTACAATTGGCTGGGTACATTGAGTTGCAGTTTAACCATTTCGGTTTCATTGTCTTCAATTCAGAGGGGCTGAGGTTGCTCTTGGAATCGAGGCAGAGAACCCAAATTAGCAATCGGCTCCTTTAGGGGTAGCCCTACATGCAGCTTATCATTCATTAGATGTGATGGCTTCATTAAGCTTTTTTCCTTTGGTTTCATCTGGTAATCTGGCCAGTAATACATCTTCTGTATTAGAGTGCCTATACTCTGGATGAAGGAGCAACAGAGAAACCTTTGGACAGCACCATTGTTAAAAGGTGGGGGGAGTGCTAGATGTACTTGCAGATTTAGATACACTGAAAAATTGAAGCTGAACTCCAGCTTACATTTTACACCAGTTACAGCAGTTTTTTCCTTTTGGGATAAAAGTTTAACATAAATAAATAAAAGCAAACCATTGTAAGCACTCCTGTCAGTAGTAGATGGTTTGTCTCATCCCTCTAATTGATACACCTGCAAGACAGCTTATTCCTTTGAAAAACAACAAATTTACTGGCCAAATCACCTAGTGAAAATAAGAGAAAGAAAGCCTAAAAAAGAAAAACTAATGCAGCCATCACATCCAAGAATTGGTAAGCTGCAATATAATAAATGTTTGCTTTTGGGTTTAATATGCTTTAACGTAGAACTAAAGGCACAATACTCACCTATGCTCCAACAATCTGAAGCCTATGAGGTCCCTTGCCAGCATCTTCTCCCTAGCTTTTTCTAGGTGAGGGTCATAGTCTGTCTTGATTGGCTGGCATGAAATGACATCACTCCCGTGCGTGCATGCGGGCAGTGCGCCTGAATGTAAACAGTCTACATTCTACAAAGGAATTCGAACAGTAAAGTGTATGATATTGCAGAAAAGACATTGCATGTCCCTTCTGCTATGTAGAGCCTGCCTGTTCACAGTTTGTTTTAATTTTGTGCTTTCAGTGCTTTATTCTTCCTACATAGCATCTATTCAATATTTTTTATAGGAATAATTCTTTAGGTTAACCTCTTTTTTCCAAACTATTACTCATCTCATCTAACCTTTGTAATCTAGTTAAAGGGTTTTTCCAACTTTTCCAAAAACATTCCCAAGCACTACATTGTCCTCAGTACCCTCAGTATCTGCAGGATGGGGAGAGGAGGGCAATGAAATGAGCAGCTGAAAAAGTAAGCATACTTTTAAACAACAGAACACTTAATTGTAATCTAACAAGGACACTGTAATGCATTGAAATGTTTTTTTGCAAATGTCAGTAAAGGTGAACTAACTTTTTAAGGACAGCATTGGGCTGAACGCTTTCTAATGTTAGATTTGATATCACCCCCTTGGTGTACAGTGGGGATCCCCTACAGATTTTGTACATTTGCCCACTTACAAAGAAATGAAGGGTCTATCATTTTTATCATAGGTGTATTTTAAATGATAGAGACAGAATATCAACCAAAAATCTAGAAAAAAAACACATATTGCAAAGGATATAAATTGAATTGCAGTGCAGTGAGTAAAATAAGTATTTGATCCCCAAGCAAAACATGACTTAGTACTTTGTGAAGAAACCCTTGTTGGCAAGCACAGAGGTAAGACATTTCTTGTAGTTCTGCACACATCTCAGGAGGGATTTTGGTCCATTCCTCTACAGATCTTCTCTAAATCCTTAGTGTTTGTTAACCCCCCAAAAATAGAGATCCTGGTTCTTTAATCATTCAGCCCCGGAAGGATTTCACACTTTAGGACCAGAGCACTTTTTGCGATTCGGCGCTGCGTTGCTTTAACTGACAATTGCGCGATCGTGTGACGTTGTACCCAAACAAAATTTGCGTCCTTTTTTTCCCATAAATAGAGCTTTCTTTTGGTGGTATTTGATCACCTCTGCATCATTTCTGATCGCCGCTATAAACAAAAGAAGAGCGACAATTTTGCAAAAAGAAAAACAAACAAATTTCTTACTTTTTGCTAAAATACAAATCCAAAAAAATAAAAATAAAAAAACATTTTTTGGCCGATTTATATTCTTCCTCATATCTGTGATAAAAAAAAAATCGCAATCATCGTTTATTGATTAGTTTGTGTAAAAATTGCTGTGTTTACGGATGATGAGAATTCATTTCTGGGGTTTTTATTTTTTTTTATTTTTTACTAGTAATGTGCGATTTTTAGAGGTACTGCGATATTGTGGCGGACATGTCGGACCATTTTGATAATTTTTTGGGACCATTGGCATTTATACAGCGATCAGTGCTATAAAAATGCACCGATTACTGTGTAAATGCCATTGGCAGTGAAGGGGTTAACCTGGGGGGGCGCTCTAAGGGTTAACTGTGTTCCCTGGGCATGTTCTAACTGTGTTAGTGTTTGACTGGCAGGGGAAGGGGAGTGATCACAGCTTCCATGTAGAGGAAGGCTGTGATCACAGCCCTTCCCCCTCTCACAGAACGGAAATCCGTGTTTACATGTACAGATCTCCGTTCTTTCACTCCGGGGGGGCATTGCGGGTAGCCGGTGGAGATCGAGTCCGCCCTACCCGCTCCCTGGCCCCCCCGGACACAGTGAGCGTGCGAGCATGCCTCCGGCGGCGCGCGCTCACAGTGCGCGATCTGGCAGCCGCCGTCATATGACAGAGATTTGCATAGCAGAGCCATCTTGTCGCCGTCAACCTATGGTTGGCGGTCGGAAAGTGGTTAAAGCAGATTAATCTGCCCCCCTCTAAACTGTAAAAAAACCTGCCTGAACCTGCCACTTCATGTATCCCCGCTCTACACAAACAACGAAAACCAGGGCTTCTGAGCCCTGGCCACCGTTGTCTGTGGCGTCCGCAGCCCTGCTCTCATCTCTCCCTCATTCCCTCCTCCCAGCTTGTCAGCTCCTTGCTGTGTGTGTGTCTCCCCCCCCACCCCCCCGCCGCCTGCCGCTATTAGTAAAATTATTCACTGCCAGACCCTCCAATATAGTAATGCAGAGCACTTTGTATATATATTTTCCAAAAATGAGGCTTGTAAATATCTATTTAGAGCTGTCTTCAGGCCTGTTCATGTGACTCGTGGAGCTTTTCAGCTCCAAGACAAGGCATCTGCAGGAGACACTGAGAGGCCATGTGATCTCTCCGATTGACAATAGAGGGAGATCCCGCCCCTCCTGCAGATGCCTTGTCTCCCAGCTGAAAAGTGGCCCGGAGTAGCCCAAAGACAACTCTAAATAGTGTAGCTCCCCCACAGTGTAGGTGCGTTTTATAGCAATGTTTTGCTAGGTGAGGTAAAATTTAGTCAGGCCTGAGTGTAAAAGCAGGCCTGAATGTTTTGATCTGGGACAGGAGGAGAAGCTCAGGGAGGATTGGGTGGACTTGACAGATGAGGTCACCAGCACCTCCACTTCTTTCTAGAAACTTGGGTTGAGGTATCTGGCCAGAGAGCTGGGAGATAGGAGCCATCTGGAGTGTTCTAGGGAGCCCTGACCAATCCCCAAGCAGGATTGGCAGGGGGCAGGGCTCCTTAAATACTCTAAGTCAGCCCAATCTGGGTGGAGAAGTGTTGGGTGGAAGTCTGGAGATGTATCAGAGGCACTGTGGAGGCCCCTACCTCCGAGGTCGCCCCAGTCTGGGGAGGGGGACCTTGGGGTGCGGAGGTTTGGGTGCAGCCAGGAGTGGTGGTGAATTCCTGGAGTCGCACAGGGGAACAGGAGAACAGCGGAGGTGCTACACAGTGAGAGACTTTAAAGTGATCCACCGGTTTGGTGAGCGACGGTCCCTGGGAACTGCAAGAGAAAGTGCTGGAGCAGGCTTGGAGAGAAATAGTGGACAGTCTATGGGAGCCTTGGGAGCCAGTTCAGGGAAAGGAGAGTCACTGAGGAAAAGTAGGCCGATGGGACCTGGAAGAAGGATGGGCTGGGAGTTGTAGTCCATTAAGGGCGCGGCTAGCACTCAAGTACTTTTGCTACACATTCAGGGCCCGTGATCCCTGGCCTGTAATGGGTGTTCCGGAGGTTCTGCTGAGAGTAGGCCTCGCCATGTGCTAGCCGCGGTGAAGAGAAAGGAACAGAGAAGCTTGATAAATTTCCTTTCAAGCTGGAAACTAAGTGCTGGAGAGAAGTAATGGAGTGATGATTTACTAAGTTCAGTGTTGGAGAGAGAACTGTAGGAGAAACGGTCAGCAAGTTGAGTGCTGGAGAGTTGTGAGGAGTAACAATCTGCAGAGGGACGGTCTGCAGGGAAGTGCGCATATACAGGAGTGTATATGGACTTTGTGTGTTTTAATTCTTTGGGCATCCCACAGTCATCCCTTATCCCCATCTAAGTTATTTCCCCTAAATAAAACAAGAGCCGACCTGGTCAGTGTCCACGAATGTGTGAAATATGGTGTGATTGAGGGCAGCTATAAGGTGAACCACTACTACCAGCCACTCTCAAGGGAGCACATGGCTACTATAGATATTTACAAGCCTCGTTGGATAGTATTTATACAGAGTGGTCTGCATTACTATAGTGGAGGGGCTGGCAGTGAGTACTAATTGTGGGTTAGCAACCACTTTAAAGTAGAACTATAGACACAACTTTTTTTGTCCTTTTGGACAGAGCAAGGGAGGATTATAATCCCTGTCAGATTTTTTTTTTTTTTTGCCATCTGTGTTCCATTGCAGAGAATTCTATTCACTTCCGGTCCCACAGCCAAACAGGAAGTGATAGGAAATCACTGCAAATTAAGAGAATTCCTTAGGGACCCCCAGGTCACCAGACCTAGTGTCACTGTTGGAAGATTTTCCCTCTATTACTTTTCTGGGGACAACACAAAATTTTGGACTTTCTTTTACTTTTACTTTCAATGATAAAGGTAAACAGGACAAATAGAGAGGGTGAATCACCTTAATGAGGGCACAGACAGCAATGAAAACTGACAGGTGTTCTAATCCCTCTCCACTCCATCCAAAAAGAAAAAAGTTTTGCCTTTAACCTCCCTGGCGGTGTACCAAGAGCGGTAACCCCGAGCCACACTCGGGATTGCATTGCTGGATACAGGCAGCGCTACTTACCTTGTCCCCTGGATCCAGCGATGTCCCCCGCCGTGTCTGCGGGCTGTGTCCGCCGCCAGATGCCTCTGTGTGCTGGGCTCCGTTCCCTGCGAGCATCGCGTCGCACGGGGAAGGAGACCAGCGGGAAATTCAAAAAGTGAAACACACACAGTACACTGTAATCTTATAGATTACATTGCTGTATGAAAACATTTCACATCCCCTTTGTCCCTAGTGGTTTTCCCAGTGCCCTGCATGCACTTTTATATTATAAATGTCATTCTTTCTGCCTGGAAATATGAGAATGTCCATAGCAACCAAAAAGTGTCCCTTTGCGTCAAAAGTGGTTTTTGATCAGCTAGAAAACACCGATAGTAAATAAGAATAATTTGCAGAATTCAGTGATACTGATTTTTGGGGAAATTTATCATCAGAAACCGAAAGTGACGACAGCGACAATTCTGCAAATGAGCAAATTTCTGTGTTTTTGGTTTGATTACATTATTGAATTTTATTACTATTATATTATTATTTTTGATAATTATTTTTAGTTATTTATTATATTATAATTTATGATTTCATTTTTCAAACTTTTTCATACCCGGGATGTCTACTAGACTCTTGTTTGGACAGATTTAAGTGAGTTATTGCTAAGAATTACAGGCCTACAATATAAAACGCCAAATTTTCATGCAAAATAATTGTACCGCTTTCAGCACCAAAAATCTGAAATAATCATACCGCCAGGGAGGTTAATTGTACTTTAAGGTATCTTGGCTGGTGCGTGGTAACTCGAAGTTTCAGTTTCCTCCATAAATTCTCTTTGTTTTGGGTAATTGTCATGCTGGAAGACCCATCCACAACCCATCTTCAGGATCCTGGCTGAGGGAAGAAGGTTCTCATCCAAGATTTTACAATACATGGTCCCGTCTATTGGCCCCTCAATGCAGAAAAGTTTACCCGTACCTTTAGCAGAGAAACAACCTCAAACCATAATGTTTCTACCTCCATGTGTGACTGTAGGGATGGTGTTCCTAGGGTCATAGTTAGCATTTTTCTTCCTCCATACACAGCGAGTCTAGTTAATGCCATAGAGCTCAATGTTGGTCTCATCTGACCACAGCACTTTCTCCCAATTATTCTTCTCTGAATCATTTAGATATTCAAACTTCAGACGGACCTGTACATGTGCCTTCTTGAGGAGGGGGAGCTTGGGGGCGCTGCAGGATTTCAATAATGGCGGCATTTTGTGTTACCAATGGCTTGTTTGGTGACTATGGCCCCAACTGCCTTGAGATCATTCACAAGCTTCTCCTGTGTAGTTCTGGGCCGATCTCTTACTTTTCTCATGATCATCCTTACCCCATGAGGGGAAATCTTGCAAGGAGCTCCGGACTGAGGACGATTGATGGTTATTTTGTATTTCTTCCATTTGCGAATAATCGCTCCAACAGTTGTCTTCTTCTCACCAAGCTTCTTGCTGATGGTTTTGTAGCCCATTCCAGCCTTGTGCAGGTCTACAGTCTTGTCCCTGATGTCCTTTTACAGCTCTTTGATCTTGCCAATGATGGTCGGTTTGAATGGAAGAAAGAGATTCTGTGGACACGAGTTGTCATCGGGAGCACCTTCTTAAATTGACAGGCCTGATCTGTGTACCACATGAGCACATACTGTAGCATAGTCAGTCTGTGAGAGCCAGAATTATTGTTAGTTGGTAGGGGATCAAATACTTATTTTACTCAATGAACTGCAACTCCATTTATAACATTTGTATCATGTTTTTTTCTGGATTTGTGGTTGATATTCTGTCTCTATAAAAATACACCTATGAAGTATAGACTCCTTATTTCTTTGTAAGTGGACAAACCTACAAAATCTGCAGGGGATCAAATAATTATTTTTCCCGCTGTATTTAAAGGTTTCAATAGTGTCTCAATTCTTTCCTCCAGACTGTACAAATTACGTTCCTGAAGTCGCTCTTGATATGTTTTATCCCCCAGACCTTTCACCATTTTTGTTTTACTGTCTCTGTACTCATTCTATCTTATCAATATATTTTTGTAAGTGAGGTCTCGGAAGTGCCATAAAACTGGTCTTATTTGGGTTTTTTACCCCAAAAATCTCCCGCCAGCACCTGAAAACCGGCACAAGGGCTTTGTTAAAACGCTCTAAAGCACGGCAAAATAACCACCGCTTTAGCACTGTTTTAGCGGCTCTCTGGTGTGAAAGGGGTCTTACCTATAGATTAAATAGAACAATATCCAGTACAGAGCTTTGTGGTACACCACTAGTGACTGGTCTCTGTTCCAAGTGAACCTTATTTACAACCACACTCTGGATATTACAATATATTTACATATATTGTACATTCACTATAATCCCTGAACTCAAAGAGCTTAATTTCATACTTGAAACTTGAATCTTTGCTTGATAAAAAGTTCAGATCTAGAGGTCAGAGGGAGAGGTTACTAACATAACAATTGTCTCTTAACAATTGTCTCTGCCTTTTCTTCCTAGGTGCTGGACCAGTATGGGGAATCATTCTGCTTGTTCTGCTCACGTCACTGCTCACCTGAAGCCAACAATGGTCTTTCTTATTGTAAGTTATGTTAGTTGTCTGTGTTAAGGAATGTACACACCCAGGGCCGGGACTAGGGGTGGGCGGAAGGGGCAGCTGTCCTGGGTGCAATGATTTACTTTTGCAAGGCTGACAGGAGCAGTGACAGTGATTTTGACAAGCAAGTGACTACTGGATGTAGGATCTCCTAAGCTTGCACATCATAAGCAAGGGAGGGGGGCGCACTTTGAAATCTTTGCCCTGGGCACTGAATGACCTTGTCCCGGCACTGTACACATCATTGACTCCTGGCACATGTCAGGCTTTAAGCCTGCAACCACCAATTGACATTACTGCTACCCAATGTGATATTGTCTTCTCCGTGTGGAGAAGCAATCTACAAAAGGATCACAGATACTGTTACAGGTGACTGACGATATTTATAGTGGCTTCCTAGTAGCAAGGTTCAAGGTAGGTTTGCACCAATACAGATACTGGTATCGGTGCTGATACTAAGCATTTGCATGAGTATCGGTACTCGTGCAAATGCTCCGATACCTGAAACCGATACTTTCAGATTCGGTTTTTTTCAGCTGTCAACAGGGGAATGCGGGGGAATGTAACAAAGGAATGCCGGAAATAATCGGTTGTTAAGGAGCAGGGCCACCACGTCCTTAACAACTGATGGCGTTTCAGCTGTTCCTGCCTCCTTCTCCCCTCCCGCCTGCTGTCACTTCTTCCCTTTGCCTCCTCCTTTCCTTCCCATGAGCTTTGCCGGGTGCCTTCCCCACCTCCTCCTTTCTCTTTCGCCAACTATGCCAGGTGGCTTCCCCACCTCCTCCTTTCTCTCCCACCAGCTGCAGTGTTCTCCTAGCCACTAGCGGGTCTGTCATCCTGCATGGTCTGTCTCCCTGGTTGTCAGCAGGGGCTGCGGGCTGCTCTCTTCATTTAGCTGCTCCTCCGGTTTGTACCCAGCTGTTACATCTGCTCCCTTTCTCCCTTATTGTTGAGCCATCCACACATAGCGGCATGTGGGTGGACAATCTTAATTCCACTTGTCAATTAGGTGAACTACTTTCATCAGCTGGAACTTTGTTTAGTTTTCTCCTTTGCCCAGCGTTTCCCATGTTTGTACTATACACACTACCTTGGCGTGATATATACAGCAGTATTTTGGGATTTTATGCAGAGACCTTATATTATCTCAATTCAAGATGTCTGTACTTTAAGGACTTTTCACTTCAAGGACTGGTTGTTAGATATGATTTTTGCATTTATTATTTAACCAATTCACCCCCGGAAGGATTTCCCACGTTAGGACCAGAGCACTTTTTGCGATTCGGCACTACGTCGCTATAAGTGACAATTGCACGGTCGTGCGGGGTTGTACCCAAACAAAATTTTCTTCCTTTTTTTCCCACAAATAGAGCTTTCTTTTGGTGGTATTTTATCTCCTCTGTGTCATTTCTGATCACTGCTATAAACAAAAAAAGAGCGACAATTTTGCAAAAAAAAACAATATTTCTTACTTTTTGCTAAAATACAAATTAAAAAAAAATATAAAAAACTTTTTTTCATCGGTTTTGGCCGATTTATATTCTTCCTCATATTTTTGGTAAAAAAAAAAATCGCAATCTGCGTTTATTGATTGGTTTGCGCAAAAGTTGCCACGTTTACAAATGATGAGAATTAATTTCTGGGGTTTTTATTTTTTTTTATTTTTTACTAGTAATGGCGGCGATCTGCGATTTTTAGCGGTACTGCAATATTGCAGTGGACATGTCGGACCATTTTGACACTTTTTTGGGACCAATGACATTTATACAGCGATCAGAAATGTAAATATCCACTGATTACTGTGTAAATGTAATTGGCAGTGAAGGCGTTAACCTGCAGGGTGCAATCTAGGGGTTAACTGTGTTCCCTAGGTGTGTTCTAACTGTGAGGGGGCTGGGCTGTTATGGGCATAAGAGATCTAACTGATCCCAGTGACAGGCATCAGTAGATCTCTTACATGGCCACTGACAGAGTGGAGAACCGCCGTGTTTACATTGGCAATTCCCCATTCTTTTGCTCTGGCAGCTCATCACGGCTCGCCGGTGGACATCGGGTCCACCCCGAGCCGCGGGCACACTCCTCAGGAGTGCGGTGGGCATGCCCCCTAGCTGCCACTCCGCAAATTATTTACAGCGATTTAGCTATACTTTTATTTATTTTTACTTAAGTATTATTATTATTACCACTCCTCTACCCAGTCTTCCTAGGCAATAGGTATCGATAATTGGTATCGGCGAGTACTTTAAAAAAAGTATCAGTAATCGTAAAATAATGGTATCAGTGCATCCCTAGTTTAAGGGTTTTTTGAAGTGGAACATGGTCTCAAGAGTTATGGCCAGTGTGTTAATTCAAAGAACTTTTTGTCTGAAGGCAACACAAGGTGGTGGTCTGCCTCCTTGGGTACGTTAGCTTGGTGTGACAGAGGAAAGCAGATCCTGAAGGGAGAGAACAGACAGTAGGAGGGTAGCCAACCCCATACAATCCACTGTTAAAGGGGGTACACACTGAAAAAATTGTAAGAAAAATTCTGCACAAGGCACGATCCTTTCAATTTTCTCATAGTGTGTACACAACTTTCGACATCCGACTCAGACTTTGCAAAGGAAAATTTCTGAAGGAACAAACTCCAACATTTTTCTTCCATGTGAACAGAATGAATGATTTTCGTTTATTGTGTACCGGAAGGGGCCTACGCGCTGACGTTACCACCGCCACGTCCTCGTGGTAGGAGCGGCGGCTTTTTTTTTGGAAGTTATTTGGTTATTTTATGCTTGAGTACATGTTCCTGCTTTTATCTAAATAAATACTACATTATGGGGTTGATTTACTAAAGCTTGAAAGTGGAAAATTTGGTGCAGCTCTACACAGAAATCAGCTTCAAGGTTTTATTGTCAAAGCTTTATTGAGGTTAGAAGCTGATTGGCTAGCATGCAAAGCTGCACCAATTTTTGCACTTTTCAGCTTTAGTAAATCAACCCCTGTATAAGCACTACTCTGTCTTCCGCTGGTGAGATTCTTTTATACAGTGTCTATCCCATTGGACTACATAATCATCATACTGCATATCAGCAGTTCAAGGCCTACCTTGGTTTAATTTCTATTGAGTGCATAGATTGGTGGAGGGATATCACCGTGGAGGAGCATCTGGCAACATTTTGGGTTTAATGTCCCCTGTTTCAATGCTGAAGTCTGTTAAAAATCTGGAGAGTGTTCTCACACTCCATACTCACCATTGGAGGAGCTCTTTGGATTCACTGAATAGTCCAGTTGATGACTGTTTGTCCACGTTCAATATTTGGACATTTCTTGCACTGTTAGTTGTTTTGCATTTTGATTGTTGGCTCAGTTTCACTACTTGGACTTTCTTTATATATTAGGGTTTTAAGTGTACCATTCATATTGAAGCACTGCACAAACTTTATTCACTAAAGTTTATGTTTTATGTCTTATTCACATGTCTGATGCAACATGTCCAACAGTACAAACCCCTCCGCATTCTAATCCCATGGTGGTAGGGTCACCAAGTGCCTTTTGAGGACAGCAACTGAAGAATGAATGGTTCTACACAATCTGTCATGTGCTCCATAATACATCAGATCTGTATACATTTGAGAAACAAATAAATGACACCTGTTTCTTTTATACCTATGATCAAAGCAGTTTCCAAAGGTTGCTCTTCTCAAAACTTGAGCTATCCAATACAGATTATTGATTATTTGTGAACAGTCTTATTGCCAATAGATTTGTAATTGTTTTTAGCCAGCGTTACTCCACAAGATTTATTTATCACATGGCTCATAAGGCCCCGACCTCCTTTATCTCTGCTGCTGGTAAAGCAACACAGTTTGGTCAAGGACCACCCAAGCCTGAGATTGGATAGTGAAAGGGAAGAAACACTGATTGGGTGCTCTCTCCTCCTATCAGGCAGTTAACTCCCTGTACGAAATAGAGCCTGATTAGTGTGCCTCAGGGCTTTTTTTCAGAGAATATGTGCAGGTACACCCCACCTTCCACGTCATCCCTTTTCTCTGATCCCTACCCAACTCTGAGCATTGTCCCTTGATTCTACACTCTACTCACCTCCCAGAATACAGAATCAAGTATCTTTGTAATTGTAATGTATATGAATGTGTTAACAATAACAAGAAAAGCAGTACAATAGATCTTCTGAAGCCAGCAACAATAGATCCCCCCAACTACAAAAGATCCCCCCCCAGCAACAGCATATCCCTCCAGCAACAATAGATCCCACAGCAGCACTAGAGCCCCGGTGACAATATATCCCAGCAGCAACAATAAATCTTCCAGCAGCCTGCATGTAGACTCCTCCCTCAGCAGTAGATACCTCCCAGCAAAAATCGACCCCCAAAAATATAAGAACCCCCAGGCAACAATAGATCCCCCACCAGCAACATTAGATGCCCCAGCAGCAACAATATACCCCCCTTGCAACAATAGAACCTCCCCCAGCAACAATACATCCACCAGAAGCCAAAATCAATAGACCCTCCAGCGCAGCCCAGCACCCATTGCCATTACATTCATTTAGTGCTGGAGGTGCCAGACCTGCGTTCCCCCACGTTGCCACTGGTAAAAATGCCATAATGTGCCTTATCTAGTCTGAATCAAGCTGTGCAGAAAACGAAAGGTTGATGATATAAGGAACGGCTGATGTACTATTTTAGATGCACTCACAGATTTTGTTTTAAATCTGAACACAGCCTCACTGAATTTGCATACTCTGTTTCTACTGCACATTGTGAGATTTTTACAGTGTGCATTAGAAGCTGCAGCAAGTCAAATGCAGTCCACATTTCCTGGATGGAGGGTGTCCAGCATCATCTAATCCTTTCTTCCCCAGTTTTATTGTCCTTAGGCCACCTCTTTCATTCATTGGATTTCAGTTCTTTCAATTAAAGAATATGTAAACCCAACATTTCCTGATATGTGCCTGCTGTACGATGTACTTGTATGAGAAAATATCCTGTTCTCTGACCAAAAAAAAACTGACCACACTAATCAAAATATACTGTGTGGTCAGTTCTCTATCTGTGCTGGGAGCTCTTGTCCTGACAACACCCCCCCCCCCTCGACCCACACAACCATTCACTGGCAAGCTCAGTGTGCTGCTGTTTCTCCTCCCCCAGCTCTTATGTAGCTGAGAACAGAGGAAATGTGGTCACAGATAAGAAAGGGCAAAAAGGTATTTATAATGGGGTTTTTATATCTATACACAAATGTTTTGCTTTTCATTTCTATTTTAAACGGAATGGGTTGTTTTATAAAGAGTTTACAATCACTTTAAGCAGGTTTGGCATCATAATTGGGCATTTCCTGCAAATTCAACCTGTCTAGAAAGACCCACTCCTCCAGACTAGAGTTGAGCGAACACCTGGAAGTTCGGGTTCTGCTGGTCCGTCCGAACTTCGGGACAAAGTCCGGGTCCGGGTCCGGACGGAACCCGAACGATCGCACGAAACTTCTACTAGGTGTAAGTGGAGGTAAAAACGAAAAAAATTCAAAAATAAAAAAATTTTTATAAATGTCAATAAAGGGACAGGGGTAAAAAAACATCCCGTGAACGGGATGGGAATGGGGGTAAAATGAAGGAAAACGTCGGGAGACCCCGAAAGGTCCTGAAAGGATGTCGGTAAAAACACGGATTTTCAAGCCCAGGGGTAACTAAAGTTACCCCAAGCAACAGGCACGCTAGCAAGCCCAAGGCAGGCCTGGGCCTGGGCCTGAAACAGGGCTTCAAGCCTGCCTGGTCGTCTTGGGCTTGAAGGTCCACAAGCGAGTTGAGATCAGACCTCCTCACCCAGAAAGATCTGTC
>BLSH010172059.1:371314-387114 GCA_018402905.1 Glandirana rugosa
ATTATTTAAGAAGAAGAAGAAATCATCTCCTAGTTCTAAAGGGAGAGGTTCCTGCTGCTCCTGTAGAAGAAGAAGAATTTATTATTCATTTTTTTGTATTAATAAATACTTAAATAGTGCTACATAGTACATTTGCAGGCAGAATGAGGAGAGCGTCAAATAAGGGACGTGGTTGTGGTGCTGCTGGTGTTGGTGGTGTTGGTGAAGCTCCTGTTGGAAGAAGAGGACGTGGTCGATCTGTGCCAGCTACACGCACAAGTGAAACACCTTCCTCAGGTGCGAGTAGCCGACAGAACCTTCAAAGTTATATGGTAGGCCCGAATGCCGCTCAATGAATGGTGAGGCCAGAACAAGTACAGGCAATAGTAGATTGGGTGGCTGACAATGCCTCCAGTTCCTTCACATTGTCTCCCTCACGGTCCCTTGATGAAAGCTCAGAGTTGGCACCTGAACCCCATGGCCATCTGTTTTTCACCTCAGCCCCTTATAAATTAGCCAAGCAGTCTGAGCCCCAAGTCATGCAAGAGACTCTTATGCTTTTTGATGACCCGCCGAACTCGAACATCCAGGTGTCCGCTCAACTCTAGTAAAAATCAGATCACTGCACTATATGACACTGTGACAGGGGGTGACAGGGAGTGAAAGGGTTAACTGGGGGGCGATCAAAGGGTTAAATGTGCCTAACTGTACTGGTGTCAGTGTGGTGTTGGTGCAACTCACGTTTTTGAAGCTCCTCCTTCCTTGCTGAAACCGAAAAGGGCTTCAGGGAGGAAGTTGAGCTCACTTCCTCTGCCTCTGTTTACATTACAGAGGCAGAGGAGCAATGTCATTAGTCAGGACAGATCGGAAGGGCCATGCCAAAAATCATTGGCCTGGCTGTGTAGAGTGATCGGTCCTGTGACGAATCAAACAACAGTGATCGTCCCCTGACGGCGTTTCGCGATAACGAACCACCTTGCCGCCGTCACGCTGCAATCGGCAAGTGGTTAAAGTGATTGTAAAGACTGAAGATTTTTTGGAGGCTGGGATCACACTATTGTGAATTGGATGCAGTGTTCCCAGCATTCAATGTGAACGGCTTTCTATGGAGCCGGTTCACACATCTCCAGAGCGGCTCCGGTGTGAATTGCACAGGGGTCCTGTGCGACTTCTGCCCCCCCCCCCCCCACAGTACCACAGTACCCACAGCTTATAAATCTTCTTTGTACATTAAAATATTGCCACTATATATCTTTTTGGCTGATCTGTATACCACGGTCACATGATAAACTGCAAGGTCTGCCCAGAGCTGAGTGTTCAGGTAGGAGAAGATTTCCACTATAGCCTGTGTACACACCCACATGTGTGATGTCAATATCATGTGACCTGGCTAGCTCTGAGAACAAGGAAATGTTCTCTCCAGCAATAGAGACTAAACTGAGCATGTGTAGCTTTAATACCCTCACTGTGTCTTATCTGGCCTTGCCAAGAGAGACCCTGCAGGAGGAGGAGGATCTGTCCATACAGTATCAAAACGCCTTTTTACACAATGCAGAGGATTAACCCCTTAAGTTCTACAGTGATTATAACAAGCATGTTATTCTGCATATACAGACAGATATTACTGTTGTGGGTTTAGTAACACTTTAAGTGATAGAGGTGATAAATCACATTTTTCCGCCTCTCCTCCGCTGTACCGTCACCTCTAATCCAAGAGATACTGTATCTCTCAGAGTAAAACAAATAACATATTCATAGTGCTTTACATAAAAAATATGTTTATTAAAATGATTAAAACCATAACACTCACATTTATAAGAGCAGCATTCCTTTTGCACGCAGATATCCCACATAAAATTCTTAGTCAGTATCAATCCTGCATCCCGTGTCCAGTTCCTCCACTCAATTCCATTGTGTGTCCATACACTTCCTGCTTGTGCGCACTGACATCAGCCAGCGGGGTTTTGTACACTTTTTTGTTGCCATCATTGGTTGTTAGAACTGAATGCTAAAAATGAACAGAGAGCTTTGTATGAGCCTGCCTTAACCACCTGACCTGTCTTCCGAAGATTTACCTCCCTTCCTGACCAGGCCGTTTTTTGCGATACAGCACTGCGTTATTTTAACTGACAATTGCACGGTCATGCAACATTGTACTCAAATAAAATTGATGTCTTTTTTTTAACACAAATAGAGCTTTCTTTTGGTGGTATTTGGTCACCTCTGCAGTTTTAATTTTTTGCACTATAAACAAAAAAATACCGACAATTTTGAAAAAAAAAACAATATGCTATAAAACATATCCAATAAAAAATGTAAAAAAATCTAATTTCTTCATCACTTTAGGCCAATATGTATTCTGCTACATATTAAATTCCCTTTCAATAAACCTTTTTGTCCCTCTCAAGCGTCTCCTCTCCAGAGAAAATAAGTTCAATGCTTGTCTTTCCCCATAGCTGAAGTCCTCTATTCCCTTAATTAGCTTTGTTGCCCTTCTCTGGACTCTTTCCAGTTCCAGCACATCCCTCCTGAGGACTGGTGCCCAGAACAGGATGGCATACACAAGATGCAGCCTCACCAGAGTCTTGTAGAGTGGGAGAATTACCATTTTGTCTCTGGAGTGAATCCCCTATTTAATGCATGCCAATATTCTATTTGCTTTGCTTGCAGCAGCCTGCATGCTATTGCTGAGCCTGTCATCTCCTAGGACCCCCCAGGCCTTTTCCATCCTAGATTCCCCCAGAGGTTCAGTGATCAGTGCTAACAAATATGCACTGTCACTGTACTAATAACACTGGCTGGTAAGGGGTTAACATCAGGGGCGATCAAAGGGTTAAATGTGTTCCCAATTGGTTTTACTAAACTCAGAGATGTGCTTGTACTAGGGGAAGGCATATATCCGTGTTCCAGATTTACAGGAATACAGGATCAATGCCTTCCTCACTGACGGAGCGATCTGCCTTGCTTACATAGGCAGACTGCCATTTTGCCTGTGTAAGGAATGATCGCCAGGTGCCGGCAGACATCAAGTCTGCGGTACCTGCAGATCAGCTCCCACTGTGAATAATCACAGCATGAGCGGGCCGCCTCCAGTGCGTCTGCGTGCCCTCAACAATGAAGTGCTGAATCACGTACTAGGTATGTGATCCAGCTCAGGAGAGCCTCCTTGCTGCCGTATATGTACAGTATATGGTCGGCAAGAAGTTAAAGAACTTAATTAAAAGTAGAAGTAGAAGTATACAATGTACAATATTGCGTATATAGTTGTAGCGGTGTCCCTGACCCCTAGAGGCCTAGTGATGATCTCCAGAGTCAGGGGGAGCTGACATCCTTCCTCAAAGTGTGGGTTATTAGGCATGGTGGGTGTAATGCAAGTTGGAAACATGGGCCCCAGTCACTTTTTGAATGCAAGAAAAATATTTGTCTCTTAAACAGAACTAGTGGAGAGAGGGTTAGGGCCAAGATACCCTTAGGCAGATGCAATAGCAATTGGTAGACTCAGAGAAAAAAATAGGCAGACAGCTATACAGGTAGAAGCCTTTAAGCTGGATGCAGCAACTGTATTTACAAAACTGCTGTCGGAACTTTTAACAGTCAATCAAGATCTGTACACGTAACTCACAGTAACCCGTTATAGATCCTCTCTCACATCTCACAGTGTCCTACTGTAGATCTTCACTCACTCTAAGTAGAGGGATATGGGTATGCCGCCACTGGATCCCCTGAGCTCTTCCACAGCTAACTCGCTGTATACTCCTCAAGGGTCATCCCTGCTAACCCGCTGGGTCCCTGGCTTGGTAATCTGCTGAAGCTTTCCCACTTCTTCACCATCTCTGGCCGGTGAAAAAACTGCTCTGTTACTTTTTCAGACATCCATAAACTGGCTCCTGGTAACAGGAGTGGTTTTCCCTTGGTGGCAACTGCTTCCCCTTTACCTCTGGCCTTGATCCTCACTTGCCACTGGCAACCGGAGTGGTCGTTCCTGATGGCAACTGCTTCTCCTTTGCCACTGGTAACAATTTGGTTCCCCGTCCGGTTGAACCTCTGCAACTTGGTTGGACTTCAGGCCTGAAGCCCCAACAACCTGCTGCTTCTCTCAATCCTGGATAGGACTCAGACAGCCTAGCAGCCAGGTGCTCCTGGGATAGGCCTCAGGCTTTTGGCCTAGCAACCTGGAGCAGTACAACACACATCCCCCCAGACAGCTGTCCAGGTGGCACAGAACACTGATCACCTGACTCCTCCCGAATAAATAGGCTCTCCCAGCAGGCCAAGGGGCAAAGAAATCCCTGCCAATTGCCTGAGACAACCCACCCACTCCTAATCTGGACTCACTATGCCCTTGTCATTCTAATGCCACAGGCAACAATGCCACCCAGTGACAGAAGAGAAAGGTGAATCAAATCTAGGTTTAGGGAAAAGTCAGTGGATCCCCTAACAATTAGCTAGTTACCACCTAGCAAACTAAATTTGTTAGCAACCCTATCTAAGACCAGGGTGCTACATAATTCAGGAGTCTGTTAAGTAGGCCATACACAGTTATTTAATTTTGTATTGCCAGTAGGCTGAACAAAAAAAATATATAATAATAACATGTTCCTCCATCCACACAAACAAACAAGGAAAATTTTTAATTTTTCCAACATGTCCCTTTAACAGAAGTCGGTTAAACCACTGACTTCTTTCTACGGATTGCAATTTGGTCCGTCCCTGATGAGCTGGCTGCATTACAATCAGTGTGTGCCCAGCTTAACACACACAGTGCTGTTGTCAGCAATATGCAACACACAGAGTGCAGGGATCAGGAGTACAAAATGCACACAATCCTTGGGTCAGGTAAGTGTAATGTGCAAAGTGCAGGGGTCATGAGTAATCTACTAGCACAAATCCTCCCCACCACCACATTCCACCTCCTAGCAAAAATCCTTTCACCCCCTAAACTACGGATGGGCACAGGTGTGTTTGGATTGTAGTCCCAACCCACCTGAGCAATCCCTCCAGGAAGCTGTCACTGCACACCACCAACCATAGGTAGTGAGACATTTCCCGGCCCACAACTACACATACCTGATTAGGCTGCTCATGATTGCTGGTGTGCAGTGATGGCTTCATGGCAGGATTGCTCAGCTGGGTTGGGACTGGGATCCGAATACGCCTGAGCCCATCCCTACCCACAATCCATCTCCCAGCCCAAATCCCCCCCCCCTCCAAGTTCACTCTCCCAGCACAAATTCCCCCCCCCCAAGTTCACCCTCCTAGCACAAATGCATCCTCTCCCCAGATTTGCACTTCCTCTGCACAGACCCTCTTCCCTCCAATACCCACCTCCTAGCACTAACCCTCTCTCATCCCCCTTTCCCAGCACAAATCCTCTCCTCTCCCAAATGCCCCCTCCCCAGCACAAATCCTCTCACTCCACATCTTTCCCCCAGTACAATTTCCATCACCACCAAGTCCCCCCTCCCCAGCACAAATTCTGCCCCACCAAATGCCTTCCCTCTGGACTTAATACTCTTCCAGCCAGATCATCACCCAGCAGCACAAATAATACACACACTCCCTCTCTTATTACAAATTATCTCCCCCAAATCCCATCTGCCAGCACAAATCATCTTCCCTCCCAAATTCACCTAGGGCAGTGGTTCTCAACTCCTGTCCTTGGGACCCAATAACAGGCCAGGTTTGCAGGATAACTGAAATGCATCACAGGTGATATCATTTGCGCTCAGTGATTGCAGCATTCTAGTCTGCATCTCCCCAAGGTAATACTTAAAATCTGGCCTGTTGGTGGGTCCCCAGGACAGGATTTGAGAACCACTGACCTAGGACTTAATCCTCTCCCTCTCTCAAATCTCACCCCCAAATTCCCCATTTTAGCACAAATTACCCCAACACCCCCACCCCTCCATTTCACCCTCCTAGCACAAATCCTTTCCTGCCCCCAAAATCCACTTACCCAGCACAAATCATTTCCTAAAAACCCCCTCTATTAGCACAAATCCTGTCACCAGATTCAATCCTTTCCCACCCACATGGCACTATAGAGGCAGCTTCCCTTGGTTCTGTGACCGGCATCTGCAGCAGACAGGGAGAGGTGCCAGCTGTAGCAGGATCATGGCGTTGCAACACCCCTGTTGGAGATGCGGAGCACTAGTCATAGGTGCCATATGCTAGCAACGCCACTGCATTGAACCTTTCTTTATGTTTTTAGATAGTTTGTACAGGCATACCCCCATAGGCGTGCGCAAGGGGTGTGCCTGGGCACACCCTAATCACCCTAACCATGTTAGTGTAGCTGTATGCCAGCTGTCTCCCCTGGGCTGCAGTGAAATGCTGCATCTGAAGAGAGTGGGTATGCTGCCTTTGAAACATTGAGTAGATCGTGTACCTTTTCAGAGCCATGTGTCATGTAGTGTAAAAGCTTGCAGGGAGAGAGATCACCTGTCAAAAGTCAGCAGTGATGTCGGGGTGGGCGGGACCAAACAAGCTGTCAAACACCAGCCAATGGGATGGGGTATGGGCGGGCTGCTACATGTATGTGGCTCCGCCCCCTTTCTTCAGCAGCCCAATCATTGGCTGGTGTTTTATAGCTGCTCGACCCCGCCCATCCCCCAAAATCACCACTGACTTTTGACAGGTGATCTCTCTCCCTGCAAGCTTTTACATTACATGACAGTTTCACAGACTCAGTGGCTCTGGCAAGCCTCACAATTTACTCATTTTACCCCTTCACCTCTGTCAGTGCCCATTAGTGATGCCTATCAGTGCCAATCAGTGCCACATGTCAGTGCTAATCAGTGCCATCTGCCAGCGCCAATCAATGCCACCTGTCAGTGGCAATCAGTGCCACCTGTCAGTGCCCATCAGTGCCAACAAGTGCCACCTATCAGTGCCCATCAGTGCTGTCTATTAGTGCACATCAGTGCTGCCTATGAGTGCCAATTAGTGCCATCTATCAGTACCAATCAGTGCCCATCAGTGATGCCTATCAGTGCCAACCAATGCCACCTATGAATGCCAATCAGTGCTGCCAATCTCTGCCACCTGCTGTCTATCAGTGCCAACCAATGCCACCTATGAGTGCCCATCAGTGCTGCCAGTGACACCTATCAGTGCCCATCAGTGCCGCCTATCAGTGCCCATCAGTGTTGCCTATGAGTGTCAATCAGTGCTGTCAATAAACGCCACCTGTCAGTGCCCATCAGTGCTCCCTATCAGTGCCAATAAGTGTCCATCCGTGCTGCCTATTAGTGCCCATCATTGCTGCCTATCAATGCCAATCAGTGCCCATCAGTGCTGCCTATAAGTGCCAATGAGTTCTGCCAGTCAGTGCCACCTGTCAGTGCCAATCAGTACTGCCTATCAGTGCCCATCAGTGCTGTCAATCAGTGCCAATTAGTGCTGCCTATAAGTGCCAACCAATGCCACCTATCAGTGCCCATCAGTGCTCTCAATCAGTGCTTCCAATTAGTGCCAATCAGTGCTGCCAATCAGTGGCATCTATCAGTGCCAATCAGTGCTGCCTATCAATGCCAATCAGTGCCCATCAATGCTGCCTATCAGTGCCCATCAGTGCTGCCTATCAATGTCTATCAGTGTCCATCAGTGTTGCCTATCAGTGCCAATCAGTGCTGTCAATCGGTGCCATATATCAGTGCCCATCACTGTTGCCTATCAATGCCAATCAGTGCCCATCGGTGCTGCCTATCAGTGCCACCTATCAGTGCCCATCAGTGCTGCCAACCAGTGCCCAGCAGTGCTGCCTATCAATGCCCATCACTGCCACCAATCAGTGCCCAGTAGTGCGGCCTATCAGTGGCACTAATCAGTGCCCATCAGTGCTGCCTATCAGTGGCAATAGCTAGTGCATATCAGTACCAATCAGTGCCATTAGTGCTACCTATCAGTGCCACCCATCAGTGCTGCCAATCAGTGGCCACCAGTGCTGCCAATCAGTGGCCATCAGTGCTGCCAACCTGTGTCACCTATCAGTGCCACTCAGTGGCTCCTATCAGTGCCCATCAGTGCCGCCAATCAGTGCCCATCAGTGCTGCCTATCAGTGCCCATGAGTGCTGCCTATCAGTGCTGCCAATCGGTGCCCATCAGTACTTTCTATTAGTGTCAATCAGTGCCGCTTATCAGTGCCACCAAACAGTGCCTATCAGTGCCCATCGGTGCTACCAAATAGTGTCAATCAGTGCTGTCAACCAGTGCCATCTATCAGTGGTCATCAGTGCTGAAATCAGTGCTGCCAATCAGTGGCACCTATCAGTGCTGCCAATCAGTGTCCATCAGTGCCCATGAGTGCTGCCTATCAGTGCTGCCAATCAGTTCCCATCAGTGCACTGAGTGTAGTGATAGTGAGATGAACTCAGCAGCCAGGCACATTGTTCATGGGGGGGAGGGGGGGGCTGGAGGGGCACAACTGAAATCTGTTGATGTTTATTAATTCCACATGCTGATCTTTAGTATAATAGGTAATCACCACATTACTATTTACAATAAACTAGTGGAGGTTAATTAAAAAAGTGCCAGTAAAAGGCTTGCTGCTAAGCACTGTTATGTGTTCCCACACCACAAAAAAAAGTGCAGCGCTAACTTACTGATCAATAACTTAACAATAATGGTGGAACTCTCTACAGTATGGACATCTCAATAAACTTCAATATTACAACAGTACCGGTCTCTGTGATATGTAACATCATATATAATACACATCACACTGAAAATAAGACATAAAAATGAAACTTAGCAGGGATGGTGGAAACCCCTTCTACAGATATTTGCTATACAGATTAACTTCAAGTGCAATAATTCCAGTGATATGTGATTTCACATGTAATGCACATCAAAAGGAGAATAAGACATACATTTTTTTAAAACTTAGCAGGGATGGTGGAAACCTCTCTACAGAAAATTGCATTACACATTAGCTTTCAAGTGCAACAACTTTGGGAGGGTGTTGGGAGGTTCACACCATTATTATTTTTATTTTTTAGATTATTACACTTAATTCTATATGTTTTAGTTACTACTATAATGTGAATTATTGCACTTGAAGTTAATTTTCCACCACCCCTGCTAAGTCCATGTCTTTATGGACCTTGCTTTGTGTACTGGTGCGCAGTCATGTTGGAACAGGAAGGGGCCATCCCCAAGCTGTTCCCACAAAGTTGGGAGCATGAAATTGTCCAAAATGTCTTGGTATACTGACACCTTAAGAGTTCCCTTCACAGGAACTAAGGGGCCAAGCCCATCCCCTGAAAAACAACCCCCACCCCATAATCCCCCCTCAAACAAATGATTTGGACCGGTGCAAGCAAGATCCATAAAGACATGAATGAGCGAGTTTGGGGTGGAGGAACTTGATTGGCCTGCACAGAGTCCTGACCTCAACCCAATAGAACACCTTTGGGATGAATTAGAGCGGAGACTACAAGCCAGACCTTCTCATTCACATCAGTGTCTGACTTCACAAATGCACTTCTGGAAGAATGATCAAATATTCCCATAGACACTCCTAAACCTTGTGGACAGCCTTCCCAGAGAGTTGAAGCTGTTATAGCCGCAAAGGGTGGGCCAACTCAATATTGAACCCTATGGACTAAGACTGGGATGCCAATAAAGTTCATGTGCGTGTAAAGGCAGGCGTACTTTTGGAAATATAGTGTGTGTGTGTGTATATATATATATATATATATATATATACACATACATATATACACACACACACGCATGTGTGGTTGAGATTTGGGGTGCACACCCTAATGCAATAGGCTGTGCACACCTATGCATACCCCGCTGTAAGTACACTCACTTTACATACACTCCCGAGTACGAACATAGCCGCAAATGTACATAAAGTGGCTCGCAAGTACAGACATCAGAGGAAAAGGAAAAAGTTTAAATCTACTGTCACAAATAAGGAATACAATATCAGAGATTTGATCACATGTGATACTGAGGGAGTTGTGTACTGTATCCAATATTTTTGGGGGATAGAGGCCTACCACAGACATGGGAGGGGGACAGATAAGATCAAATCATTAAGTCATAGAGAATCCTGGTGGATTTTTGAGCTTCAGTCCCTTAAACATAGAGGCTTGAACATTGATTTTGATTTAAATTGTTTTATTACAGATAGATAGAATTGATTATTGTGGGTATTTTTTTTTTATAATATATTATTATATTTTTTTATATTTTTCTTGGATATTATTTATATATTTTTGGATTTAGTAGAGGCTAGTGACAGTATCCCTAGATAAACGTGTATCTTCAATGTGTGACATTATGGAGCTATGTATTTATATGGGTTTATGGCAGTAATATCGACTGACCACAAGATGGCCACAGTGGAATTACCATGATTATTGTTAATACTCGGCTGCTGTATCTACCGTTACACATAGGATAATATCCATCCTTTATCTCAAATATGTTTCTTTTGGGGACCATTGGGTTGTAGATTCAATTACTGGAGCCGTGTCTTCATAATTATGTATCGCCGTTTTGCCTGCATCCACCTTCTAAAATCATTATTAGTAATAGACAGCCGGAACTCTGACAAAATGGCGGCCATCTACACAGTATATAAGACAGCAGACGTCAATAGGCTTATACCCCTTGTTAAAGTCACGTGGCCTGTGACGAAACGCGTCGGTGAGGAGCCTATGACATTAGCATGGTGTATTCAGGATCAGTAGCAGCTGGAGATTAACACACTACTTCAGAATTGTACCCGACTGTTGAAATGTGTATTGCCCGAGTGTACCAGAGGAGGTACACCTGCAAATGTGAGTTTTTATTTTTGGCTTATATTAATAGATATGGTTTTAAGGATTCAACACTATGTAGCCCTTTCTATCTTTACACACACCACTACATTTGAAATTTGGGTCCGGAGCTTCACCGATTCTCAACCACCAGGAGGACATTGCCCCTAAGGGGTATGCGTGGCTAGACCCAGTAAGGATACAACAAAACTAGATATTTGGGGGGAACACCCTGCCAAACGCATGGTGCTGCTCGTAACGACCAACAAACAAAAAAATGTATAAGTTACAGCGCACACATGATACATACTCCTGTCAGGCTATTTTAAAAGCATCTAAAACGTATGTAGCAAAAAATGCAAAAATACAGGGGTTTGGTCACACTAAATGGCCATGAAGTGCTTAAGCCCATTGACTGCTGCAAAGTACCCCGTTACCAATGGGAACCTACACTGACCTTAGAGTGAATGCTCATATCTCTTAAACCATGGAAGCTAACGCCTCTCTTTATGGGAGACCAGAGGACACATCCCATGGATCAGGTGGACACTGATTGGGGCTAATTAAGGAGGATGGGGTTCACCAACCCAAAAAGGTCTGGTCAGGACCCAAGCATAAAGCATACAACAAAACTAGATATTTGAGCATTCCCTCTAAGGTCAGTGTAGGTTCCCATTGGTAACGGGGTACTTTGCAGCAGTCAATGGGCTTAAGCACTTCATGGCCATTTAGTGTGACCAAACCCCCGTATTTTTGCATTTTTTGCTACATACGTTTAGATGCTTTTAAAATAGCCTGACAGGAGTATGTATCATGTGTGCGCTGTAACTTATAGATTTTTTAGACCCAGTAAGGGTCGCATATTGAGGTGAGCATATAGAGTGACGGGTGGTGGTATGTGGTCCCACTGTGAAGGCTTTCAGTGTTTCCCACTCAAGGAAGTTTGGAATATCAGCACTGTTTGAAATAGCACCTTATGCATGTTCGTATGCACATGAAGAGACTGTGTAGTTTACCACGGATTCTTTATTAGTCATATGAATTTGAAGAGATTCTCTCTTTTTTTTATTGACTTTCATGTTTGATGAACTTATGTTTCTGTTTAATATTAATGATTGCACTTTTAGTCACTGGGTGGCACTGTGTTTTACTTACCGTTGAATATAATTATAATATTTATTTACTGGTTTGCGCTTCACCATAATTTTAAAGCTGATTAATTATAGTATTTAGGTGTCAGTCAGCAACCACCTATGTTTCACTTATAGAGGCATAGTAGCACGGTAATTTTCGCATTCATAATTTTCTACAGACATTCTCGCCTGCACAGCCGCAGTATGGCTTAGAAGAGGCGGAGCTGCCGCCTGGAGTTGCCAACAGTGAAGAGGCCACAAGTGAAGAGGCAAAGTCCCGTCAGCCAGGAAAGAGTTGCCTGCCATCCATGTCCGTCAGCCAACCTAGAGTTGCTGCCTAAATGTAAGTGGATTACTCTACGGTACTATAAACTTCACTCCCTGATCCCCCCCACTACAGCCCATGGCCCTCCACTATAGACCCTGATCCCCCCACTACAGCCCCTGATCCCTCACTACAGCCCCACCCTCCACACACTACAGCCCCTGACCCCCCCAGAAGGGAAAAAACTTTAAGTACATTTTAGTTTTACATACATGCTCTGGTCCCATTGTGTACTTAAAAGTGGGGTATGCCTGTATACTCCCCTTAGCATGTCTACCCCTTACTTTATTGTAATATTCTGTGTACTGCATAACACAGTACAAATTTGTGCTTTCCTGTTTCAAGAGATATTCCCCTGAAGAATAATCATGTTTTCAGAAATAGATCCCTACACCTAAAAAAGGGAAGTTCTACTTTAACAATCAGCAGATAAAGATACTCCAAACACCTGGTGTTATCGCTTCAATCATCCCGGCACCATGATTGTTATGGTGTCAGGATGATTGAAGTGCATTATTTCTTATATTACATTGTAATATAAAATGAAATAGTTCAACTCACCATAATGCAGAATCAGTGGGAGCACCGAGTGTGTCACTTGCCAGCGCTGCCTGCCACCAGATGCAGCGTGTCACTTGCCACCGTCGCCTGCCACCAGATGCAGTGTGTCACTTGCCACCGTCGCCTGCCACCAGATGCAGCGTGTGCGTGTCACTTGCCATCGTTGCCTGCCACCAGATGCAGCTTGGCTCACTAGTCACCAGATGAAGTTTGTGTCACTTTGTTACCACAGATACAGCAAGTCCATGCTTCTCTGTATTAGTGATTTGCAGTGGCGTCACTAGGGTCGGTGTCACCTGGTGCAGTAAAACATGGTGTCACCCCCCCTTTATAATTAATCTCCCAACCTAGCCCGCCACAGTGCTCTTACCTGCCACTGTGGAGTGACAACAGGACAGCAGTAGACACTTGGCAGGCTAGCAGGCTCTCTCCTGTCTAGCCTGCCACAATGCGCTGCAGTGCGCTGGGCAGGCTAGTTTCTGGACGGTAGCACGTGGTCACGGTGTGCACCCCATATCTGCGCTCTGTCACGGATAGGGGTGACACCATTGTGGGTGGATATCAGGGCAGATGGGGGTCCCTGTCCCTAGGGAAGATGGGGCTCCTGTCCCCAGGGGAAATGGGGGTCCCTGTCCCAAGAGAATATGGCGGTTCCTGTCTCCAGTGAATATGGTGGTCTCTCTTCCCAGGGGGGATGGTGGCCCCTGCCCCTATGGGGGGTGGTGGCCCCTGCCCCTAGGGGGGATGATGGTCCCTGCCCCTAGGGAGGATGGTGGTCCCCGCCCCCAAGGGGAATAGTAGTCCCTGCCCTCAGGAGGGATGGTGGTCCCTCTCCCCAGGAGGGATGGTGGTCCCTCTCCCCAAGGGGGGTGGTGGTCCCTGCCCCCAGGAGGGATGGTGGTTTCTGCCCCCTGGAGGGATGGTGGTCCCTCTGTCTCTCCAGGGGGGATAGTTGTCCCTGTCTCCCCAGGGGGGAATGGTGGTTCCTCTGTCTCCCCAGGGGGGATGGTGGTCCCTCTGTCTCCCCAGGGGGGTGGTGGTCCCTCTGTCTCCCCAGGAGGGATGGTGGTCCATCTGTCTCCCAAGAAGGTATGGTGGTCCCTCTGTCTCCCGAGGAGGGATGGTGGTCCCTCTGTCTCCCCAGGGGGAATGGTGGCCCCTCTGTCTCCCCAGGGGGGATGGTGAACCTTCTGTCACCCCATCAGAGATGGTGATCCCTATGTCTCCCCAGGAGGGATGGTGATCCCTATGTCTCCCCAAGAGGGATGGTGGTCCCTCTGTCTCCCCAGGAGGGATAGTGGTGCCTCTGTCTCCCCAGGGGGGATGGTGGCCCCTCTGTCTCCCCAGGAGGGATGGTGGTCCCTCTGTCCCCCCAAGGGGGATGGTGGTCCCTCTGTCCCCCCAAGGGGGATGGTGGTCCCTCTGTCCCCCCAAGGGGGATGGTGGTCCCTCTGTCTCCCCAGGGGGAATGGTGGTCCCTCTGTCTCCCCAGGGGGGATGGTGGTCCTTGTTCCCTGGGGAGATGGTGTCTCACTCACCGTGACCGAGGTGCAGGGAAGACACTGTCCCTCCTCTTCACCCGGGTGTGGGCTGCACCCTGGTAGCGACGTCAGTGGTGATTTGATCTCTGCACCAGAAAACCAGCTTGTGGAGCAGGGAAGATCCAATGGGGGCAGCCGCTTTCATTGCCACCCAGGCTCCGCCTCTTGTGTCTTCCTCACGAGACTAAGCTGGCGAAAAATCAGAAAAACAACGATTTCCCAGGACATTTCCTGGGAGATGGCAAGACCAGGACAAAGGTCTAAATTCCGGGAATGTCCCGGGAAAATAGGGACTGTTGGCAAGTATACCTTCACATAACCCTTCACTTACTATTACTACTATGACAAATTATGCATACACAAATGTAAATACACCTTTTTTTAAGGGTACTTTCACACTGGGGCGGTGTGGGCGTCAGCGAGCTTTACTGCTGTTGTAGTGGTGCTTTGGCGCCGCTTTTCATGCGGGGTGCTCTAACCCCCAAGAAGGGGTTAAAATTGCCTGTGTTGTGGCGCTTTTCATGCGCTTCAGAAGTGCTGCTCATGCACTCCAATTGGCAGGGGCGGGTTGGGGGCGGTGTATACACCACCCACAAACCGCCCCAAAGATGCTGCTTGCAGGAATTTTTCTAATGTCCTGCAAGCGCACGGCCCCGGTGCTGCAGGACAGGCAGTTTTCAGGTGCTTTACAGGTGCTAGTTTTAGCACTAAAGTATCTGAAAACCGCCCCAGTGTGAAAGGGGTCTTACACAATATTGTGGCTTGAGTTATATTACCTGTCACTTTTACCTAAGCCTTCACTCAATATGAAGTTTCTCTGTTTTTGTATATAAGTACACTGTATACTGTATACATATATAGCTTGCAAACAGCGGTAAGGCTACAATAATAGTAACACCAACAGGAAAATCCCTTCTTTTATTATACTACAAATATATTTCATGGCATTACATAAGCTTGCAGAAGTGTATATATTTACCTAAGCTTATGGGATTTTGACACAGGGATATAGTAAGTGAAGATTCCAAACATACCTTGGGTAGAGTTGAGCGAATCTCTGGAAGTTCGGGTTCTGCTGGTCCGTCCGAACTTCGGGACAAAGTCCGGGTCCGGGTCCGGACGGAACCCGAACGATCGCACGGACAACGAACCCCATTGAAATCAATGGGGACCCGAACTTTTATGCACAAAAATGGCTGTAACAAAGTCCTGGAAAGCCCTAGAGGGCTGCAAAAGGAAGTAAAATGGGGGTAAGGGTAGGGCAAGTGCCCTACAAAAAAATGGGGACAGGGAAATAGCTGTAAATATTTTTAAAAAAATAAAAACATAAAAAAAGCAAAAATGGAGGTGTATGTGGATCATCTTCAAACTGTGTCTGAAAAGTATTAATTAATGGTAGAAGCCATATAGTAACTAAAGTTACCCCAAGCAACAGGCACGCTAGCAAGCCCAAGGCAGGCCTGGGCCTGGGCCTGAAACAGGGCT
>BLSH010172059.1:395082-408102 GCA_018402905.1 Glandirana rugosa
AGGAATGTGTCCACAGGGGTCGTCTCACAGAGAGGAATGTGTCCACAGGGGTTGTCTCACAGAGAGGAATGTGTCCACAGGGGTCACTTCGAGAGACACTCTGCTGGGGACACCTGTGTAAGGAGGGATGCTCCGCTGGGGACACCTGTGTAAAGAGGCACTTCACTGGGGACACCTGTGTAAGGAGAGACACTCTGTTGGGGACACCTGTGTAAGGAGAGACACTCTGCTGGGGACACCTGTGTAAGGAAAGACACTCCGCTGGGGACACCTGTGCAAGGAGAGACACTCCACTGGGGACACCTGTGTAAGGAGGCACACCACTGGGGACACCTGTGTAAGGAGAGACACTCTGCTGGGGACACCTGTGTAAGGAGGGATACTCCGCTGGGGACACCTGTGTAAAGAGGCACTTCACTGGGGACACCTGTGTAAGGAGAGACACTATGCTGGGGACACCTGTGTAAGGAGAGAAACTCTGCTGGGGATACCTGTGTAAGGAGAGACACTCTGCTGGGGACACCTGTGCAAGGAGGGATACTCCGCTGGGGACACCCGTGTAAAGAGAGACACTTCGCTGGGGACACCTGTGTAAGGAGAGACACTCTGCTGGGGACACCTGTGTAAGGAGAGACAATCTGCTGGGGACACCTGTGTAAGGAGAGACACTCTGCTGGGGACACCTGTGTAAGGAGAGACACTCCGCTGGGGACACCCGTGTAAGGAGGGATGCTCCGCTGGGGACACCTGTGTAAAGAGGCACTTCACTGGGGACACCTGTGTAAGGAGAGACACTCTGTTGGGGACACCTGTGTAAGGAGAGACACTCTGCTGGGGACACCTGTGTAAGGAAAGACACTCCGCTGGGGACACCTGTGCAAGGAGAGACACTCCACTGGGGACACCTGTGTAAGGAGGCACACCACTGGGGACACCTGTGTAAGGAGAGACACTCTGCTGGGGACACCTTTGTAAGGAGGGATACTCCGCTGGGGACACCTGTGTAAAGAGGCACTTCACTGGGGACACCTGTGTAAGGAGACACACTCTGCTGGGGACACCTGTGTAAGGAGACAAACTCTGCTGGGGACACCTGTGTAAGGAGAGACACTCTGCTGGGACACTTGTGTACGGAGAGACACTCTGCTGGGGACACCTGTGTAAGGAGAGACACTCTGCTGGGGACACCTGTGTAAGGAGAAACACTCTGCTGGGGACACCTGTGTAAGGAGAGACACTCTGCTTTGGACACCTGTGTAAGGAGGGATAATCCACTGGGGACACCTGTGTAAGGAGAGACACTCTGCTGGGGACACCTGTGTAAGGAGAGACACTCCACTGGGGACACCTATGTAAGCAGAGACACTATGCTCTGCTGTGGACACCTGTGTAAGGAGAGACACTCCACTGGAGACACCTGTGTAAGGAGGCACTCCATTGGGGACACCTGTGTAAGGAGAGACACTCTGCTGGGGAAACCTGTTTAAGGAGAGACACTTCGCTTTGGACACCTGTGTAAGGAGGGACACTCCGCTGGGGACACCTTTGTAAGGAGGCACTCCGCTGGGGACGCCTGTGTAAGGAGAGACACTCTGCTGGGGACACCTGTGTAAGGAGAGACACTCTACTGGGAATACCTGTGTAAGGAGAGACACTCTGCTGGGGACACCTGTGTAAGGAGGGGCACTTCGCTGGGGACACTTGTGTAAGAAAGCACTCCACTGGGGACACCTGTGTAAGGAGAGACCCTCCACTGGAGACACCTGTGTAAGGAGAGACACTCTGCTGGGGACACCTGTGTAAGGAGAGACACTCTGCTGCGGACACCTGTGTAAGGAGGGATACTTTGCTGGGGACACCTGTGTAAAGAGGCACTTCACTGGGGACACCTGCGTAAGGAGAGACACTCTGCTGGGGACACCTGTGTAAGGAGAGAAACTCTGCTGGGGACACCTGTGCAAGGAGGGATACTCCGCTGGGGACACCCGTGTAAAGAGAGACACTTCGCTGGGGACACCTGTGTAAGGAGAGACACTCTGCTGGGGACACCTGTGTAAGGAGAGACACTCTGCTGGGGACACCTGTGTAAGGAGAGACACTCCGCTGGGGACATCTGCGTATGGAGAGACACTCTGCTGGGGACACCAGTTTAATGAGAGACACTCTGCTGGGGATGCCTGTTTAAGGAGAGACACTCCACTGGAGACACCTGTGTAAGGAGAGACACTCTGCTGGGACACCTGTGTAAGGAGAGAAACTCCGCTGGGGACACCTGTGTAAGGAGGGATACTCCGCTGGGGATACCTGTGTAAGGAGGCACTCCACTGGGGACACTTGTGTAAGGAGAGACACTCCGCTGGGGACACCTGTGTAAGGAGGCACTCCACTGGGGACACCTGTGTAAAGAGAGACACTCTGTTGGGGATACCTGTGTAAGGAGGGACACTTCGCTTGGGACAGATGTGTAAGGAGAGACACTCTGCTGGGGACACCTGTGTAAAGAGAGACACTCCACTGGGGACACCTGTGTAAGGAGGCACTCCACTGGGGACACCTGTGTAAGGAGGGACACACTCCTCTCGGGACACCTGGGTAAGGAGATACACTCCACTGGGGACACCTGTGTAAGGAGAGACACTTTGCTTGGGACACCTGTGTAAGGAGAGACACTCTGCTGGGGACACCTGTGTAAGGAGACACCCCATTGGGAACACCTGTCTAAGGAGAGACACTCCACTGGGGACACCTGTGTAGGAGACACTCCATTGGGAACACCTGTGTAAGGAGAGACACTCAGCTGGGGACACTTGTGTAAAGAGAGACACTCCACTGGGGACACCTGTGTAAGGAGGGACACACTCCACAGAGGACACCTGTGTATGGAGAGACACTCTGCTGGGGACACCTCTGTAAAGAGAGACACTCTGCTGGGGACACCTGTGTAAGGAGGGACACTTCGCTTGGGACACCTGTGTAAGGAGAGACATTCCTCTGGGGACACCTCTTTAAGGAGATACACTCCCCTGGGGACACCTGTGTAAGGAGGCACTCCACTGGGGACACCTGTGTAAGGAGAGACACTCTGCTGGGGACACTTGTGTAAGGAGGGATACTCCACTGGGGACACCTGTGTAAGGATGCACTCCACTGGGGGCACCTGTGTAAGGAGAGACACTCCAATGGGGACACCTGTGTAAACAGAGACACTCCAATGGGGACACCTGTGTAAGGAGGGACACTTCGCTTGGGACACCTGTGTAAGGAGGGACACTCTGCTGGGGACACCTGTGTAAAGAGAGACACTCCACTGGGGACACCTGTGTAAGGAGGCACTCCACTGGGGACACCTGTGTAAGGAGGCACTCCACTGGGGACACCTGTGTAAGGAGGGACACACTCCACTGGGGACACCTGTGTAAGGAGAGACACTCCACTGGGGACACCTGTGTATGGAAAGACACTCTGCTGGGGACACCTGTGTAAGGAGAGACACTCCTCTGGGGACACCTCTTTAAGGAGAGACACTCCCCTGGGGACACCTGTGTAAGGAGGCACTCTGCTGGGGGACACCAGCTTTTGTACATAAGTACACTGTATACCGGATACTACATAAATATATAGCTTGTAAACAGCGGTAAGGCTACGCTAATAGTAACACCAACAAGAAAATCCCTTCTTTTATTAGACTATGAATAGATTTCATGGCATTGCATAAGCTTGCAGAAGTGTATGTATTTACCTAAGCTTATGGGATTTTGACACAGGGATTTAGTAAGTGAAGATTCCAAACATACCTTGGCAAAAAACTACTGGCTACGTTTGTTGTTACCTTCCTCCAAGGCATCAGTAATGGTTCAGTTGCTCAGTTCAGGAATATGTCCTATTTATTAACAATAAAAGGCTAACCCTGGGGCACAATAATTTTTCCTGGTTTCGATGAGTAGCTTCAGCTGCAAACCTCCGTTCATGCGTGCTCTCTTCCAGTGGGAGTCGCTCACACAGTGCGCAGGGGCCTGGCCCCTAATCTCCATGCAGGGTGCTGGACGCATGAATTCCAATGTTTTTTGTTTTGTTTTTTTGAAGCAGATGATTAGACCCTGAGGCACTAATTCAGTTCAAAAAGGGTGTGAGCCAGGGGCGTTGCCAGGGGGTGGCTATCAGGGCTGCAGCCCCAAATGTTTTGGCTGCAGCCCTGAGTGTCCCCAGGGGTCTCTAATGGCGGGCCCGCGGCTCTGTCAAGTTGCCGCCCAGTTTTGGCTGCAGCCCCGAGTGTCCCCAGGGCTCTCTAATGGCGGGCAAGTGGCTTCACAGAGCTGCCTGCTCGCGGCTTCACAGAACCATGTGCTCACGGCTTCACAGAGCCGCGAGCGGGCGGCTTTACAGAGCCGTGATTTAGCAGGGCGGGCTAGCAGAGATGACATCATCTCTCTCTGCCGGCCCGCATCACTGTTCTTCCACCTGGTCCCCATCCATAGAGGAAGCCGAGCAGCATGCTGCTCAGGGACCGATAAGCTGGATGGCACCTCTCCCCTGCTGTGCGTGCTGACACGGGGATCGCTGTGTGTGTGCTGACATGGGGGATTATCGCTGGGTGGAAGGAAGGATGCCACTGCAGGGCTGAGATCGGAGCTATGATCGAGGCTGAAGGGTACCTGCTGCTAAAGAGGACCCCCCACACTCTGCTGGGGACACCTGTGTAAGGAGAAACACTCCGCTGGGGACACCTGTGTAAGGAGAGACACTGCGCTGGGGACACCTGTTTAAGGACAGACACTCCGCTGGGGAAACCTGTGTAAGGAGAGACACTCTGCTGGGGACACCTGCATAAGGAGGCACTCTGCTGGGGAACACCTGCATAAGGAGGGACTCCGCTGGGAGACACCTGAGTAAGGAGGGACTCCGCTGGGGGACACCTGTGTAAGGAGGCACTCCGCTGGGGGACACCTGTGTGATGTAAGGAGGGACTCCGCTGGGGGCACCTGATGGAAGGAGGGACTCCGCTGGGGGCACCTGATGGAAGGAGGGACTCCGCTGGGGACACCTGATGGCATCTGGTAGCAAGCGACAGTGGCAAGTGACACGCTCGGGGCTCCCACTGATTCTGCATTATGGTAAATTGAACTATTTCATTTTACATTAAAATGTAATAATAGAAATAATGCACTTCAATCATCCTGACACCATAACAACCATGGTGCCGGGATGATTGAAGTGCCAACACTGGGTGTTTGGAATATCATTATTTGCTGATTGTTAAACTTTCTGGAATACACATATTGCTATTGTGGTGTAGGATCTGGGCCTGCTGTCCCTCCATCCCTCTTTCTTTCTTTCCTTTCTTCCTTCTCTTTTCTTTCCTTCCCTTCCCTTCCTATCTCTTTCTTTCTTCCTTCCTCCATCCCTCGTTCATCTCAGACGCGAACCACACCCCCTAAAGCCACACCCCCTTTAAGCCACGTCCACGCCCATTTTTCGCCACAGCACGCAAGGCGTGCTGCATTTCTTCGGGCTAGAGCCCTTGGTCTTTTTCCCATCTAGCAATGCCCCTGGTGTGAGCCCACCCAGTTGTGTGACATTTCCCCCCTGGTAAATTGAGCGCCAGCCGCCACTGCTCTCGTCAATATGCTAAAAATTAGTTTACCAATTATTACAGCTCCTGCTGTACTTCTGGGCCACTATGGATGTAAGTGCTGCAATTCTCATAGACCTCAGCGCTGTGCAGGGGCGTAAAGATAGGGGTTGCAATTGCAACCAAGCTCCATGGTCCAGGGGGCCCGTGTGCCTCCCTTGTACACCTGAATAGGAGGGATGATGAGGGTGGCATTTAGAGGACCCAATCTCCTACATTTTCCTCTATCCAGTTTACTTGTCTTCTGCTGTTCCCAGGGTCCCTGTGTGCTTCTCTGGTCCCTTTCACAGAGCTGCTGTCTTCCCCCCTCCTCTCTCCTGCCGGCTGCTATGGAAGATGTGTCATGATGGAGAGAAGGGACCGGGTCGGTAAATTTGTCATTTTCCGGCTCCTTCCTTTTCTGAATGGACAGAGCCAGTGATTGGTACCAATTGGTTCATTCATAACTGAAGCATAGTAAACTGTTTTTACTTTTTCTGTGCAGCTGAGGCTACACAGATGGAGATTGAGGGGTGAGGTTTGTTTAGACCCCTGATATCTCATCAAAGCCCCCCAACAGAGCTCCTAGAAAAATTGTAAAAAATAATAAGAATAAAATTGTAAAAGAAATAAAATGAAATGGTAAAAAAATAATAGAATTAAAATTAAAATTAAAAACTACAGACACCAGTGAGGGAACTATCAGGAGTGCAAAGGTTGCAATTGTAACTGGGCCCTGGAATTTCACCACCATGGGGAGGCCCGAAGATGACTGAAAGGGGCCGACTGCAGAACTTGTGAAAGGGCCCCGCTGCGGTACCGTAATAAAGAGACCCGCGATAGAAGTAAAGGGCCCCAGGATCAGTGGGAAGAGGGAAGGTCCCTGGCCAGGGGTCAGGGGGCTCTTCATAATTTCTTGCACCGGGGCCCTGAAGGTTCTAGTTATGCTTCTGGCGCTGTGGGTGTGTCTCCACCCTCCCTCTTCTCCTACCCAATCACAAAACAAAGCCTGAGGCCTTTTGTTTTTTGGAAGCTTTGCTTCCACTGTCACACTCACTTTTTAAAGATATATTTTTCTACCCGGCATGCCTATAAAGTCCATTTTTCTCCCAGTTTTTTCTATATATTTCAGTATTAGGATGTGGCATGCTTGTATGCTTTAGCCCTAACAGCCCCACACTGAGGAGGATTACTCCTTCTTTTTTCCCTCCTAGCCCCATTACATTTATCGCTTTTTAAAGATGCTGATCTCAATCACCCAAGGCAGTTGAAGCCTTCCATGTCTTGACTTTGAAATCACTTTCAAACCCAATTTTGGTGCTTATGCTCTCTCTCACTCCTTTAACCTCCAAGATTCCAAGACAGAGCCAGGACACATTATTCCAAACACTCATATCCTGCTCTGCCTTGTATTCTGGAATAAGTTATTTCCCTCCTGAATTGTCTTTTTAACTCCAAGTTCTCTAGACACTTTTGTGTCCAAAGAATTCTCATGTTTCTTTCCCGTATATACTGGTGGCCTAATATTAAAAAAGATGTAGAGGACTACATAAAAGCTTGGGTTTGGTGCCCAAACGAAGTCACCAAGGCAAGTACTTGCAGTCCCTCTTCTATGGTTACCTATTTTCAGTGAACCATGGCACAATCTTTTTATAAACTTTATTACGGGTCTGCCATCATATTACTGGTAAACTGTTTTTTTAAAAATGGCTCATTTCATACCCCTCTCCTTGCTGCTATCGGCTGCTGCCCTGGTACCTCTACATGTGGGAAATCTTAAAGCGTTTGTTACCCCAACTTTCTCTTACGTTCACTGACAGACGCAGCCCTCTTTGACAAGTGGGTTATATGCACATCCTACCAGGAGTAGACCTAGGCAAATAGAGAGAAAGCAAGCTGACCCCTCCCAGGGGGTCGTCCTCTCTCTCACATATAACCCCCCTGCTCTGCATAGCATATCAGTTTTATTATGCCTGGTGCAAGGAGTTAGACCTGGTTCCCTTATGGGACCTGTGGTTTCCTTTTTGCTACCGCTTTTTGTTTTTTCTCAAACTATCTGATGAAGACTGCTATCAAGAAGCCGGCTGGAATCCTGAACTTTTCCCAGCGCGGCCGACCGATGCGAGCTACCCTTAGCCTTGGCAGGGTCTGCCTCATCGTGCCTGTTCCGTGTGGGTGGCCAGTGGGTGATCCCCATTTGCGCCCAGTGACCGGACCTTGTTCCCATCCAGGGGCCTGTGGCCTGCAGCATCCCTCTCCGGCAGTGGGAGGAAGGTCTGCAACCGGGTGGCTACCCCCTAACGCCCGTCGGACTGGTGAGTGACCCCCCCCAGGGGCACGGAGGGGGGGCTGGGTGATTGTTAGCGGCTGGGCCGGCCCGTGGAGGGTTTTTTTCTAGGGCTCTGGTCTCCCCTGGGTGTCCTCGTCCCCCTCCTACATCCCCTTCCCCCCCACCTCCCCCGCACCCCACACCTTAGAAGCCGCCATGCGCCAATCCGCCGCCATTTTGCGGCTGATCGCCGACATTTTGCCGTAGCCACGGCCATTTTGTTGGTGTTTTGGCCTCTAGTGTGGAACGGCGGCCATTTTGCCATAGTCGCGGCCTGTATTACAGGCTTTTGGCCTCTTGTGACCGCTCGGCGGCCATTTTGGATGTGCCTGGGAAGGAAAACATGCGTTTTTAGCCGATGCTTCCTCTTTCACCCTGAGACAGCGTGGATGGTACAGGCGGCGCAGGCTCTCTGACTGTCGGTCACAAGCACTCCTACTGGGACACAGCGCTTTGAGAGGCAACAAACAGCAAGTATAGATGGGCTCTCCCTGGGGTGCTGGTAGCGGTGGGTGCAGTCCTCCCGGGTTTTCCTCCTGGTTGATCTGTGGGGCAGCGGTGGGGCTGCATTGTGGGGGTGTCAGGGCCTTTCTGCTTGTCAGTGTACAGGGGCGCAATGGTGGCTGAACCTGCGGGTCCTTCCAAGGAGAAGCCAGCGGAAGCGCAACCTGTGCTAGGGACTCTGGTGTCCTTGGACCAATTAAGATCTCTATTTGGGGAATTTTTTCCCCGGGAGGTGCCGAGCCGTGCTACGGGGGCCCCTAAAAAATGTACTCCCCCTCCTCCTTCATCGAGGGAAGAGTCTGAGCCGGAAGTGGCCTCAGTGGTCATGGGGACCCCCGTGGAGCTCTCAGAGGGTGAGCTGGGGCTCTCGGAGGTCGAGGAGAACCAGCGGGCCTCGGTTGCGTGCGAGAAGGCACTGGTGGCCGCACTGATCGCTGATATTCGTGCTTCTGCATACGTTTGCGGGTCTGCTAGGCCACCCAGATCCCCTAAGGCTTACCCTTATGATCAATTTTTTGACCATTTGGTCTATAAGGAATGGCAGCGTCCGCAGAATTCCTTTGCCCTGCCCAAACGCTTCGCTATACGCTACCCGTTTGAGGATAGTTTTGTGAAGAAGTGGGCATCCCCCGCAGTAGACCCTCCGGTGGCTCGCCTGAATAAGGCAACGACCATTCCCTTGGAGGAGTCCCCCTCCTTTAAGGATCCGGCCGATAGGCGGACGGAGGTGGTGTCCAAAGCACTGTTCTTGTTGGCGGGATCAGCCATGAGACCGACTCTGGCGTTAGCTATGGCGGCGCAATTTCTTACCGAGTGTGCGACTGAGTTGCAAAACGAGTTGAGCGGCGGGAGGCCACTTGAGGCGTCTCAGCGAGCAGGCCATCTGATAGAGGGTCTTCGGTACCTGTGTAACGCAGCTCTGGACTTGCTTCCCATGTTGTCTAAATGTCTGTTTTCGCAGTCATTATCAGACAGGTGCTTTGGTTACAATCTTGGTCGGGTGACCATGCGTCTAAAAAGGGTCTCCCGGACCTCCCCTTTCAGGGCGGTCGGCTCTTTGGGGCGCAGTTGGATGAAATCATTAAGGATTTCACCGGGGGAAAGAGTACTTTTCTTCTGGAGCCCAGGCGGCGGGAGTTCCGCCGTAAGCAGGGTCCTGCTCCCTCTGGTCAGAAGAGGTTTTTTTGTGCGCCCGGTGCAGCGGGCAAGGGTTCGAGGCCCAGCAAGGCTGCCTCGGGGCCCGGTAAACGACCCTGGCAGCGCAAGAGCAAAAAGGCAAAGGATAAGTCCTCCTCCGCATGATGGGCCGCCCCCACCCGATTCTCAGGTGGGGGGCCGGCTTCTGGGGTTCGCAGACAGGTGGACCGCCCGCATTTCCGACCGGTGGGTGCAGGAAGTGGTGTCCTCTGGGTACAGGATAGAGTTCAGCACTCTACCCCCAGACAGGTTCTTCCCATCAAACTTGAGACTCCCTCAGGGGCGTCGAGAGGCTCTCCTAGGGGCTCCGAACAAGGGGTGATTGTGCCAGTACCTCCGTTGGAAAGGTTCCGCGGCTTCTATTCAAACCTATTTGTGGTGCCCAAAAAGGGGGGGTCAGGCCAGTTCTGGACCTAAAAGTGGTAAACCACTTTGTGAAAGCGTGAAAATCGAGAATGGAATCTGTCCGTTCGGTCGTGGCCGCCCTGCACCAAGGGGACTTCATGGCGTCTCTGGATATAGGGACGCGTATCTCCACGTTCCCATTTGTCTCCGGCACCAGTGCTTCCTGCGCTTTGCAGTGGGAGATCTTCTGGCCTCGGCTGCTCGGGTGTTCACCAAGCTGGTGGCCCCGGTGCTGGCGCTGTTGAGGCAGAGAGGCATCGCGTGGTAGCTTACCTCGACGACTTACTCCTGAGAGCGGAGTCTGCTTCGGCTCTGGAGGAGAATGATGGGTTCTGGTGAGGCTGCACTGATGGGCACTAGTGAGGCTGCGTTTATGGGCACTGGTGAGGCTGCATTGGTGGGCATTGATGAGCTGCATTGATGCATTATTTTTGTTAAACCTCCTTTGTTGCTATTAACATTAAATTATGTTACCACATTGTATCATATTTATCTTTATTCATAACATCAATATCCCTTCTAAAACCAGGTGGGTATGGATGGTGAGCTGATTTGGTGGTTCAATGGGCCACTTGACTGGACTTGCCCCCCAGGCTTAAGGCTGCCAGCCCTCCCCTGACAGCGAGCGATTCTGTCATGGTGGGACAAGTCTCCGCTGTCCCTGGACCAGCTGATCAGATTGGATCATCAGACCAGAGGATCGTTGGCCTGGTGGCTTCGGGCCCCGGCCCTAACATTGGGGAAGTCCTTCCTCTCCCTGAATTGGTCGATAGTCACGACGGACGCCAGCCTATCGGGCTGGGGAGGGGTCCTGGGGCAGCTGTCTGCTCAGGGCCGTTGGTCGGCACAGGAGTCCCGCCTTCCGATCAATGTACTGGAGTTGAGGGCGATCAGGCTTTGCCTCTCCCTCTGGACGGTAAGGCTGCGCGGCCTCCCGGTTCAGGTTCAGTCGGACAACGCCACGGCTGTGGCGTACGTGAACCATCAGGGTGGAACGAGGAGCTCAGCAGCGGCTGTGGAAGCAGCTCTCATTCTCAGATGGGCAGAACTTCACGTGCCGGCAATCTCCGCCATTTACATTCTGGGCCTAAAAAATTGGCAGGCGGACTTTCTCAGTCGCCAGAAGCTGGATCAAGGAGAATGGTCCCTGCATCCAGAGGTGTTCCGCCAGATTTGCCACAAGTGGGGCACGCCAGGCGTGGACCTCATGGTGTCCAGATTCAATCACAAGGTGCAGACCTTTGGGTGCAGGACAAGGGACGCGCTAGCGGCCGACACAGAGGCGTTGGTAGCGCCGTGGGGTCGGTATCGGCGCCTGTACACCTTCCCTCCTATCAAGCTTCTACCGCGGCTACTACACAGGATAGAAGCGGAGGGGATTCCGACAATCCTGGTGGCTCCGGATTGGCCTCGGCGCCCTTGGTACGCCGACGTGGTGCGAATGGTGACAGATGTTCCCTGGCGTCTTCCGCTGCGAGAAGATCTCCTGTCGCAGGGACCCATTCTGCACCCTGCTTTAACCTTGCTGGCTTTGACGGCTTGGCTATTGAGTCCCAGGTGTTGAGGGATAGGGGTGTCGCTGACTCGGTGATCCCTACCATGCTTAAAGCGCGCAAGTGTACTTCGCGCAAGATTTATCATCGCACCTGGAAGGCCTATATTGCCTGGTGTGAGGCGGGGGGGTTGGAATCCCCGCTCTTACGTGGTGTCAAGGGTCCTGACTTTTTTGCAGCAGGGCCTGGATAAAAAGTTGGCATTGAGTACCCTCAAGGGTCAGATTTCGGCTCTGGTGATTCTTTTTCAGCGGCCTTTGGCATCGCATTCTTTGATTTGTACATTTGTACAAGGTGTGCGCCATGTGGCTCCTCAGATACGGTCGCCCTTGGCGCAGTGGGATTTGAATTTGGTGCTTTCTGTTCTGCAGAAACCGCCATATGAGAAGATCAGGGATATTCCCTTACAATTGCTGTCACAGAAAGTGGCTTTCTTGGTGGCCATTACATCCGCTAGGCGGGTGTCTGAGTTGGCAGCGTTGTCCTGCAAGTCTCCGTTCCTAGTCCTTCACAAGGACAAGGCGGTCTTGCGTCCTGCTCCTTCGTTTTTACCGAAGGTGGTCTCTTCTTTTCACATTAATAAAGATATTGTTCTTCCTTCGTTATGTCCGCACCCGTCGCATCCCAAAGAATTTGAGTTACATTCCTTGGATGTCGTGAGGGCTTTGCGGGTGTACTTGGAGGCTACAGCTTCTTTTCGGAAGTCTGATGCGTTGTTTGTACTGACGGATGGTCCGTGCAAAGGATTGGCGGCCTCGTCGGCTACTATTTCCCGTTGGATCAGGTAGACCGTGACCCATGCGTATACTGTTCGGGGCAAAGTCCCCCCTTTTCCAGTCACGGCGCATTCCACCAGGGCAGTTAGCACTTCCTGGGCTTTCAGACACCAGGCTTCGGTGTCACAGGTGTGCAAGGCGGCTACTTGGGCCTCGGTGCACACGTTTACTAAGTTTTACAAAGTTGATATTTCAGCATCTGCAGACGCTGCCCTTGGCCGCAAAGTTTTGCAGGCGGTGGTGTAGGCACGGCTGGCGCCTCCTGAGAGGACTCTGTTGGGTACAGTTGTTATTGTTTACCCACCCCTCTTACCTGACACAACTTTGGGACATCCCACTAGTCAAAGAGGGCTGCATCTGTCAGTGAACGTAAGAGAAAAAGGGATTTTATTAAAACTTACTGTAAAATCCTTTTCTCTGAGTTCACTGACAGACGCAGCACCCGCCCCTCTGTGTTGCGTTTGTACGACTTGTTACAAACTGATATGCTATGCACAGCAGGGGGGTTATATGTGAGAGATAGGATGGCCCCCTGGGAGGGGTCAGCTTGCTTTCTTTCTATTTGCCTAGGTCTATTCCTTAGTCAAACATTGTTCAGCATGTTTGCGTTGTGTCTCCCCGCCCACGACGCAGACAGTCACTTGAGTC
>BLSH010172059.1:417511-427636 GCA_018402905.1 Glandirana rugosa
CTACCACTCCTGTGAACCTGTGCCCTCCAAGATTTACCTGCACCCTGTGTTTCAGAAACCCTGAGTTCCAGTATCCCTCCATGACCTGTTCCTCTTTCATACCTCCTGACTCATGTGTCTCCAGTAATTCTTGGGTCTGTAGTGTCCTCACCATCTCCAATGACCCTTGCACTTAATTGCCTTCACTGTCTCCTGTGTCACGACTAACACTACCCTTGGTCGGCCCACCTAACTGCTTCCTTGGTCTCTCTGCCTTACTGTAACCTTCCCTCGGTCTCCCTGTTTTGCTGCAACCTTCTCTTGGTTGACCCAATTTACGGTTCCTCCAAATAGTTGTCCCACTTTATTGTACCTTTTGGTTGCTCCGCCTTACTGCACCTTCCCCTAGCTGCCCCACCTTACTGTACCCGTTATTTGATTATCACTTTGCTGCATCCTTCCTTCGTTTTCCTACCTTACTGCACCTTTACCTTGGTTGCCCCACTTGAATGCACCCTTCCTTTGGGCCCCCCCTGACTGAACGTCTACCTTGTTACTCTACTTACATGCACCCTTCCTTTGGGCCCCCACCAAACTGCATCCTTCTCTTGGTCTTCTTGCCTTGCTACACTCATTGCTTGGTTGCCTTACTGCACCCTTCCTATGGTTCATCCACTATACTGCCACTATCTTTGGTTTCCTTATCTTACTGCCCTCTTCCCTTCATTGCCCCACCTGACTGCACCTTTGCCTTGGTCATCCCACCTTACTTCACCCTTGCCGTGGTCGCCCCACCTTACTGCCCCTTTCTTTGGTTGATTCAACTTACTGCACCCTTCTTTTTGTCTCCCCATTTGAATGTGCCCTTAGTTTCTTCACTCTACTACACCCTTCCCTCGGTCAGCTTACAATACTGCAGCTTTCCCTGGATCACCCTAGCCCACTGCACCCTTCCCGTAGTTGCTCCTCTTTGCTCCCTGCTCCTAATAATACCTCCAGGATTAACCTGGACAATTGGGCAGAGCACACCAACACAAAGAGTTGCCAATCACATGTTTCAGAAGAATATGGACTTTATGAAGGACTGGAGGGGATCTTAGGGGCACATCTTTCCCATTAGTCCTGTGAAACGTTTATATTCTTTTCTTATAAACATATTATAAATAGATAAAAGAGAATCAAGACTTAACCCTGATTATAAAGATTTGTCGAACACATGGAGATTTTCCTATCCAACTGATTTGTTGCCCCTTCTCCAGGAGGTGAACTGATTAAGGGGTCCTATGGACCCTTACCAGTTCACTCTTACGCTCTGGTTACCTCTGAATGGGCTTCTGGTAATAGAGTAAGAAAAACGTCTTTACCTTTGTCACTCCTTATTATAAGTAATTATCCAATCAAGGAAGCAGCGCACTTCGTTACTAGGTAAATGATGTAATTACATTACTGTAATGGCACAGTTATGCAAACTTGAAGGAAACTGGTAACCCACTTGAGCCCTAAAAACACAATTATGAACTTGTATGGTTTCCTTATAATCCCTTTTACTGGTTTACTTCAAGGGGGGATGACAAGTCAATCGGTTCACCTAGGAGATCGGACAACAGTTGGGTTTACATTTGATTTGCGCAACTGGTTTCCTTGTATGAGATTAAACAGTAAATTAAAACAGAACAATGCATCTTAATCTGCCGTCAAGGTGTCATATGTTGCTTAACACTGAATATTTCTGAGCAAGCTCTTGGAGAAACAATTGAAGAAAAGCTGGGGGAGGATCCATGTTTGTATGAGTATTTAGGGAGATGCCAATATGCTGCTGAACCATTCTGAAGAGGGTAATACCAGACACACTTTCAACAATGGAACGAGGGCTGACAGTTTTCATTCTCCTGAGTTTAGGTGTAGCTGGTAAGAGACATGGAATAATGGAAAATGTTTTTTTTATTCATGAATTATTAAAATTTTACCAATAAATGCAGCTTACAATTTTTAGTTATGCAGTATTTAAAACAGGACCCCAGAAGGTATCTTTTTTTTTTGCCTTGTGCTGTGTAGAAAGAATTTTCCACTAATGAAGATTATTCTTGTTTTCCTGGGGTTCTGTGTTAACCTTGTTTAAAATACTACTATCCAATTTAGAAAATATGTACATTTTAATTTATGCATATTACAAAAGTCATTGTACCATAATAACATGACAGAGTTCCAAAGGTGAGGTGCACGTCGTTCAAGGATATACGTGCAATGCAATCAGACCTTCCCAAGGGCCATAATATAGAAAAAGGAGATGGGATTACTGCACAAAAATACTTTAATGAAAAGATTAAAAATACATCAAAATTACATGGTATTCATGGTAACAGTTTTGGGCTTAGGCAGATAACACCCTTCTTCAAAGACCAAATACCTACATATAACTGCATACGTGGCTGTATATATAGCTCATTCACATTATTAGATAATTTAACAACCTGGAACCAATTAATGACTAAGTAATTATACAAAATTAATTTTAACTACATAACATGACTCAATAATGAAGCGAAAAAGTCAACAGGTGTCTCAGACTTCCCACACCACACAAGAACACTGTCGGCTGGGAACCCCCTGTCATAAAAAGAAAAAAAAGGGAGAAAAAGGAAAAAAAGAAAAACTTTACCTAAAATTTACATATAATAATGAAACAAAACCAATCACGTGTGTTATTAACTATTAGTATGGTATCAGGACTATTCAATATTAAACACCTATATTCATATGCAGAATATTATATATATATATATATATATATATATATATATATATATATATATATATTTGAAAATATAACAGAATATGCAAAAATTCACAGAAAAGGAAAAACATTGATTAATAAAGGATCTCTAGGGTATCTAGCCGATGAATCCAATTAACCTCTCTTTTTCTCAACTCCAGTTCCCTATTTCCTCCCTGTCTATTCCTAGATATACCATCGATCACTATGTATCTTAGTTGTAATACTGTCAGGGGTAATTTATCCAATTTATCCCTAATGGAATATTTGTGTCTAGCAATACGGTCCTACACCTTCTGGGTGGTTTCCCCCGACATACAAGAGCCTACATGGACATTTAATAATGTACACTACATACGAAGATTGACAAATGTAATAATCTCTTATTGGTATGTTATAACCTTTATGTGGGTGGCATAGGCGTGAGCAGGGGGTGTGCCAGATGTGCCTGGGAACACCCAAGTCACTATGTGTGGTGCCAATTTCCCCTACTGTCTGGGCTCCCCCCTATGTTGGCTCCCATCCCCTCAGTGCTGCTGGCTTCCCTCCTCTCCTTTCCCTCCAGCTGCTGCAGGGAATGTTTCAGGATTGAAAGTTGGGAAAGGGGCTAGTAAATATGTCATTTACCAGTGCCTTCCTTTTCTAAATGAACACAGTGAATACACTCACCCAATGTGTTCATTTACAACTGAAGCATAGTAAACTTTGTTTACTATGCTTCCGTTTGTGAATGAACAGTAAGCCGCTCAGTGCAGAGAACTTCCTATTCAATCAATGCCCTGTGCAGCTGAGGCTGCAGAGAAAAGCATGTATGTCTGAGCTTTGGGGTGCACGCCCTAATGCAATAGGCTGCGCACACCTATGGTGGGTGAGAAAAACTCTTACCCTTAAGCCTCGTACACGCGGGACGACGATCTTATATAACAGGTCGTACTAACGACCGTTGTATGCGATATCGATCGTTCGTATGCGCGATTACAACAGTCGAACATACGGCGGTCGTACAAGGGAGTTGTATGAGCAAACTAGAAAACTTGGTCATACCAACAAGCGCTCATACGACCGTTGTATCGTGTGTACAGAGCAGTTGGTACAACAAGTTGTATTGTGCAAAACACGCATGCTCAGAAGTCAGGAACAGATGGATGCTAATTACATGCACCTGAACGTTCTTTCTGTGGTCGTACGATCGTGTAATGCAATCAGTATGCAAGTTACATTATGCAACATACGATTTGCGACGATCGTACGTACGATCGTCGTCCCGTGTGTACGAGGCTTTAATTATACTGGTGCATTGTATACAACTGAGCAGAAGCGTAGCAGCTTGAAGCTTGTGGGCCCTGGTGCAAAAGTTCACCTGGGGTCCCCACTAACACCCGCTGCTTCAACAGCACGCCAAGATACCCCCATTGTGCGCCAAGATACCCCAAGTGGCTAAAGAGCAGGGGTAGGCAACCTTTGAGAGGTGGAGATCTACCTGAACAACATGAAAGATCAAAGATCACCGGGGTTCGGCACTTTTTTTTTTTTTTTTAAGAGATTAACGAGCAAGGGTCAACTAAATTGTAAGGAAAACAAAGAAAAAAAGAAAAGAGAAATATAATAAAACAAAAGCCACTGTAAAGACTTAGCCCACCTTAAAAGTGGACAGTGTCAGCGAAGCAGTGGACAGCATGTGGACAGTGTCAGTTGGGCAGTGGAAGGTGTCAGTCAGTAGGGCAGAGGACTTAGACCTGTTTTATTGCTTTTGGCGCTGCTCAAAGTAGAGGTGAATGTATATCTCTGTGTCCCAGAGCATGGGGTGCAGGCTTATCCTGATATTAATTCAGAAGACTAGCAAATGTAAAGAGGAAAGGATCACCGCTACTCCTGACCAGCCCAGGTGAAAAAAAAAATGATAAAAAGCAGCTGGCATGTCACCCCCACAACACACACCCTGAGCCTGCATTCACATAGGGGCGACCCGACTTCTTTGCGATTTCGCTAGGCGACTTCAACGCGACTTCCAGTGTGACTTCAAGGACCTCAGGCGACTTTACAACACGTATATTTTTAAAAAGAATTGCGCAACCCTGTGTGATAATGAATAATAATTTTCTGAAAAAATATATATAAATTGTATAAGTATGTGCTACTTATAGGGGATACATGATCAGTGAAATCAGTACAGACATAAAAACATCAAAAATCAAACATCATAAATGTGAAAGTCCAATTAAAAAATATGTAAAAAGTAAACAGAAATTGCTTCCACCACTTTTAGTGCAAAAAAATTTTAAACAGAAGTCCAGAAATTCGGATTAAAAAAATAAAAAGAATGAAAAATTCCAAGGAAAAAAGATATTCCTGTTGGCCGAGAAACCACGCCAAATAGTGAAGTATTGTATGGTAATCAAAAATAGACGTAAGCCAACTGGCTACTCACATTTACACAGTAGGGAACGCTCGAATAAGCAAAAAACGCCGGCTCAGGGTACGTGCAGCCCGTGCTATCTCAGTCACGTGGGTCGTGTGCTCGTCAATACGCAGGACCGCTGCACGTACCCTGAGCCGGCATTTCTGCTTATTCGAGCGTTCCCTACTGTGTAAATGTGAGTAGCCAGTTGGCTTACGTCTATTTTTGATTACCATACAATACTTCACTATTTGGTGTTTGTTATTTCCATACATGGTTGCCACGAGTCCAACAGGACATCTGAGGATGGAGTGACACCCTAACTCTTTCACATGCCGTGGCTTCTCGGCCGCTACGTTCTTTGTGTCTATAACCAAGTATATTTACATCTCTGGTAAGAGTCGATATATTCAGAGTGTGGGGTGACACAGACGTTATCTTATTCCATACAGTTGGTGGAAGTATCTTTTTTCCTTGGAATTTTTCTTTCTTTTTATTTTTTTAATCCGAATTTCTGGACTTCTGTTTAAATTTTTTTTGCACTAAAAGTGGTGAAAGCAATTTCTGTTTACTTTTTACATATTTTTTAATTGGATTTTCACATTTATGATGTTTGATTTTTGATGTTTTTATGTCTGTACTGATTTCACTGATCATGTATCCCCTATAAGTAGCACATACTTATACAATTTATATATATTTTTTCAGAAAATTATTATTCATTATCACACAGGGTTGCGCAATTCTTTTTAAAAATATATTTGGTCTGGATGGTTTTCCTAGTTTTGCAGCACCTCACTCAGTTAATTTCAAATTATTATTTATAAATTAATTTTTTTTTTATTTTTATACATTAGCGCGGATTTCCTATCTAGACTTTACAACACGACTTTTGCCAGGCGACTTTGCCTTGACCAATCAGAGAAGGGAGGGAGGGGGCTGACTAAAAATAAATTCTATTCTTTATACTATAAAGTCGCTTCCATGTAGATGGGGATCCGACTTGGAGGCGACTTCTATTGAATCCTATGGGCACAAGTCGGATAGAAGTCGCCTAGAAGTAGTACAGGAACCTTTTCAGAAGTCCCCTTGAAGACGGCTCCCATTCATTTCAATGGGATTTCAAATGTCAAGCGACTTGGGGCGACTTGAGGCAACTCAAGCCGGATCGCAATTCGCCCCTATGTAAACGGGCACTAATGCATTTCACCTCGTCCACCGGGGCTTAGTCATTGGGCAGTGGCAATTTTTATATTATTTTTTTACTATTTCAATTTTTATTATTTTTTACAATTTTTTCAGGCAGCCCTGTTGGGGGCTTTGGTGAAAAATCAGGAGTCTAAGCAGACCTCTGATATTTCACTTTTGAGACAGAGAAAAAAGATTGCGGACTCAGCCCTCACTCTCCCTCTCTGTAGCTTCCGGTGCACAGAATGAATTAACAGGAATAGCTTTGGAGAGAGCGTCCCTTCATGCATAAATAAGAGTGAGCTGGACACGAGGGGCAGAATATCCAGGACCCGATCCACTCCATTTTCATCCTGCAGCTGCTGAATGCCTGCAGGAGGGAGAGGAGTAGGAGGTGGCCTTCAGGGGCTGCAGGATGAAAATGGAGTGGATCGGGTCCTGGATACACTGTCGCCCCTCTGTTGTTGGCAAACAACACCGAGCTCTGTACAGAGGGAGTATCTGTTAGTTTCAGGGGTGAGAAACTGAAAGATCAGTGAATAAAAGCAGCACACTGTACACACATTACACATAGTTAGACACACATTTAACCCCTTGAGCGCCCTAGATGTTAACACCTTCCTGCCCGGTGTCATTAGTACAGTGACAGTGTATAGTATTAGCACTGATTACTATATTAGTGTCACTGGTGATGTCAGTGACTATCAGTCAGTCAGCCCCCCTCAGCGTCAATTAGTGTTAGATTGTCCACCACAACATAGCAGTCCCATTATAAGTCGCTGATTGCTGCCATTAGTATAAAAGAAAAATACTACGCTATAACTTTCATGTAAACCAATCAATATGCATCATTTATTGGGATTTTTTTAAATCAAAAACATATAGCATAATAAATGTTGGCACCTTCCTTCCCCCGCAACCTTATGGGACTATCACAGGTCTCAGAAGACTATGGAACTATTCACAAATCGCAGTAGGAAACCGGCTGTGAAGCCCCAAGGCTTCATTGCTGGTTTCCCTTATTTACGATGCCGGCTTGGGTGAAAACATCACAAGATCCCTGGTCAAGTAGGTGTCCTTACATTAAAAGTCTTTAGCTACAGCAGGGTTTCTCAACCAGGGTTCCGTGGAACCCTAGGGTTCCTCCAGAGGTTGCTAGGGGTTCCTTGAGCAATGGTCAATTTCTGCCTCTCAGATAAATTCCCAATGATACCATTCATCTTTTTAATTATCTGTAAGGGGGTAATTCTTCCCAATGTCCACAAGTGTAAGGAGCATTCTTCCCATTGACCATCACACTAATGCATCATAAGTTGTAGATTTTTCATTTTTAGCAGGGCTTCCCCGAGACCAGAGAATTATTTCAAGGCTTCCTCGGTGTTGAGAAGGTTGAGAAAGGCTGAGCTACAGTATTCGTAGCTGTTGACTTACTTTTGTGAGGGGAACCTGGAGCTCCTCTTTAGGCCTCATCCACACAGACGTTTTTTGACGCCGGCGTTTTCTGGCGTTTTTTGCAGCTCTCCATGTTAGTCAATGGCCCCATAAAAATGTAGATGTTTTTGAGATGTAGATGGCGTCGGCGTTAGTGAGCTGACACTAGAACCCACGGGCAGCGCGTTCTGAGGCTGTAATGTTTAGAGGTTTTTGACGCCGACACCGCAAAACGCTCACTATTGCCAACAAGCGCCAACTAACGCCATACCGGCGTTAACCGGCCTTTTTTGATGCTGATGTTTTTAGGTTGAAAAATAGCAGAGGGATGATTTTTTTTAAAAAAAGGCCTATTGACGCCGACGCTCATTAACGCTCACTAACGCAGATGCATAACGCCGAAAAACGCCAATTTTTTTTCCTTGACGTCGGGCCCGACATTTTGTTTATTTTTTAAGAAATGTCCGTGTGTATGAGGCATTAAAGGAAAAGTTCACCTTGTTATGAATGCATTGGCCCTCACCTCTCCTGCTCCCCTGCTGTTTGTAAAAAAACAGGGCTCTGAGAATGGAAAAGTACAAGGCCCAGCAGCCTTTCAATCAACTACCACAGTACTTCATTCATTCGTTCTTTATTGATTCTCCCTGTCAGAATGTATTAGCTTCCTCATACGATGTACGGATAAACAGGTCTTTGTTATCTGCTGGTGCAATGATTTACAGGTTCCAGAAACAAAAAATAATAAATGCACATTTTTTTTCACCTGCAAAAGGTGAACTTATTCTTTAGCCTGGGTTCACACTATAGCGATGAGGGAACCAATGCGATTTCAGTACGGGTTCCTGCATCGCATCTCTCCCGCAGGCAATTCATACTGCTCTCTGTGAACCGCTGTGGGTGTCAATACAAAGTTAATGACATCCCCCAGATCAGTTCACAGATCGCAGTGCGAACTGTGGATTCGGACAGGAATTGGATTGCATGGGTGTGAACAACCATACGATCTGAATCCAGTGTGGACAAAAAAAGTCACTGCACCTTATTTGTGCGAGTACACAAAGTGTATGACTGAACTCACATTGCACAGACATCGCATGTGATCAGCACAGCAATGCGGGTGCGAATCACATGCGATGTCTGTGTTCACATACGTGTGTACCTGGGTTCAAGCAGACTTCTTTCAGTGCTATGACTAGTTCCCCACAGCTTCTGTGTACATTGTAATAGGCTATGGTCACACTCCAGTCTCCAGCCCCTCTCATCATGCCATACAGGGTTAATGTTCCTGTATGGCATGTGATGATTCTGAGGTTTTGAGTGGAGGAAGAGAGCTCTGCAGATGGCTGGAGCATGGAAACAGGTAGGTGGAAGAGGCAATCCCCGCACACACTCACTGCAAGGGTGGACATTTTTTTCTTCCTTTACTGGAGCTGTATTAGGGCACCACATCACTTTCTGTTGATGCCCACTTTTCAAGTGTTACATAGATCATACCCCCAACATTTTGAGATGGGAATGAGGGACACCTACTAGCAAACGTATGTAGGCACAGGACATACACCCTGCCATGCCCTCTTAAAAGAGAATTAACCAAAAAAAAAAAGTTTAATTAAATCCACAAGGTTTTTTTTTACCACTACTATTCCTTTATATTGGCTTTTAAAATTTACAAATGTAGCAATTTAGAATTTGGATGAAAGGTTTAGCACTGGGAAACCCTTTTTGAAAGATAAAAAGTGCATTTTATATACAACTATATAGATCAGACCAAAATGAGGGACAAATGAGGGGGAATGAGGGACAGAGAGACATTGCTCCAAATCAGGGACAGTTGGGAGCTATGCATAGATGTGTTGCACACACACACTCGGGACAATGTTTCTTGCTTGTTCCCCTCCACATGCTGCTGCTCTTACTAGGATGGACCCGAGGAGGGGGGAAGGGGGGACTGACAGGAATCCAAGCCTGGGAGAAATCGAGTTTCTCCTTTCCACAGGCAGGAAACCAGACTAGATATATCAACATATATTTTACGTGAAAAATAGAAAGTTTTTCCCAAAGGGTCACGATTTGGAAAGTAGGTTTAAGATTTAACGATGTAAACATTTAAAATTTTCGGTTATATTTCCTTATCATCATCCATTTTTTTTTTGGAACACCTAAATTAATTGGAAAAAAAAAAACCAATTAAGAGAAAATTCTCCCGTACCGTCCCACATACAGGACACGGATGTATGCAAACGATCATCCACAGGGAGTAAGGGTAGAGTTTAACAACCCCCATACTAGATACATTGTGAACTTTTCACCCGTAGTTGTCTTTCACTACACCACGGGATTATGTCGAGGTCATTTC
>BLSH010172089.1:0-32871 GCA_018402905.1 Glandirana rugosa
ACAAGCGGTAAGGGATACCTCGCGACTCCAGTCCTGATCAGGTGAGGAAAAAAAGGAGAATGCTGTGAGCCGGGTCTGTCTTTGATTTATAGTTAACCAGTCCTATCATGTTATGGGGCGGAGCCACAACCCATGTGTATGCTGCCATGATGCACCAGGAAAAGTTTTTAAATGGATTGTTTTTTCAGCAGCAGTGATTTAAATGATAAAAATGGCGTTACACCTAACGTAAATATCAACACATTAAAATATGGTAATAATGTGTTCTGAAAATCAACCCAACACCAAAGTGGTAAGTGGTAAAAAAAGTGGTAGCCTAGCGCGGTCTACCATTTAAATCTAGTGATTTAAATAATGCTTAAAGTGAAACAATAAAAATGAAATATTCCTTTAACCATTTCCTGCACGGCCTATTAACAAATGACGTCCAGGCAGGGTGTTCATTATCCTGACTGGACGTCTATTGACATCCTCAGGATAATTCGCATTGCGGCGATCGGTGGTGCCGTGGGTCAGTCTGACCCACCGCATTACCGACCGAGGTAAAAGGCTTCCAACCGAAGCCTTTTACCATGTGATCAGCCGTGACCAATCACGGCTGATCACTGTGTAAATAGGAAAAGCTGTTTATTGGCTTTTCCTCTGCTCAGGTCTGCATGACCAATCACGGCTGATCACTGTGTAAATAGGAAAAGCTGTTTATTGGCTTTTCCTCTGCTCAGGTCTGCATGCAGACCTGAGCAGTGGAGAGCCGATCGGCTGCTCTCCTGACGGGGGGGGCTGCGCTGAACGTTTATCAGCACAGCCACCCTCAGGATCACCCCACTGGACCACCAGGGAGCCGACCAGGACCACCAGGGAGCCCCCCCAGGACACCATGAGGAGGCCGCCCAGGACCCCCAGGGAGACAACATGGAGGCTGCCCAGGACCACCAGGGAGCCCCCACTAGAACACCAGGTAAGGGCAATACAGTGCACTGTAGGGATGGCACTGTGCCCATATATGATGCCTGCCAGTGCCATCCCTAACAGTGCTATATGCACCAGTGCCCACCAGTGCCACCTATCAGTGACCACCTGTACCACCTATCAGTGCCTACCTGTCACACCTATCAGTGCCCAGCAGTGCCACCTAAAAGTACCACCTATCAGTGCCCAGCAGTGCCACCTATCAGTGCCCATCAGTGCCCGAGGCCACCTATCAGTGCCGCCTATGAGTGTCTATCAGTGCTGCATATCAGTGCCCCGTATCAGTGCCCGCCAGTGTTGCTTATCAGTGCCTCCTATCAGTGCCCATCAGTGCTGCATATATGTGCCCCATCATCAGTGCCACCTCATCAGTGCCAATCTGCACTTCCTCATCAGTGCCTGTCAGTCTAGCCTCATCAGTTTTCATCAGTGTAGCCACATCAGTGCCCGTCAGTGAAGGAGAAAATGTACTTATACAAAGTTTTGTGACAGAAACAAAGAAAAACTGCAGGGGTGATCAAATATCACCAAAAGAAAGCTCTATTTGTGGGAAAATTATATAAATTTTGTTTGGGTAAAGCGTCGCACGACCATGCAATTGTCATTCAAAAGCGAAACAGCACTGAAAATTGGTCTGGGCGGGAAGTATTCTAAGTGCATAGTATTGAAGTGGTTAAATATCGTGCCTGGGGGTCCCCTTAGTCTACCTGTAAAAGGGCGCACCTCTGTGATGTTTAGAACATAGCCAGAGCAAAACAACATTTCCAAAGTAAAATTGTCATTTATTATTGTGGCTGTAATGTATTGCCGGTTCCTGGCAATATAGATAAAATCACTGAAAAAGCATTGCGTTGACCACCCCAGTCCATACCAAGCCCTTCAGGTCTGGATTTTAAGGGTTCCCCTGCTGCTCCGAAATTAAAAAAAAAAATGCGTAGGGTCCCCCCCCCAAAGTCTGTAACAGTCCCTTCAGGTCTGGTACGTATTTTAAGGGGAACTCTGCCCAAATTCAAAAGAAAAATTGCGTAGGGGTCCCCCCAAAGACCGTACCAGGCCCTTCAGGTCTAGTATGGATTTTAAGGGGAACCCTGCTCCGAAAAATTGCGTAGGGTTCCCCCCCAAAGTCTGTAACAGTCCCTTCAGGTCTGGTATGTATTTTAAGGGGAACCCCACCCAAATTTAAACAAAAAATTGTGTAGGGGTCCCCCCAAAGTCCATACCAGGCCCTTCAGATCTGGTATGGATTTTAAGGGGAACCCTGTGCCAAATTTTAAAAAAATGGTGTAGGGGTCTCCCACAAAATTCGAACCAGGCCCTTATCTGAGCACGCAGCCCTGGCATGGCAGGAGGGGGTGGGGAGGAGCGAGCACTCCCCTCCGAACCATACCAGGCCACGTGCCCTCAACATGGGGAGGATGCTTTGAGGTCACCCTCAAAGCACCTTGTCCCCATGTTGATGGGGAAAAGGGCCTCATCCCCACAACCCTTGCCGGTGGTTGTGGGGGTCTGTGGGCGGGGGGCTTATTGGGATCTGGACCCCCCTCCCTATGTGAATTACATACATTGTACCCCTACCCATTCACCAAAAAAGGAGTAAAGGGGTACAAAAAACAAGAGGCAGTTTTTGACAAGTCCTTTATTGTGTAAAATAGCTCTTTCTTCTTCCTTCCTCCATCTTCTCCTGCCCCAGTCCTTCTTCTGGTCTTCTGCTTCCTCTTTCGCTCTTCTTCCTCTCTCTCTTCGTCTTCAATCTTCATCTTTTTCTTCCTTCTTCTTTCACTGCCCCCACGCCCGCTGCCACAGAATGGACGGTCTTAAGTTTGACATTTCTTTTATAAGAAGGGGTGGGGCCATCTGGTGATCTAAATTGGTGACCCGTCCCTTCTGATTTGTTCAGGTCTGGTATGTTTTTAAGGGGAACCCTGCCCAAAATAAAAAAAGATTGCATAGGGGTCCCCCCTAAAGTCCGACAATGTCATTCGTTGCCGCTTGTACCCCATACCTGTTCACATGGGGGGGTCAGGATCTGGAGGCTCCCTTATTAAAGGGGGCTTCCAGATTCTGATAAGCCCCCTGCAGACCTTCCACAGCTACAGGCAAGGGCTGTGGGGATGAGGCCCTTCTCCCCATCAACATGGGGACAAGGTGTTTTGGGGGTGACCTCAAAGCATCCTCCCCATGTTGAGGGCATGTGACCTGGTATGGTTTGGAGGGGGGTGCTCGCTCGTCCCCACCCCCTCCTGTCATGCCAGGTTTGTGTGCTCACATAAGGGTCTGGTTTGGATTTTGGGGGGACCTCTGTGCCATTTTTTTAAAATGTGGCGTGGAGTTCCCATTAAAATCCATACCAGACCTGAAGGTTTGGATTTTGGGGGGGACCCCACGTCATTTTGTGAATACATTTTTGGCCCGGAGTTCCCCTTAAAATCCATACCAGACCCCAAGGGCCTGGTTTGGATTTTGGGGGGGACCCCTACGTCATATATATACACTAGGAAGGTATATATATACTCTTGCACTACCTGCACTAACTGACTGTATACAGATCACCCTATCTATCTATATATCTAGTATATATTTCACTATACACTAAACTGCCTGCACTAACTGACTGTATATTGATTGCCCTATCTATCTATCTATCTATCTATCTATCTATCTATCTATCTATCTATCTATCTATCTAGCTAGCTAGTATATATTTCACTCTACACTAACTGACTGTATATAGATCACCCTATCTATCTATCTAGTATATATTTCACTCTACACTAAACTGCCCGTACTATCTGACTGTATATACAGTCAGGTCCATAAATATTGGGACATCGACACAATTCTAATCTTTTTGGCTCTATACATCACCACAGTGGATTTGAATGAACAAGATGTGCTTTAACTGCAGACTTTCAGCTTTAATTTGAGGGTATTTACATCAAAATCAGGTGAACGGTGTAGGAATTACAACAGTTTGTATATGTGCCTCCCACTTTTTAAGGGACTAAAAGTAATGGGACAATTGGCTGCTCAGCTGTTCCATGGCCAGGTGTGTGCTATTCCCTCATTATCCCATTTACAAGGAGCAGATAAAAGGTCAAGAGTTAATTTCAAGTGTGCTATTTGCATTTGGAATCTGTTGCTGTCAACTCTCAATATGAGATCTAAACAGCTGTCACTATCAGTGAAGCAAGCCATCATTAGGCTGAAAAAACAAAACAAACTAATCAGAGAGATAGCAAAAACATTAGGTGTGGCCAAATCAACTGTTTGGAACATCCTTAAAAAGAAAGAACACACCGGTGAGCTCAGCAACACCAATAGACCCGGAAGACCACGGAAAACAACTGTGGTGGATGACAGAATAATTCTTTCCCTAGTGAAGAAAACACCCTTCACAACAGTTGGCCAGACCAAGAACAATCTCCAGGAGGTAGACGTATGTGTGTCAAAGTCAGCAATCAAGAGAAGACTTCACCAGAGTGAATACAGAGGGTTCACCACAAGATGTAAACCATTGGTGAGTGTCAAAAACAGGAAGACCAGATTAGAGTTTGCCAAACAACATCTAAAAAAGCCTTCACAGTTCTGGAACATCCTATGGACAGATGAGACCAAGATCAACTTGTACCAGAGTGATGGGAAGAGAAGAGTATGGAGAAGTAAAGGAACTGCTCATGATCCAAAGCATACCACCTCATCAGTGAAGCATGGTGGTGAAGTGTTTCGGGCAATATTATCTGCTCATATTCAGCCAAAGGCTTCAGAACTCATTGGACGGCGCTTCACAGTGCAGATGGACAATGACCCAAAGCATACTGCGAAAGCAACCAAAGAGTTTTTTAAGGGAAAGAAGTGGAATGTTATGCAACGGCCAAGTCAATCACCTGACCTGAATCCGATTGAGCATGCATTTCACTTGTTGAAGTCAAAACTGAAGGAAAACTACCCCAAGAACAAGCAAGAACTGAAGACAGTTGCAGTAGAAGGCTGCCAGAGCATCACCAGGGATTAAACCCAGTGTCTGGTGATGTCTATGCGTTCCAGACTTCAGGCTGTAATTGACTGCAAAGGATTTGCAGCCAAGTATAAAAAATATTTTTTTCACAATAATCACTAGCTGCACTGAACTGTCTGCATGTCACTAGCTAAGCTCACTCTCGCTCCACATTATTCACACACTACATAGAGCCGCTGTTCAAGCAGCTTTATACAGTGTGGGGCGTGGATTGAGGCTGCTGAGCAGTGATTGGCTAAAGGCACCCTGCCTTTAGCCAATCATATCTTTCACAGCAGAGCGCTCTGTGATTGGCCAAAGCATGCAGGTCATGTGCATGCCTTGGCCAATCAATGGGCAGCATTTCCCCACCATTGGAATGCATTATGTGGCCCTCGAAGTTCCTGCAAATGCCCCATAATGTTCTAATTTCAACGAACGGGCGAACACCCGATGTTTGAGTCGAACGTGACAGCGGGCCCATATCTAGTTTTGAATAAATATGATTTTATAAGGATTTACTATTTGTACAATATTTTTTTACGTGGGAACTCTAAAGAGATGCTGGAGTTTTAAAGGTGGACTTTTGGAAGTGGGTGATTTTTGTGAAAAGGGTTTTAAGGAGAACCAATCTGGTAAGGTGCATGGAATGATACTATTGCACACTTGCATGCGGTGGATTTGGACCACTTAAAGGGAAATGCACTATTTTGGTGATATGGAAATGTGAGTGGTTTGAAGCCTATTTTAGGTGTTGTATATAAGCAATATTACACTATATTAGTATTTTTTACTTCTGGGGATTACTTGCACAAGTCACGCTCAAAAGCAGCAAAAAGAAGAAACAGCGGTTTATCAAAGCACAGATTTTTGAAAGTCCAGTAAGGAGTTTGGCGTGTCTGAGGTATTCACTTGGTAGAATTTTTCTGTGTGTATTAATAGGAAATGCACAGCTAATATATTATAAAGATGTGACCTGAAAAGGATGTGTGTGCCTCTCAGGGTTGGTAGAGAGGGGACATGTGAACGGTGCATCCACAGCTGCTATTTGGAGTTCTGACAGGGGATGGAGCCCGTCCTGGCTCCTGCAAAGGTGAAAAGGAGAAAGGGATAGCACGCACATCCAAGATTTACTAAAAAGGTGAATAGAGTGGCAACCTCAGCCTGGACTCCAACCAGGCCATGCCCCCAACATATTTCACTCAGCCCCCCAGAGCTTAGTCATGAGGAGGATCTGCTAATGATTGAACACCAAGTATATTAAAGGGTTGGGGAGATTAGCTTGTGGGGATCACGTTTCCAGGGAAAAAGACAGCTTGCAGGCAAACGTTCTTAAAATTATGGTGGGTTGCCAGTTTTATTAGAAAAGGTTGCAAGTCAAAAAACATACAAAATGGCAAGACCAAATCCTTGATGTCCGGCGCTAAACTATACAGAGCAGGATACATCTCTATACGGTGTCGGGCTTGTCCCAGACACCTCCAAACAAAACAAACACAAACCTTTCTTTAGAGTCCCACTGTATAGCTTTCTCAGTGTAATGTCTCTGAGTCCCAGGCCAGAGCAACACTGTGCTCCCTTCCTCACCATTTAACCACTTCAGCCCCGAAAGGATTTCCCCCTTTAGGACCAGAGCACTTTTTGCGATTCGGCACTGTATCACTTTAACTGACAATTGCGCGGTCGTGCGATGTTGTACCCAAATTAAATTGACGTCCTTTTTTCCTGACAAATAGAGCTTTCTTTTGGTGGTATTTGATCACCTCTGCGTCACTTATGATCACTGCTATAAACGAACAAAGCGACACTTTTGCAAAAAAATGAAATATGTCTTACTTTTTGCTAAAACACATATCCAAAAAAAATATATAAAAAAACAAATTTATTCATCAGTTTTTTGGCTGATATATATTCTTCCTCATATTTTTGGTAAAAAAAAAATCGCAATCTGCGTATATTGATTGGTTTGCTCAAAAGTTGCTGCGTTTATGAACGATAAGAATTTATGGGGTTTTTATTTTTTCTTATTTTTTACTAGTAATGGTGGTGATCTGCGATTTTTAGCGGTACTGCGACATAGCAGCAGACATGTCAAACACTTTTAAGACTTTTTTGGGACCATTGACATTTATACAGCGATCAGTGCTATGAAAATGCACTGATTATTGTATAAATGTCACTGGCAGGAAGGGGTTAACACTAGGGGGCAATCAAAGGGTTAAGTGTGTTCCCTGGATAGTGTTTGTAACTGTGTGGGGGCTGGGCTGAGTGGGAGAGGAGAGCAAACGCTCACACTCCTTCTCCCCTGTCTGAACGGAGATCCGTTGTTTACACACAAGGATCCCCGTTCTGTCACTGCGGAAGAGCGATCTCGGGTAGCTGGCGGACATCGAGTCTGCCCTACCCTCTCCAGCGTGCCCATGATCCACGGCGTAGCGTGCGTGCCCATGATCGCAGCTTCCGCCAGGTGACGGCGGTTTGCGATATCGAGCCAAGTTGCCGCTGTCAAGCCACGGCGGGCGGTCGACAACTGGTTAAAGCACCTGGCAGAGGATTTGAGTGGACCAGAAACTCCGGGCCAGAACCAGCTCTGCCAGGGTGGCTGGCAAAAACCGGGCCAGATTCTTTCTAGTCCACTCCAAGTGAACGTATGCGAGGGGACAGATATCGCCCGTCCACTATCTTGCCTCACATAATGTCACATGAGCAACTGTCGTACCCATACATTGGGCTTGGGAAAAGGCTTCTGCATTGTTCTGCAGTTTCCCCGCCCTATGCTCCACTGTAATTCGAATGGCTGTAGGGTCAGAAACCACCTCGTCACTCAACTATTCTTCTCCCTATTGTCACACATCCACTTCAGAGGAGCATGTTGGTGACTAGTCAAAATGGCCTCCCCCACAAATATTTTAGGGTCTCCAAGGCCCATTTGATAGCGAGACATTCTTTTTCGACGATGGTGTAATTTTTTTCATGCCCGTTTAGCTTTAAGCTCAGGTATACAACCGGGTGCTCCTCCCCATCTCTGATCTGCGGTAGTACAGCCCCTTGACCCACATCAGAGGCGTCGGTCAGCACCACAAATTCCTTGGTGAAGTCCGGGGTCACAAACACAAGTTGTACACATAGGGCTTTTTTTAAGCTCTGAAACCACTTCTCGACTTCAGGGTTCCACTTCACCATAACCCACCCTCTACCCCTTGTCAGGTCCATCAGGGGGACGGCAATGGTGGCAAAGTCGAGAATAAAGTGCCTATAACACCCCGTGATCCCCATGAATGCGCGCACTTGTTTTCTAGTTAGGGGTTGAAGACACTTTTGGATTGCCTCTAATTTGTTGGTTTGCGGCTTAACAAGTCCCTGACAAATAATGTGGCCAAGGCATTTGGTCTCCTCTAGATCTATGGCACACTTTTTGGGTTTGGCTGTGAGACCTGCTTTTCTAAGGGAATCTACCACTGCTTGCACTTGGGGCAGATGCGATACCCAATCGAAGCTGTGGATGACCACATCATCCAAAGGGCATAGGGGCGATGTCACCTTAACATTTTGTCCATCATTCTCTGGAACGATGCAGGAGCCCCATGTAGACCAAACGACATACGCTTGTACTGAAAGGAGCTCTCGGGAGTAGAAAAGGCCGTTTTTTCCTTGGCCGACTCTGTTAGGGGTATCTGCCAGTAGCCCTTAGTCAGGTCCAGGGTTGTTATGTACCGGGCCCCTCCCAACCTGTCCACAAGTTCGTCAACCCGTGGCATGGGGTACGCGTTAAACTTGGACACGCTATTCAGCTTTCTAAAGTCATTGCAGAACCTGATACTGATAGTGGGTTTTGGGACCAGTATTATGTGGCTCGACCATGCACTGTGGGACTCCTCTATCACATCCAACTCTAACAAGTTCTGGATCTATATGCAATCTATACCCAGTCCTCTCATGGGCCCCAAAGACCTTCCTGGCACCACAGGGGCCCGTGGTCCCTGCCTGCAAAAGGCAATTTCTACAAGGCCTGGCTGGAACCAAAGTCAGGTCCAACCTTGTGCTAGCTGTGCCTGAGGAGACGTGATATGCTGGAGAGAGTGATAATTTGCAAGCAAGTTTGTGCAGGAGGAGTGTGGAGTGTAAAGATGTACAGGGAGTGTACATAGTTCTGTCCCAAAAGCAAATATTTCAGCTTCCATTCTGGGCATCTGTTGAATCCCTTATCCCCATCCAAGTTTAACCCCTCAATAAAATACAAGACAAAGCTGACGGAATATTCATTGGCACTGTGTGCTTGAAAAAGTGAATGCAGGGCTGGGCAGGGTGACAGGTGGACCACAACACTCAGCAGCCCCTATGGGGGTACTGCTACACTTTTTTGAAATCACTGTAAAGGAAGATTGGTTTCAGAGGAAGGATAAAGGGAATAACAGGAAGACGTTGATGGACATATGACGTCTGATCTTTGGTTATATAGAGACATTATTGTTATCTTGGCATTTGAGAGCACTGGTCACTTTTATTATAAAAAAAAGTATTGGCCTCCAACCTCACATCATAGCTGGTCCAATGCATACATGCAAGACTACCGTCCTCTGACTTCCGCTCATAGCCGGCCCAAAGCATGTCTGCAAAAACACTACTAGCCTCCAACCTTCCTTTATAGCCCGGCCAATGCATGCCTGCAAGAAATGACTACCGGTCTCCAACCTCCCGTAATGGCCGGTCCAACGCACACCTTCAAAAAAAGTACTGGCCTCCAACCTTCCCTCAACGCCCGTCCAATGCATGCTTGCAAGAAAAGACTACCTACCTCAAATCTATGCTAATAGCCGGTCCAACACATTCCTGCAACAAAAGACTATGGACCTCCAACCTCCCCTAATAGCTAGTCCAACGCATGCCTGGAAGAAAAGTACTGGCCCCAACCTCCCCTCATAGTCGGTCCAATGCACATCTGCAAAAAAAACTTCCTGCCTTCAACCTCCATTCACAGCTGGTCCAACGCACGCCTGCAAGAAAAGTGTGAAGATTCTCCTGACTCCTCTGGAAACCAACAAGTGTGCTCCTGTTGGTGAAGAGAGCTGCTGGTATTGCTCTCTTGGAGAAAGCTACCTATATTAGCTGTCTTACATTTTTTTTCTATTTTTGTCTCTTTTACTTTGTCTGGTTCTGCGATGATTGGGGGTTCTGTGATGATCAAGGGTTCTTCTGCTGGGGGGTGGGGGGGGGGGGGCTGGTAGCACCTATGGTCTTTGAATTACTCCCCATCTGCTGCTGATGAAAGAGAGTTTGCAATCAAGCTCCTCGCCTTCTTCTATACATTTTAGTCTTCTGTTCTCCTTTGGGAGAAGGTATGATTTTCTCCATTTCTATCTCTTCCTCCAAGTTTATCGATGGGCACTGTGAAGAAAAGAAACATTATTACTGAAGAATATGTACAATGATGGCCTATCCATGTGAAATGGTTATGCACACAGATGGGGCAATTAATCTATGAGGGGCACTGTGATGGGGGCAAATAAGCTATGGGGTCACCGTGATAGGGGGAACTAATCTATGGGGGCACTCTGATGGGGCAACTAATCTATGGGGGCACTTTGATGGAGCAACTAATCTATGGTGACACTCTGATGGGACAACTAATCTATGGGGGCACTCTGATGGGACAACTAATCTATGGGGGCACTGTGATGGGGGTAACTAATCTATGGGGGAACTCTAATGGAGCAACTAATCTATGGGGCACTGTGATGGGGTGCCCAATCTATATACACAATCCTATACCCAAAGTTGATCCAGAGGAACGCAAAAAAAAAACAATAAAGCATTGTCAGATTTGCTCCAGCAGGGAAAAAAATCCTTCCTGATTCCCCCAAGAGGCAATCTGGTATTCCCTGAATCAACTTTACCTATAAATATTAGTATCCAGTTATATTATATGTATCTAAGAAAACATCCACCCCTTTTTTTAAAGCAATCTACTGAGCTAGCCAGAACCAGCCCTTGATGGAGTTTATTCTTGAGTCTATTCTTGAGGGAGTCTAGTTAATTAATGGGGGTACTGTAATGGGGGTGACTAATGCATGAGCCACTTTGATGGGGCAACTTGTCTATGGGGACACTGTGATAGGGAAACAAATTTAAGGGGGCAACTAGTCTATAGGGGCAAGTGCTCCTACTCCTTTTCATCCTGCAGATCACCTCACAGCAGAGCTCATCTGAGACTTAGGTGCAGGGGTGTTGCTAGCGCTGCATTCCAGGACACTTGCCCCACATATCTTGACTGGTGACTCGTGGGCAGACACTGCCCACCAGCCATGCTTCCATGCACACTGCCACTGCATGAGAGGGGCAGAGCAGGGGTTGTGCTGTGTATCTAAAAAAACAAAACAAAACAAAAAAAAACGTGTTCACTGCCTAATAGAGCCGTGTTGGGTGATATAAGGAGAAGGGGCAGTGACCTTTTAGATGGGAGAATGGTTTGGAATAATCAGCTACAAAAGGTGAGAGTTGTGGATAGGGGAGTGCTGGGCACAGGAGGGAGATCTGTGAATAGGAGAGAATGGGGGCTGCTGAGTGCACAAATGAGACCTGTGGATGATTGGGGGCTTGGTGCATAGGTGAGAGCTGTAAACAGGTGGGGACTAGGTGCAGAGGTGAAAGCTGTGGATGAAGAGGAGAGGTAGGGAATAAGTGCAGAGGTGAGAACTGTGGGTGAAGGGGGAAGGTGGGGACTAGGTGCAAAGGTGAGTTTTGGATGAAGGGGGAATGGGGGGACTAGGGCAAAGGTGAGAGTTGTGGATGAAGGGAGAAGGTGGGGACTAGGTGCAGAGGTGAGAGCTGTTGATGAAGGGGGAAGGGGAGGACTAGGTGCAAAGGTGAGAGCATTGGATGGAGGGGTGCAAGGTGAAAGTCGTGGGTGGTTGGTGGCTGGTTGCCAAGGTCAGTGCTGTGGATGGAGCGGGGTGCAAAGGTGAGATCTGTGGACACGAGATGCAGAAGTGAGATATGGCAGGTGGGCAGAGAGGAGATGTGGAAGGGGGGCAGAGATGAGCTGTGGAGGGGGGATACAGAGTGGAGTTGGGAACAGGGGACAAAGAGGTGAGTTGTGAACAAGCAGTGCAAAGGTGAGTTGTAAATATGGGAGAGCTGTGGATGGGGGGTCAGAAGTGAGACATGGTGGGGGGGGTGCAGACGTGAGCTGTGGACAGAGGACGCAAAGGTAGGCTGTGGATGTGGATGCAGAAGTGAGCTGTAGATGATGGTGCAGAAGTGAGCCATAGACAGGGGGTGAACAGGTTAGCTGTGGTAGGAGTTGAAATGAAGAGTGGACAGGGTGGATGGGGGATAGAGGTGAGGTGTGGAAGAGGGGTGCAGAGGCTTTATGTTACATAATCCATAGCGCTCTGTATGCTCGAAGCGCAACAATATGAACAGGAGGTGTAGAGGTGAGCTGTGGGCAGAGGACACAAAGGCGAGCTGTGGATGGAGATGCAGAGATGAGCTGTGAATGAGGATGCAGAGGTGAGCTGTGAACAGAGATGCAGAGGCGAGTTTTGAACAGGGAGTGCAGAGGTGAGTTGTGAATGCAAATGCAGAGGTAAGCTGAGGACAGGGACACAGAGGTGTAATGTATAGCGCAGTGTACAGGATAGTGGTTAGTGACAGCGGAAGGGGGGTGCAGTGTGACAGCGGGGGGTGCAGGAGTCAAGGGGGCATAGAGTTGTGGTAGTTGAGGGGGCGGAGCTGAGAAGTGGACCAATGACCTGGGCACCAGGCTGGATAGGAAGGGCGGGGCGGCTTATAGAACAACTGAACCCCTCCATTATCCTCCTGGCCCCTGCAGCCGCTGAAAGCCCACTTCTCTTCTTGTCCATCCCTCAGGCATTTGGCAGCTGCAGGAGCCAGGAGGATAAAGGAGCAGCTTGGTTCTTCTATAAGCTGCCCTGCCCTTCTATCCAGGAGCAGAAAAATTTGACAGGGGAGCCGCAGGGGCCCTGAAGGATGGGGCCGGGTTACAGTTGCGATCCCTGCGAATTCTATAGCTACGCCCCTGCTCCTGGCCATATTCTGTATGCTGTGCTGTGTAGTATATACCTTTTAATTGTTGTATTTATATACTCATGGCCATTGCACCCTGTACTCCTGACTGTACATTACATACCCCTGGTTACTGCACTCTGTACACTGGGCTGTACAGTCGTGTTTGGGAAGCTATCGTCTTTGTATCCGTCAGATGTTTTTACTATAAAAAGCACTTTTACTTTGGAGCAGGACCACTGATAGGGGGGGCACCAGTCCTCCTGTAGGGGGCCTGGGCACAGCAGGAGGATCCATGGAGCAGAGAATGAAGGATGACAGAACAATGCCGTCTGCGTCTCTCACCCAGCAACTGAAAGCCGGTTTCTCCCCTTCTCCCTCCCGCTGGCTTTCAGCTGCTGGGTGAGAGACACACATGGCTGGATTTAGGGGGGGCTGGGGTGGGTTGTGCACATCCAGATTTCAGTTCTGCCCCCCCAGGCGGCCCTCCGTTGGATGTTGTGCCTGGCTGGCCTCCGCTGAGCTCCTTCTCCCGCTGCAGTCACAGCCAGGACAAAGAGACGGCAGAATGGAGGCTGGAGCACTGAGAGGAGAAAAAGCAGAGGATGTGTGCTGTGATGTGCTCTCTCCTCCTGTCTGAAGAGCATTCATCTATACAGCACATGAGACAGGATCACTCTTGGATCGCATTGCACACAGTTTGATTACCGCCCCCTATCCACATTTCCTATTGCCGGGAGGTGAGCAGCCCTTGGAGGAGATAGGGGGTGGTAATCAAACTGTGTGTGTACAGTGCAATGTGATCTATATTAAGGACTCTTTTACATGGGCGGTCTGCCCGACAGACTCCGCTTTGCCGAGTGCAGGATCGATCCGTTGATCCCCGCTGAGCAGGCTGACCTGTCAGAGCCCTGCTGTACTCTATGGGGAGATCGGATGAAAACCGACCGCCTGTCCATTTTCATCAGCTCCTATCCTCCAGACAGATGGAAAATAGGGTCTCCATCCCTCTGGATTTCAGGGACAGAATCGGATCGAATATCGGCGGGTGTCAGAAGACATGTCCATAGAGGTGAATGGAGTGTCCCATCAGGTCCGCCTGAAAAACTGACAGGCGGACCTGATCGGAAAGCCCGTGTGAAAGGGTTATAAGAGCAATCATGACTCTGTATAGACAAACGCTCTTCTGACAGTTTTTTCTTTGTCCTTTTACTATAGGTTTGAATATACTGGCTCTGGTTAGATTGCTATAGCCAGTTAGGACTGTTAGTTTTTTTGGGGGGGGGATTTTTTTTTGTTTTTTGTGGGATATAAGGTTCATATTTACTCCCTATTTTTTTTGTGTGTGGGAGAGTTGCTAGATATGGTATATATTTATATGGGATTATGTCTTTGGTGTATAAGTATGTTGATATGTCTTGGTGCTGTTTAGGATTATTATTGTTTTCAGTAGGCTATCCCTATGTATTCTGGAGATGTTGTCCTGGTCTACCCATGATGTATTTTTTTTTCTATGACAAAATAGTGAATCCTTTACAGTTCTTTCATGGCATTTCAGGGGACTCAATTCAAAATTTAAAAGGGCACTTTTATTTCAATATCTAAAATCCCATTCTCGGGGCGTGGCCTGACTTTCAGGATGTGAGCAGCAAAAAGTCGGAGCTCTGTGCCACACGATCATCCTGACGGATCCTGAACAGCAAAAACCACAGTTTTTTTGCCCACAAAGACACCGATCGCCAGCTGAAGTCTCCCTGCACCTAGAGATGGTAAAAATCGGACCCGGCGTGCCGCCTACGCCCGCGGAGAGACTCTCCAAATTTGCACATGGGGCCGACCAAGATGGCGCCGGCGCCATGCGGGCCTCACAGCAGCGGTCACAAGATGGGGATCCTCAGCCCTGGGCTGAGGGAGAGCTGGAATGGATGGACGGGTCAGATCCCCTGGCGTGCCAAGTCCCTCTACCGACAACAGGTACGGCAATGACTGCAATGACACAGGTGGGTGAGCCCTCCCTAGCAGATATTATGGCGGGCATTAAGTCATTGCATGCATCTATTACTACACAGAGAGACACCATTCGCATGGACTTTGCCTTACTAAAGGAGGATGTGCATAAGATCCGCCACAGGGTGTCTAATGCTGAGCAGAGGATCAGCGGCATAGAGGATGACCTGAACCCTCTCATGATATCAGTCAGAGAAATGTCGGCGGACCACAGGTCCCAGGAAGCCAAGTTGGGAGACATAGAAGATCACCTCCGCAGGAATAATTTGAGATTCCTGGGCTTTCCGGAGGGTTCGGAAGGGAAGCAGCCTGAGGAGTTTCTATTATCCTGGCTAACGCAAACCTTTGGCAGAGAGGGATTCTTCGCCATGTTTGCAATTGAGAGGGCGCATCGTGTACCATTGTGGGCCCCTCCACCAGGCCGTCAACCCAGACCTATGCTGGCCCGCTTTCTGTACTTTAAAGATAAGGAACTTATCCTGAGGCGCGCCAGGAACCTGCCAGATATCATGTACAACAGTAACCGTATAGCCATTTTTCCTGAACGCAAAAGCAGAGGGCGGCCTTCCTAAATATCAAGCAAAGGTTGAGAGAACGCAACTTACCATATGGCATGCTTTACCCAGCGAAGCTCCAAGTTGTCCATAAAGGAAAGACTCATTTCTTCCTCTCCCCCAGAGAGGCGGATGCATGGCTGGACTCCCTGGGTAATGCTTAAAACGGAGGCATCGCTCATGCACCTGACATTTTGATATGCAAGATTTTGGCCGCAGTAAAGAGCCTCACTACATAAGCCTCTTGAACCATACTTTGTTTATCCATGGTTGTCTGAATGACGGATGGTTGGCGTATATACGCTGAACTATGGTGTGGTAAGTGGGGGCCCCTTTACAGGCCCCGCCTCCACCCCCCACGTTCCCTCCTCGCCTGAATCACAGGAGGGCTTCCCTTGTCGGGGTGTGACTGGTTCTAAGTAACTTTTTTTTGGTTATGGGGCGAAAACCTGCAAAATGTCAGGGTTTGCGGGTAGGGTGGGGGGGTTGGATTTGGTTTATAGGGGTGCTGATGTTCGCACTTGCAGAGTAAGTGACTGGCTGAGTAACACGCCTTGGTTGGTTGACCTGTTGTCACCTTTTTTTTTCATCATACTGAACGGCTTAACTCTTCGGATCTCCAACTTCTTTGACTGGTGGCCACTGTATACCGCTGGGTCTTACTGGCCACAACTACAACATGGAACATTGTCTGTTGCTTCTACTGCACACCCTCGCCGGCTGGTGACAGTCTGAATCTTTTTTTCTTTATTGGAAATAATGGGTTCTAACGTACGGACTCTTAATGTTTTTTTCTTGGAATGTTAGGGGTATGAATGCTAAGATTAAGAGAGCTCTGGTATTTAAATATATTCTAAGGTACAAACCCCAGGTTATTATGCTGCAGGAGACGCATCTCACAGGGTCTAAGATATTAGCTCTTAAAAGGGCACATATTGGTCATGCTTATCATTCCATGTACTCCAATTATGCCAGGGGGGTATCAATTCTTATAGCTAAATCTCTTTCGTGTATCCCCAAGGATATTATCAGTGACCCTTATGGCAGATATGCAGTAGCAGTTATATTAGTGGATAATATGCTGTATACCCTTGTGTCGATATACATGCCGCCCCCCTTTGTAGGAGCAATAATGGAAGGTGTGCTGGGTAAAATTCTTGCAGTGGCAGAGGGTCCTATTATAGTAGCGGGAGATCTGAACACGGTCTTGTCTCCCGATTTGGACAGATTGCGGGCCACCACCAGATGCACTGCCCCCCTCTCAACCTTGTTACCCCAGTACGACCTGGTGGAGGCCTGGAGGTGGAAGCACACAGAAACTAGGGAATATTCCTGCTTCTCATCCATGTACGGCACCTTATCGAGAATTGATATGTGCTGTATTTCTAGGGGGGCGCTGCATAGGGTGCTGGAAATGCAATACCTACCTAGGGCGGTCTCGGACCACTCACCGTTGCTGTTAACCTTTGTCCTGGATCAGTTGCCTGCACATAGTGTATGGCGATTGAGCCCGTTATGGTTACAAGAAGAATGCTTTGCTGGCCAAACGGCTTCCGCCATCAAATCAATCTGGGAGGAGAATGGGGAGGAAGTTCCCCTGCATATTACATGGGACGCTTTTAAGGCTACCCTTAGGGGCTCTATTGCTAAAACAATTAAGAACTTGAGAGCAGACAGAGATTGTAAAATTAGAGAGGCGGGGCAGGCGGTCACGGCTGCAGAGGCTGAGTACATTAGAAATTCATCTTCGGATAACTTCAGGACTTGGCGTACACTTAAACAACATCTAGACCTGGCCCTGATAGAGAAAACTCAAAAAAAAAAACTGCTATACCAATCGCAGAGAATCTTTGATTATGGGGACAAGAATAGTAAATTGTTGGCATACTTGGCTCACTCTCAACACCCCTCAATGTCTATTCCCTGCGTCTATGATGACAAGGGGACTCTTTGTAAATCTCCGGAGGACATAGTGAAGGCCTTCGTACAGTTTTACTCCTCCCTCTACACCTCACAGGTGAGTTGTGGGGAGGAGGAAACTCTAACCTACCTGGAGGACATTCCCGCACTGGTGTTGTCCTGGGAGGTATTGAGGGAACTGGATCTCCCCATCACGACACAAGAGATAGAGGCAGCAATGGGCTCACTCACACCTAACAAAAAGCCGGGGCCTGATGGCTATCCTGTGGAGTGGTATTGCACGTATCAGGAATTTTTTGCGCAAAAATTGTTGGAGGTATATAGGGAGGCCTTTGATAGGGGGTCACTCCCCGAGTCCCTTAGGGAGGCTTTGATCGTGTTGATCCCTAAGCCTCATAAGGATCATTCACTATGCGAATCATATAGGCCAATATCACTGATTAACGTGGACGGTAAAATCTTAGCCAAATTATTAGCCAAACAGTTGAATAAAATAATATCCTCCCTTATTTCCCAGGACCAGACAGGCTTCATACCAATGCGCTCCACTGCCATCAATCTTAGACGACTGTTCACAATTCTCCAGACAGAGGGCCCAGTGACGGACACCAGGGTGGTGGTGTCCCTGGACGCACATAAGGCCTTTGATTCTGTTGAATGGTCTTATTTGCTAGCGGTCCTTAGAAGGATGAGTTTTGGGCCTAACTTTCTAACTTGGGTAAGGTTGCTATACACAAATCCTGTAGCCCGTATCAGGGTCAATCATGTTATTACTGAACAGTTCAAGATCGGGCAGGGGTGCCCACTTTCGGCCCTGCTGTTTGCCCTTGCCAGTGAACCATTAGCGGTGATACTGAGAGCGGAGGTGGGGGTGGGGGGGTGCCGGAGAAATTCTTTGGAGGAGAAAACCTCTCTGTACGTGGACGATATGCTACTGTATCTGTCCGATGCAGAGAGATCCCTGGTCAGGGCAATGGACCTTATCACAGAGTTTGGGTCTTGCTCCGGCTTTCAAAGTGAACTGGAGCAAATCCGTAATTTTTCCCTTTGATCCTCAATATACCCCATCACTGCCCTCGGATATCCCTTTAAAGTTGGTGTCCCAATTCAGATACTTGGGTATAGAGGTGCAGTTGCCCCTGGATAAATATGTGGAAAATAATTTAGTCCCTTTAATTTCCAAAATGAAGAGGGATCTGCAGACATGGGCAAAGCTCCCCCTAAACCTCATGGGTCGTATAGCTATCCTTAAAATGATCTACCTGCCTCGTTTCCTATATGTGTTCTGGCCTGCCCCTGTATATCTTCCAAAGGCCCTTTTTAAAGAAATCAACTCCGCAATATTGTCATTTCTATGGGGAACTAGAGCACCCAGGATCTCTCTGGAGACACTACAGTTACCTAAACAAGCCGGAGGTTTGGCCCTGCCAAACTTCCATGCTTATTACCTTGCTTCACAGCTGACCCATATCCACTGGTGTTTTTTTCCTAACGCTGATATAGCGTCAGTAGCCACTCAGGCGGCGGTGATGGGGTCTTTTGAGGCCCTGATCAATGTCCTATATAGGAATGGCCCCTACCCCCAAAGGGGGGCAGACATGATTAAACTAGCCTACAAGATTTTTCACATTTGCAATAAGAAGACAGGAGGTTTATCACTTAATACATCTTCTAATACTCCCCTCTGGTGTAATGCTCAGCTGAGGGAAATATATAACATTCCAGACGTCAAGTACTGGTCAAATTTTGGTATTAAGTACGCCCACCAGCTGTTTGCTGATGGGGTACTTAAATCATTTCAAGATATTCACCTAGAATATGGAGTCCGAACCAGTTTTTCTATCGATATCTCCAGCTGCGACATGCAGTGGCGGCGCAGTTTGGTCTGCGTGGGGTGCTTCTCGCCCCCACCGCATTGGAGAAGACAATGTTCGAGGAGGATCACACAAAACTTATTTCCAGATACTATCTCCTACTTTTGATTTCTTCCTCCACCAGGGTGGAAAAAATAGCAACTCAACGGAAAAAAGACATCCCAGATTTGGATGAGGAGTCGTGACCCGAGATATTATCAACACATTGCCTACGGTAAAATCTGCTAGGGACAAACTAACTCAATTTTATTACCTTCATAGAGTTTATTATACACCCTTACAACTGTATAAAATGAGCAGGGGGGAGTCGCCTGACTGCCAGCGTTGTCGTTTGTCGGAGGTTGACTTCTTTCATATGATTTGGCAGTGCCATAGGGTGAGGCACTTCTGGAAAGCAATTCTGGTCTTACTGGAAGACAAATTGGCACTACCGAATATCTATTCCCCGGTCAGATGTCTATTGGCTTAATTTGGGGAAGAGGAGATCACTAATGCTAATAAGACCCTGTTACGAATGGTATTCTTTTATGCTAAAAAAGCTATTGCCGTCAGGTGGAAGGATGAATCTCCCCCATCAGTACAAATGTGGTTGGATATGATTAAAAAAGCTTTGCCACTGATAAAGTTGACATATATTGCAAGGGGCCGCCCAAAAAAGTTTGATAAGGTTTGGGGAGGATGGATTGATTCAGTAGCAGGGGAGTTGTGAGTGTGAGGGTTGTGGATCACTACACTCGGAGGACAATGCTGAGAAATAATTACTGCTGAAGCTTTGCTCGGCAGCCTAGGTTCATGGGTCTCCTTTCTCTTTATCCTTTAATTGTGTCTTTACTAAGTTCAGACCATCAATAGGAATACAAATACAGCATAGTAGCAAAAGGTGTGCTTTATTGTAGTTTCAAAGAAATTGTGGAAATAACAGACAATGTATGTACAGATGTGCAAGTCAATGTACCGACTACGCTATGTATGTAACCATACCTTTGAAGTTGGCTGTGAATGTTTTCTGTATGTGTGAAAAATAAATAAAAATTTACCTTTAAAAAAAAAAAAATCCCATTCTCCTCAACTCATCTTTTTGAGAGAGACTCATTTAACCACTTCAGCCCGCAAGGATTTCACAATGTAGGACCAGATCACTTTTTGCGATTCGGCACTGCATTGCTTTAACTGACAATTGCTCAGTTGTTCAAAGTTGTACCCAAACGAAATTGGCGTCCTTTTTTTCCCACAAATAGAGCTTTCTTTTGGTGGTATTTGGTCACCTCTGTGTCACTTCTGATCACCGCTATAAACTAAAAAAGAGCGACAATTTTGAAAAAAAAAACAATATTTTTTACTTTTTGCTAATTTATAATTTACATTTCAGAAAAAAAAATATATGAAAAAAATGTATTCATCAGTTTTGGCCGATATATATTCTTCCTCATATTTGTGGTAAAAGAAATGGTGAAAATTGATGCATTTACAAACCATGAGAATTCATTTATGGCGTTTGTAGATTTTTTTTTCTTTTACTAGTAATGGCAGTGATCTGCAATTTTTATTGGGACTGGGATATTGCAGCAGACATGTCGGACATTTTCCACACTTTTTTGGACCAAGGGCATTTATTCAGTGATCAGAAATTTAAATAGTCACTGATTACTGTATAAATGTCATTGGCAGTGAAGGGGTTAACCTGCAGGTAGGCGATCTAGGGGTTAACTGTGTTCCCTAGGCGTGTTCTAACTGTGTGGGGGCTGGGCTGCCAGGGGCATAAGAGATCTAAATGATCCCAATGACAGGGATCAGTAGATCTCTTACATGCCGTCTGACAGAGAGGGGAACCGCGTGCATCGGCGGTCCCCCATATTTCTTCTGTGCCAGGTGATCGCGGGTCACTTACTGCTGGAGAGGGCAGCGGGCACGCCATTTATAAATGGTGATTCGCGCTATCCAGCCACTCTGCAGCAGTAAATGTATGCGAGCCTGTCGGGAACTGGTCAAAGAGCAGTAAACCCACCGCCCTAGAAAAGCCATGGATTCAAAAGTTATTTCATGCCACATAATCCTTTTTCCAGGTGGGTCTCAGTCGTAATACATAAGAATTTTCCATGTCAGATTGAAGAAACTTATACTGATCCCCAGGGTAAATTTGTGCTGCTAGTTTTTACAGTGGGGTCTGAAAAATATGTTGCTGTTACTATATATGTTCCTCCCCCTTTTTCACCTATAGTTGTGGACTCTGTTCTTGAGAAAATTACCCATTTTTGCCCTGCAAAAGTACTGGTCATGGGAGACTTTAACGCCATCTTGTCACCAGAACTAGATAGACCCACCCCTCCCAGGTGTCATTCCTCAGACTTGTCTGCCTGGGCTCAGGCAGCGGGCCTGACAGAGGTTTGGAGGTGAAAACACCCAGATACCAGATCTTATTCCTGCTTCTCAGTCTCACATAAGACAGCATCCCATATTGATTTAGCATTTGCTAATCCATCACTTTTAGCAGATGTAATAGAGGCAAATTATTTGCCCAGTGGTTTATCAGATCATTGCCCATTGGCCATAGTGCTGCGTTCCTTTACTCCTCTGAAAGTAGCACTGTGACGGCTAGGTCCCCACTGGATCTCTCGCCTGACCTTGTCGATAAGATCCCTCTGTTGGCTGAGTTCTGGGAATACAATACGGGATCTGCTTCTCATGAAAATACATGGGATGCATTTAAGATGTTTATGAGAGGGCAATACATTTCTCTTATAGCTGCTACCAAAAAGAAACAGAGGGCTACTACTCTCTCCTTCCAATGGTCAGCAACAGAACTTACGGCAAGATATGCCTCAGACCCTACTCCTACCAACTTCGATTAAATGATGGCTGACCAGGGGGAACTACAATTATAAAAAATAAATAAATAATATATATATATATATATATATATTTGGGGGGAACGCCCTAACAAACGCATGGTGCTGCTGTAAGACCACAATAGACAAAAAAGTACATATTACAGCGCACACGTGACACTTACTCCTGCAAAGCTGTTTAAATGCATCTAAAATGCAACAATATAGGGATTTGGTCACACTAAATGGCCATGAAGTGCTTAAGCCCACTGACTGCTTCAAAGTACCCCAATTTTCCAGTGGTTTCCTACAATAACCTTGGAGTGAATGATCCTATCTCTTAAACCATGGAAGCAAATGCTCCTCTTTATGGGAGACCAGAGGACTCATACCATGGATCAGGTGGACACTGATTGGAGGTAATGAGGGAGGATGGGGTTCACCAGCCCAAAAGGTCTGGTCAGGACCACAACATACAAAAAATATATATTTGGGGGGAGCACCCTAACAAACCCATGGTGCTGCTGTAAGACCAAAATAGACAAAAAATACATATTAAAGCGCACGCATGACACTTACTCCTGCAAGGCTGTTTAAAAGCATCTAAACATATATAGCAAAAAATGCAACAATATGGGGGTTTGATCACACTAAATGGCCATGAAGTGCTTAAGCCCACTAACTGCTTCAAAGTACCCCAATTTTCCAGTCGGTTCTTACACTAGCCTTGGAGTGAATGATCCTATCTCTTAAACCATGGAAGCAAACACTCCTCTTTATGGGAAACAAGAGGACTCATACTATGGATCTGGTGGACACTGTTTGGAGGTAATGAGGGAGGATGGGGTGCTGATAGTTTAGCATGGACTGTCGAGTAGAGTTGAGCGAACCCGAACTGTAAAGTTCGGGTTCGTACCAGACTTTGGGGTGTCCGTGTCCCGAACCCGGACATTTTTAAAAAAGTTTGGGTTCGGGGTTCGGGTATTGTCACATGCTCTCAGACTAGTGTAGGGAGAGGATGCTGCCGCCGCTGTGAAGGAAAGATTAGCTTTCTAAAACCATCTCATACTTAGTATAGGGAGAGGTTCCTGGTGCTGGTGTGAGGGATAGATTAGCATTCTAAAATCATCTCATACTGGTATAGGGAGAGGTTCCTACTGCTGGTGTGAGGGACAGATTAGTGTTCTAAAATCATCTCATACTTAGTATAGGGAGAGGTTCCTGCTGCTGGTGTGAGGGACAGATTAGTGTTCTAAAATCATCTCATACTGGTGTAGGGAGAGGTTCCTGCTGCTGGTCTGAGGGACAGATTAGTGTTCTAAAATCATCTCATACTGGTATAGGGAGAGGTTCCTACTGCTGGTGTGAGGGATAGATTAGCGTTCTAAAATCATCTCATACTTAGTATAGGGAGAGGTTCCTGCTGCTGGTGTGAGAGACAGATTAGTATTCTAAAATCATCTCATACTGGTGTAGGGAGAGGTTCCTGCTGCTGGTGTGAGGGACAGATTAGTGTTCTAAAATCATTTTATACTGGTATAGGGAGAGGTTCCTGCTGCTGTTGTGAGAGACAGATTAATGTTCTAAAATCATCTCATACTGGTATAGGGAGAGGTTCCTGCTGCTGGTGTGAGGGACAGATTAGTTCATCTTATACTGGTATAGGGAGAGGGTCCTGCTGCTGGTGTGAGGGACAGATTAGTGTTCTAAAATCATCTCATACTGGTATAGGGAGAGGTTCCTGCTGCTGGTGTAAGGGACAGATTAGTGTTCTAAAATCATCTCATACTGGTATAGGGAAAAGATCCTGCTGCGTCTACATTGCTGGTTTAAAAAACAAAGAATAATCTTTTTTTAAAATTATTATATTAATAAATAGTGCTACATAGTACATTTGCACCTTGCTGTGCATTTCTTGCACAAAATTAACAAGTGCGTCGACATTGTTGGTTTAACAAATAATCAAAATTTGTTCTAAATAGTATATTTGTGTCCAGAATGTGGAAAGCGTCAAATAAGGGACGTGGTCGCGGTGCTGCTGGTGTTGCTGGTGTTGGTGGTGTTGGTGAAGCTCCTGTTGCAAGGAGAGGACGTGGTTGATCTGTGCCAGCTACATGCACAAGTGAAACACCTTCCTCAGGTGCGAGTAGCCGACAGAACCTTCAACGTTATATGGTAGGCCCGAATGCCGCTCAACGAATGGTGAGGCCAGAACAAGTACAGGCGATAGTAGATTGGGTGGGTGACAATGCCTCCAGTTCCTTCACATTGTCTCCCACCCGGTCCCTTGCTGAAAGCTCAGAGTTCTCCTCTTCCACTGCCACTTCCACCTACACCGCCACGGTCACCGCCTTCTCAACCTCCTACTCCACATCCACCTCCTCCTCCATTTTTTATTTATTTTATGTGATTTTAAGTTATTTCCCTATCCACATTTGTTTGCAGGGCGCTTGTCCTACTCTTACACCCATTTTGCTTCCTTTTGCAGCCCTCTAGCCCTTTCCAGGACTTTTTTAGAGCCATTTTTGTGCCCAAAAGTTCGGGTCACCATTGACTTCAATGGGGTTCGGGGTTAAGTTCGGGTCAAGTTCGGTGCCGAACCCGAACTTTTTTGCGAAGTTTGGCCGAACCCACCCAACCCGAACATCCAGGTGTTCGCTCAACTCTACTGTCGAGCTCTTCAAAAGCAATGTGGAATCTTGCTGTGCCAAAGCTTTAAGGGCTACATGACCTAGAGGATTCTGCTCTTGGTCAGTCTTGATCTCCTTCTTTGTTAGTCGAGGAAGACCCTCACTTCTTGAGTCAGTCCACAATAAGCCAGAGGTATTCCAACTGGAGGAACTCCTATGGACGCCACTCCTACAGTCCCTCTCAGGCATTGTACCAGACCTTTGCATAGGGCTTGTACTCCTTCAGTAGGCACGAAGGTCCATTCTCGAAACTCCTCCTCGGAACGGAATGGCTGGCGAGACCAGCATCTCTGTTTCCAATTCCAGGTCGGTATTTCAGGCTAAACTGGAATCCAGCTAATGCAGCTAAACACTCGGTTGCATCCAACTTTGCAGAAGTCAGCAGGTAGGTTAACGGATTATTATCAGTCTTCACAACAAATTGAGCCCCATACAAGTACTCCTTCAATTTGTCGACAACTGCCCACTTTAAAGCCAGGAATTCCAATTTGTGTGCTGGATAACTCTTTTCAGAAGGAATAAGATTTTGGCTTACATAGGCCACTGGCCTGAGCTTGCCATCCTGCTCCTGAAAAAGGATTCCTCCCAGCCCATCTCTGCTAGCATCCACATGACTTTTTTTCAGCTGCTTAAAAGCTTCTTCACATGAATGAGTCCATTGCTCTTTAATGGATTTTTTCTTCCCTCTCCTACCCAACCTCTATTCTGTCATCTTCCCGTCTTCCTCCCCCAAAGCCACTTGAAGCAATTCATTGATGGGCCTAGCAATCTTGGCGAAGTTGGCCACAAATCTTCCGTAATACGAAAAAAATCCCAGGAAGCATCTCAGTTCCGTCAGTCTCAGGTCTAGGCCATGCAGTGACCGCTTCCAACTTCTACGGGTCAGGGCCACAAATAATTGTGACCACACAAAATTACACTTTGGGCCCAATTTGGACATTTTCACTTAGGGGCACACTCACTTTTGTTGCCAGCTGTTTAGACATTAATGGCTGTGTGTTGAGTTATTTTGAGGGGGCAGTAAATTTACACTGTTATACAAGCTGTACACTCACTACTTTACATTGTAGCAAAGTGTCATTTCTTCAGTGTTGAAAAGATATAATAAAATATTTACAAAAATGTGAGGGGTGTACTCACTTTTTTGAGATACTGTACGTAGCGTTCCATTCTTCTTACGAACCACCACGATAGGTGAGGCATAGGGAATTCGAGACTCTAGAATCACTCCAGATTTCTTCAGCTCAGCCAGCTGCTCTCTCAAATCTTCCAAGTCATTGAGCGACATCCTCCAAGCTCTCTCCCGGAAGGGTTTATCTTCTTGTAAACATATTTGAGGCTGGGCACTTTTAGCACACCCCACATAAAAAGACTAGAGAAGATCTTTTCCCACCGATCCAACTGTGGCTTTATCCTTATTCTCAAGTAAGGGGGTAGCACAGCAGCACACTCTTCCTATTCCTTCTGTAATCCTTGGCACTTCTTACACTTCTCAACCTCTTCTGGAGGAACTGAAGTAGCTGCACTAACCTGCCCTACTGACATTCATGCTTTCAATGCCACAGGATGATCAGAGATGTTCTGAAGGCTAATAGGCACCCTCTTCTTGCTTCGCAGCAAAGCTTTAATAGAAACCAATTCAGGGACCATTGCTATACCAGCTGTTTCCGTTTGGGCATCCGTCTACAGCACGACAAAGGGCCCTCGCAGCCAGGCCTGATGTAATCTAGGGTGAATCTCAGTTGCCACAGACCCATCTTCTCCTATTACCTTTTCTAACAATCTTCTCACCAAATCTGTGTTTGTTCCATTCAGCATGGAATTCTGTTCAGCACCTGAAGGCCTAGGACACACCATGGCCAGGGTATCAAATGTCTCAACCTTCCCTGTTGCTGCCGGTCCAAAAGAAATCCTTATGGGAATGTATCCATCATATGGAAACATGTCAGTCCCAATTCCACAAATCTCGAACTCTTCAAGTTTGTTCAGAGGTATATGTATTAAGTATTGATCGTAGAAATCTCGGTATAGTAAAGTGACTTGGGCTCCTGTGTCCAAAAGAGCTTGCATATAGGCACCTTCCACCTGCACCGACACAATAGGGGATGGCCCCACTAACTTCTTAGGTAGCTTCTCCACTCCTGCGTGGTTAGTGTCTCTTCTTGGCTTACTTTGAGAGGATTTATCTAGAGCCCCGGGTGGTGAACGAGCATTGACTCCCTGCACTCAGCTCTCAGACCCTGGTGATGGGTTAGTTGGTTTAGGAGATATCTCCCCCCTTCTTCATCCTTTTCTTCGGAGTCTGCTTGCCTTTGTCTTGTTTCTTGGAGCTCCGTTCCTTCTTTGGATTCTCAGCTGGCTCCTTCACTGAGACCCTCTGAAGTTTCCCGCCTTCTGAGTAGAGAGCAACTACTGTAATGCTTTCAGTAACTCAGCCATGAAAGTGAATTCTTAATCCCTTTTTGGACACTGTCTTTGGAAATGCCCATGCTCCCCACACTTTCGAGGATCAGCTTTTTCCAACTGAGTGGTAACTTGAGCTTCCATCACCTGCAACAATGTCTGTTGTAGTTGGTCTTGTGCCTGAGCTACTTGGGTGAGCAACTTGACTGGGGATTCTTCAGGAGCTGGTGAAGCCACAGGGGTTTTAGTATTCTCCCCCCACTCTGACTCTTCTTCACTGTCCACTTCAGAGACCCCTTACTCTATTTGTACTGGTTGAGCAGATACTTTCCCAGTCTTTGGGGTGATATTGATCCCTTCTCATGATCCTGGATTCTTTTCATCCAACAGAGCTTCTTCCTCCCTAACCAATTTCATCACTTCAGGGTAGGTTGGTGCTGTCCCCTTCAGCAGCAAACAAAGAATGATTGGATGGTTAGGTCTTACTCCTTGCAGAATTCGCTCCAGCCTGACTTTGTCGATCCCTTTTTTCAAGATAATTTGATGTAAGACACAATCCACCTTAACAACATAGGCAGACAGCTTCTCTCCTCTGTACTGTTTCCTGTATTCAAATTTGTACATCAAGTCTGGAATCTTCTCCACACTGCCATAAACTGCACACAAAGCTTTAATGTAGTCCATGGCCACACAATCAGGCTTGCCTCTTTTCAAACTCCGGATAACATCTGCAGCAGGGCTTCTCAAGCTCTCACTTATTCTCTGTCTTTTCACTGCCTCCAGCACATTCCAATCTTCTACAGCTTGAATGGCTTGATCCAACCAGTTCTCAAATTCTTCCTCACCTTCTGGTATTGGGGTGCGACCTGAGAATAACTGCAGTTTCCTGTAACCGTTTGGCTGTAATATTGTTGCTCGTGATCAAACTCTCTACCAGCCGGCTCATATCCATATAGAACAAAGCTGGTGGCATCCCTTAGTTAATTGTATCAGCTTCTTCTCCTTCTACATCAGGACTCACTGAACCACCCTGGGATTGCTTTTGTTCTAGATTTCCTTCTATCTGTAGAGGTATCACCTGAGCTTCTAACCCTTAAGCTAAACTCACAGTCTCTTCCCGAAGTCCTGCTGGAACACTTTCTCGCCACTCAATTAGGGCATAGGTGTAGTCTTCCCCATATTCAGGCTTCACATTCAAAACATAGGACCCTTGCTCTGGGAAGGCTGTCCTCATCAGCTGCCATGCCTCTCTCTCAGACCACCCAATTCCAGGCAGCTTTAGAACACTAGCCAATTCCAGACTACTTCCTTCTCCCTGCACCTAGCTGATCGCAGTACCGGAGTTCATCTTCCCCTTCTCTCTGGGTGGTTCCTCGGACTTACTGGGGCTTACCATGAGGGGAATCCTGGATGAGCCCCCAAATGTAGAGCTGCCCTCTTGAAGGTTGCAAAATAATTCAATCCCCCTCTGGTTTCCCTGACTCTGTGAGTCCCCTGCCACCTCTGACACACTGGGTTTACTCATACTGTTAGTTTTCCTTTTAAGTAAAGACACAGTAATATAGTACACAAGATTGAGGTAAATCAGAAATGTTTACTCAAAAAGAAAATATGTTATATGAGGAACTTTGGCTCAACAGGGTAAAGTTAGGCACATCAAATAATTCTCACAATTGAACAAATATCACACGCACCAGAAAATAATAAAGTATGTCAATTATGACTCTATAGATTCAACTAATGTATGTATATCTATATACTGTACATGGGAGTGAGGCACAGGAGAGCAGGGCAATAACTCCTGAAAGTGTCAAGCCACCCTCTACTGCTCACTCACATGTCATCAGCAAACAGTAGATAAACAGGTATAACACCAGCAAACAGCAGATAAACAGGTATAACACCAGAATAGTAAATGCAGCACAATTCAACCTGCTCTGAGGGAGAGATTTCTTTGGTGAATGCAGCTGTATAACAAACTCTGTCAAAGTAGAATAGACTCGCTAAGTGGGGAAGAAAAAGAGGAGTAGTTGTAGTTAAATGTCTCTTGCTTGATAGGTTAGTTGATCTTCAACTAGCTTTTGCAGATTAAATGGTATATACCAAACAAAGACTGATGTAACAAACAAATTCCAAGAGAGTTTAATGTGTTTGTATAAAGCACTCCTTCAGCAGGAGAACAAAGAAAGCTTCACAGTGATCACTGACTTAAATCTGTGCAACTACAAGTAGCAACAACCCAATGTGAAGTATGAATGCTTGTGCTTAGCTCTCTTTCTTGTGCTTAGCTCTCTGCAGGCATCTAGCAGAGTTGATCAGATCAATTGGCTGCACTTAAACGAATCGGGACCAGGTGAATGAGTGAAATATAAATATTTATTAAGAAAATGACACACTTCCAAAACCAACACCAGTAAACCATAAAAAGCAAGTGAAAGATAAACATATCATAGCAACCCCTATATGAACACCTAACTAACTATGCAACTAAATACACGTACAGAAAACACATATAAGCAAAAACAGGGCAAGGACACAAGATAAGGGGAACAGGCAGTCAGGTCACTTGGAGCAGAAAGTGAGTAGAGGGAACAGGAAGCAGGTTCCAGGGGACAGGATTCAAGATCAAGGACAAGAACGGTTTAGACTCAGGCAGGGACATGGTTTGCAGGGAAAATACTGAAGCACTGGAACTGGGTGCAAGGCGGGTTCATATAATAATAACAGTCCCATCAGGTGCAACCTAGTGACCTGTATGATCCATCTGCTGGGAGACACCTGCCGGTGGCCGCCAGAACTACACCCTTTCGTTTTCCACACAACAGTGCCACCAGCAGGTGACCCAAGCAAGAACACCGGTCCTGACAGTTTCACTCCCAAAGTCAATGAATAGGCCTCTCCTAATAGTAGATATGCTAACAGATATGAAGAATTATACTATCTGTGCACAGTATCTGTCAGGATGGGCTTTCACTTGCTTACCACACAGGAACAGAGGATGCAGATGCTGTGTCCACCGATGATGTTGAGGACAAGGATGATGATGATGGAGATGATGATGATGATTACTCCGATTTCTGGCTCCTAGGATCGGCCTCCACCGCCCCTCACTACAGCTCTTCCGGATCTATCTATCGCCCATGTGGGATATAGAAATCAGGAACAGGCCCCGCTTGCTGCAAGGCAGGTCACTCAAGCTGCTCACTGAAGTCCTCCAGGGTATCCGAGTTGATGAGTATGTGATAGCAGGCTGTGTCTCCGCCACTTTCAGCAAAACATAGTTCCCTGCTTTCAGATCCGCGCCGTTCCAGAGAGAGCGCGTTAGGCCCAAAGCCTCTGCTTAAATAGTCTCTCCCACGAGGTGCCTCTGCTCCCAGAAAACCTCCTCCTCCCCACAGCTCGTTGTTAGATGTAGTTCTCTCCAGCTGTAGCCAAGGGGCAAATCCTCACAAGCAAACTACAACTCCCAGAATGCATCTCTCTCTCTTGTCATTATTAGAGTAATAAATCAGTTAACTGGAACGCTAGGGGGAACAGCTTCATTAAGTTTAATAGCAGAAATGTCTTTTCATTGCCAGGAGTGTGTATACCCAGCTACTGGCTACACATAATTTTTACATGAGCAGTGATAAATACCCCATTCACACTGAGGCAGTTTTCAGGCATTTTAGCACTAGAAATAGTGATAAAATCATTCACTTCAATGTGTGTTTTCACACTCGGGCGGTGCATTTGCGGGACGGTAAAAAAAGTCCTGCAAGTACTATAAATAGCACTCCAAAAATGCCCCTGCCTATTGAATTGAATGGGCAGTGCTTCCAAATCGCCTTGAAAGTGCTTTGAAAGCACCATAAAATGAGTCTTTTTTCCTTTTTTTTAAGGCCACGTTATCACACATCTTAAAAAAAAACGGCTCGCTAGCACCCAAAACACTGCTAAAGCACCGCAAAAAAGTCCGGCACTTTAGCGCTGTTTTAACGGCACTTCAGTGTGAAAGGGGTCTTACTGATGCATAAAGTGAAACCATAAAAATTAGATATAACAATAAAAATGAAAAATTCTTCTAAATATATTTATTTTATAAACAACAGCTTGGGGAGCCAGTCTATATGATGAGGCCACAATTTAGTGCACTCAGAACAAGATTAGAGATTTTTTGGATAATTTCTGGTGTCTCTTTCTCAGACTTTGTATAAAAGTAACACGTGTGGAAAAATTGGGATTTAGATGTTGGTGGTGCCTTCACACCATAACCCTATAGAAGTACTCTTGATGAAAGCAAGAATTGGCCTTGCTGTCAAAAATTTAAATGATATGCACCTGTCAAACAGGTGAGGAAAAATTGTTCTTTGGGTGTTGGTGGTGCCTTCACACTGTAACCTTATAGAGATACTCTTGATGAAAGCAAGAATTGGCCTTGCTGTCAAAAATTGCAATGATATGCACCTGTCAAACAGGTGGTGAAAAATTGGTCCTTGGATGTTAATTATGCCATGAAACATACACTAAAATTTTTTTTCCAGATGAAATCAACACCCACAAAGCTAGGCAGCCTAGACAGTCTTTCAGAGATTCCAGATCCATAAAGCACTTAATCAGAGACATCGGCATCAGGGGTTTGATAGTTGCTGCTAGTCCAGGACTGAGTCATTTTGATAAATGTCAGCTGGTCCGTGTAGTCTGTGGACAGACACGCTCTCTAATCTGTCACAAAACCTCCGGCAGCACTGTATGCCCATTCGGAAAACACGCTGGATGCAGGGCAGCCCAGCAGCTCAATTGCATGATAGACAAGTTCTGGCCAGTGGTCTATTCTCATGACCCAGTAACCCCGTGGATTGTCAACTGGACAGCTCTCCGTGTCTGTTTCCACCCCTAGATAATCTCCCACCATATGATGCAGACGCTGCCGATGGGATGTGGAAGCTGACAGCCCTGGGCACCCAAGGACTAAAAATTGTTTGAAATGCATCACTGGGCAGTGTGAAAGGGGTCTTACTGATGCATAAAGTGAAACCATAAAAATTTGATATAACAATAAAAATGAAAAATTCCTCTAAATATAGTGCCTGGGGGGTCCCCTTAGTCTGCCTGTAAAGTGGCACATCTGAATTGTGTATAGAACCTGCTGCAGCAATAATGACATTTATAAAGCCAAAAAAAATGAGATTTTCCATTCAAGCTTTCTTTATTTTATAAACAACAGCTTGGGGAGCCAGTCTGTATGATGAGGCCACAATTTAGTGCACTCAGAACAAGATTAGAGATTTTTGGGATAATTTCTGGTGTCTCTTTCTCAGACTTTGTATAAAAGTAACACGTGTGGAAAAATTGGGATTTGGGTGTTGGTGGTGCTTTCACACCATAACCCTATAGAAGTACTCTTGATGAAAGCAAGAATTGGCCTTGCTGTCAAAAATTTAAATGATATGCACCTGTCAAACAGGTGAGGAAAAATTGTTCTTTGGGTGTTGGTGGTGCCTTCACACTGTAACCTTATAGACATACTCTTGATGAAAGCAAGAATTGACCTTGCTGTCAAAAATTGCAATGATATGCACCTGTCAAACAGGTGGTGAAAAATTGGTCCTTGGATGTTAATTATGCCAT
>BLSH010172089.1:41116-52682 GCA_018402905.1 Glandirana rugosa
TCCCAGAGTGGCTTGGGTGTCAGGTAGTACCTGTATATCGAGAGAGTGTCTTTCCCAAACATTCAATCTTGGAGTAAGTTCGGACCCCGGAACTACCGGAGGTCCGCAAGTTAGGTTTGTCAAAGAGAGACTTCCTATTAGAATAGGGTACCCGATGGGGACCCTAAACGACCATAACAGAGATCTTGGTATTTACATTGATGGGCACACAGTTTGGATACTATATCCAGATTTACAGCTGAGTGTCCTCACTGGTAAAATGGCAATGGACTCATTATCTACACCAGGGGTTAAGAAACAGTATTAACAGCGGTGCTTTATGAACACCCACTACCCCTTCGCCCTAGATTTCAGGCTGACTGCAGTACACAGGGTGTAGTATATTTGATGCTATGCCAATGCGGAGCCTTTTATGTTGGTAAAAACAGGCGACAATTATGACAAAGAATTGGGGACCACATCTATTACTCAGGTAACGGTAAAATGGTCACTCCTGTGAGTCGACATTTAGACCTATATCATAGGTTTGACACACGGGTAGTTACATTTATGGTTCTAGAGACAATACCAGCAAATCCCAGGGGTAGCCCATGGGATAAGATTATCCTTCAGAGAGAAACTGTTTGGATTGAACGCCTGGAGGCCATCAAGGCCCCAGGCTTGAATGAGGTTCTAACTTACAAACCCTTTCTGTGAGAGAGCTATATGTCCATGATGGACTGTGGGTTCGGTGAGACCCTATTTCAGAAATAAATGGAAGTCGAAAGAGACTCTATGGGGGATGCCTAGGAGTTCCTATACTTATCACATTCTGGTGGGTGGCATAAATGGGTCGAGACCCCCTATGCTGTGGCCTACTTGGGGCGCCTATGCAGAGTACCATTGTCCGTGGCACACAGTGAGAAAATACACATAACATGTGGGGTTGTCCCAATATATAGGGACTGAATCCCATAATGCAGATCAAACGCAGTGAATTAAATATTTATTTCTTACGGATTCCTGGATGGGACACTAGTTCCAATTTTGAACAATTATCATAATGAAAGGTACATTTCTGTATTATGTTTAAAAATAATTTTGTTCTTTGAATTATGATTTTTATCCTTGCATTGGGTTGTATTTTGTGTTGGTTTTTTTTTTTTTTTTTTCTTGTCCCCCTTGGCTATATATCGGCCTTCATCCACATATTCCTTCTCTCCTATGTTCGGCCTTGCGGCCCTGGGGGCGGGTATGCGGCTGAAAGCGCCGTTGGTACCCGCCCACTCATTCGGTCTGTCATGATCAATGTCGGGGTTGGGGCCTGCAGCGCGGAGGCCTCCTACCAGCAGGGGGAGCTCTCCACCACTGTTGTACGCGGAGCGGTCTCGCCCTTGCCCTCCAGTCTGATGGACGTCGTTTATTCTGGCGCTTCGATCACCTGGGAGGGGCGGGGGCGATCCGGCGCATGCGCAGTGGATCAGCCGGGTTGGTGGCGTCACACGCCACCGGAAGTGCGGCGTGTTGATGGCAGACACCATTAATCGGGGCCATGTGTGTTTTATAAAAGGTGGGTTTATGGCAGCTTGCAAGCAGGTTGGGGGCCTCTGAGGACATGTGTCTCTACACATACACATTCTGACATCCGGTAAGCATTATGCTGGACGAATTGTTCGCTTAGCATATACTTATACAATGCAATAGTTCTTTCCTATGCACTGGCTGGTTGAGTCTTACTGACAGTAAAATACTTGTCTTTATACAGCCCTCTGGACCCGGATCGAGTACTAAGTACCGAATGGCTTCCGTGAGGGTGTGACTATGGCAATATATCCCTGCCAAGACATACTTTAGCTGTTCCATTAAGGCTATATTCCCCCACCATCTAATATTCTCTATTTTTACTTGTAAAAAGACTGACCCTCTTTAGAAGATATTTTGGAAAACTCTTTAACAGGTATTTACCATTCAGATATAAAAAACTTATTTGAGGCTTGGGCCCTATTAGGACCCTCTCTGCCATATAATATGTTTGGGGTCTAATATGTATGTGTACACACTTATGCCTTATACATTATATTGTTTGTACCACACACAGGCCCCCATACTTGCCTGGTGCGGCTTTGGGCCTCCACGGGAGCGTCGGAATTGGTCAGAGGGGATTTGGAAGAGGGTTGGGCACCACGCTACTCCCTTGTGTTGGTGGCTCCTATATACCCTAGGGGGGTTCTACCAACGTTCTCAAATACAACCCCATGACATATATCATAAAATGTAAGTGATTGTCACTGAGTATATTTGTTGCAGCATACTATGTAACAGTGGATTATATACTATACCTCATATCTGTGCTTTACACATGTACTTTTTGTCTTCTATTAGATTAACAGTTTTCCAGCTCCAGATGAAGCGCCAAGTATATAAAGCGCAAAACTAGTTGAGCAAGCAGGAATATGTGTCTGCAATTTTGATGTTGGGACCTCATCAACGTAACCAAAATCAACCCTATATCATTTTTGTCTTATATTGTTTATAAGCTGACATATTGAGATATTGTAGGTATCAGGTTGCGTTTGATATAGGTATCCCAGCAATCTGTAGTATTGCATGGTGGGCCCCTCTGGCTACCAACAACGTTATATGGTTGGTACCCACGGGGAACCACAGCACCCTTTGCCCTGTAAGGGGTCATGTTTTGTAATGTATATAATATATGAGATATAGTTTTAAACTATGAAATTTTAAATGTCTTATGTCTTATTGGGGCAGTTATATGCCAATTTCTGTAACAAATAAAGTTTATATATTTATAGTATACCCAGTATGCCTTTAAAGTCCATTTCTTTCCAATTTAAACATTGCCATAAAAAGTGTATGGGGACCCAGGTCCTGCCCTAGGGGACATGTATCAATGCAAAAAAAAGTTATTAAATTGATTGTTTTTTCAGGAGCAGTGATTTTAATGATGCTTAGTGGAAAAAAAATATGAAAAATTCCTTTAAATGCCTGGGGGGTTCCCTTAGTCTTCCTGTAAAAGGGCGCACCTATTAGCCAGAGCAAAATTACATTTCCAAAGGAAAAATTGACATTTATTATTGCGGCTGTAATGTATTGTCAACTCCCAGCAATATACAAAAAAAATCACACAAAAAATTTGCGTAGGGTCCCCCCCCAGTCCATACCAGGCCCTTCGGATCCGGTTTGGATTTTAAGGGGAACCCCGTGCCAAAATTACAAAAAAAATCACCCCCCCTCCTGAACCATACGAGGCTTTATGGCCTCAACATGGGGAGTGTGGGTGCTTTGGGGCAGGGAGGCTCTGCACCTTCCCACCCCAAAGCACCTTGTCCCCATGTCGATGGGGATAAGAGCCTCTTTCCCACAATCCTGGGCTGTGGTCGTGGGGGTGTGTGCACGGGGAGCTTATCGGAATCTGGAAGCCCCCTTTAATAAGGGGGCCCCCAGATCCCACCCCATGTGAATTAGTATCGGGTACATCGTACCCCTACTATTTCACCAAAAAGTGTCAAAAAAGAAAAAAACACAGGAGACAATTAGGGACAAGTCCTTTATTAAAAAAGAAAAAAAAAAGTGTCCCTCGTAGTAATCCATCTACAATCATGGCGAGCGACGGACCCAAAAAAAAGCAATAGCTCCTCCTCCATGGGAGGGCTCCAGCCGACTGACTGCTGTTTGTTATGACAGTTTATTTATATGGAAGGGCGGGGCCACCCGGTGATGTAAGCGCGTGATCGCCTCCTCTGACACCCCCAATGGGGAGGAGCTGTGTGCGCCATCTGCACACAATGCATTATGGGGCGCTCCGCAGCGGTGAAGTTGCTGCGAACACCCCATAATGTTCTAAATTCGACAAATGGGCGAACGCCTGATGTTCGAGTAAACTTACGTTTGACTTGAACCGCGGGCCCATCCCTACTCGTAATGCTGTTTGGTCTTTGCAATGCTCCTGCAGTTTTTCAGGAATTTATCAAGGATGTCCTCTGAGATATGTTGCAGCAATGTGTGGTGGTTTATCTCAACGATATTCTCAACAATTCTGGCGGCCTAGTCTCTGCGCTGATGTAACTGCTTTCATAGCCACTTGTTCCGTGTGTGTTCAGAGTAAGACACCATGATACCTTCCAGTGGGCCTCCTACAACCCATACCCAATGGAGAGAGGCCTTGGACCCACCTGTCTATGGATTTTATTGCGGAGTTACCCAACTCCCAGGGCAACACAGTTATTCTAATGGTGGTTGACCAGTTCTCGAAAATGTCACACTGTATTCCACTAAAGTATTTGCCCACATCCAAAGAACTGGCATGCATTTTTGCTTGAGAGAAGGTTTTGCTGTCCTAGAAGGTTACCATCTAGGACAGGGGTAGCCAGTTTGTCTCCAGGTCTTTGGCGAGCCTTTTGTGCACCGTTAGGAATTCAGCTTTCCTTATCCTCTACATATCAACCGCAGTCAAATGGGGCTGCAGAACGAGCCAACCAAGCGGTTTCTACGTTGCTATATTTCTCCCCACCATAACAACTGGTCAGACCTCTTACCTTGGGCGGCGTTTGCTCACAATAGTGCCGTCAATAGCGCTTTCCGATTGTCTCTGTTTATGGCGAATTATGGTTTCCAACCATTCATGTTGCCTGACTCATTTGTTCCTCAAAGTATTCCTGCGTTAGGGGAGCATCTCCGTGATCTTCATTCCACTTGGATGCAGGTCCAAGAGTCCTTGCGACGTGCCAGTAATAGGTACAGACTCCATGCTGACCGCAGATGCCTGCCTGTGCCTTCCTACCAGATTGGGGAGAGGGTCTGGCTATCATCTCATAACCCCTGACTCCCTGTTGCCTCACTGAAGCTGGCACCATGGTTTATTGGGCCTTTCTGTATTCTCTGTAGGATCAACCCAGTGGCTTACACATTAGACCTTCCTTCTAGCATGCACATTTTGAATGTATTCAATGTCTCCTTATTAATACCTTTGGTGTGCAACCACCTTGGTACCACATCCTCGCCCGGTTCAGGTGGAGTATGAGATACAATCGATCATTAACTCCCATAGGTTCAGTGGATGCATACAGTACCTGGTTCATTGGAAATGGTATGGTCCGGAGGAACGCTCTTGGGTCTCATCCTCAGACATACATGCTTCTGTCCTCCTCTATGCTTTCCGTAGATGTTTTCCCCTCAAACCTGGTGGCCCTCCGAGGGGGAGGGGTCATTGAGGAGGGGGTACTGTCAGGGCTGGGCTCTCAACCCTCCTTTCTCAGTGCTCTGGTTGCTCAGCTGTTGGTTAATTGCCAGCACTCATGGTTCCACGGAGGCTCACCTGGTGATTATTTCCTGCTTGTCAGTCCAACCTACTGCCAGCCCCTTCTGGCTATTTAAACTGCCTGGTTCATTCCTTCTGTGTCTTCGCCTTGGTCAAACATATCTGGAGACTCTCTGCTGTGTTCCTGTTGAAGAATTGCCTGGCTGACGTCCCTTCTGGTTCCTGACCCTATCTGCTGCTTCCGACTACGTTGATCTCTGGCTTCCTTATTTACTGGCTTGTTCTGACTACCCGCTTTGGCTACTGAACCCCAGCTATGTTTTGACGACACTTACTAATTTGTACCATTTTTACCATTTTATTAAAAGGTTTGATTTTTTACTGCATTTTCTGTCTCCATCTCAGTCATGGTTCCTGACAATGAGATATAGTGGGGGTAGACCGGAAAGGTGAGGAGGAGCAGAACTGCATCCCTTTTGTGTGATCTTCAGGTGCTCTTGTCGATGGGCTGAATGGTGGGAGGTTAAATGCATTGTCAAGCACGTGGTACCTAAATGGTTTGGGTTTTTTTCCATGCTTGATGTGCTAGAGGCAAAGTTTGCAAATTGCAACAGTGCGATCGATGTGCTAAAAAAGGCCCAAACAGCTGAGCTGTGGGAAGTGGGCTGGGAGATAACAGCTTCATAATCTGGTGGAATAGGGTGGCTGCTCTCTACTCTTCCACGATGGTTGCCTATTTCAGTTGTGCCTCAACTTCAATTTCCTCCTCTGCTCTATCCGGCACCTAAGTCACGTCAGTGACCTCATCATCCCCTCCATCCTCAATCTCACTGGAGACAATGTGGCAATATTCTGCAGATGGGGGAACATGACTGTCAATTTGTTGTTTACCAGTGTTCATCTTTTTACCTTCCTCAACCTCAGAACCAACGTCAGAATCAAGTATTGGTGGTGCATCTTCAAGGAGCAAATGGCCGACGCTGTGTTCAAATAATTCAGCTGACTTCTCCATGCCTGATGCTTGGGCTATGATAGGAGTAGCTGTGTACAAGGAAGCTGAATAAGCCACTCTGGCAGCTGCAGTGGGCTGCGCACTAGTCTCTGCTTGGGTGACGTAGGATGAGGATGGTTTAGTAAGCCGATCCACCACCTTCCCTGCATGCTGTGGCTGGATAGCATGGGCAACATCACTAAACAGAGGAAATGATGCCCTGCCTGAGGACAGACCACGTCAGCCTTTGCCTGTGGACACATGCACCGCTGGCCCCCTCACAGTGCCATGGGAACATCTGCCTCTCCTTGTTGGCCTCCCAGACATGATGAGGGTGGGGGGCACTTATTAATAAAATGTAATAAAGATGTGGAAATGTGTACGTGGAGGCACTTTAATCAATGGAAAGTGGTGTTTGGTGCACTTTAACTTGAGTACTCACTACACATACACACTTCACTGACACACTACAATATACTGCAGTAAAACTGCAGTGACACAGTGCAATATACTGTGGTAAATGTGCACTAATGCACTGAAATATGCTGCACTGATATATACTGTGTTAAATGTGCACTAACACACTGAAATATACTGTGTTAAACATGTAGTAATGCACTGAAATATACTGCAGGAAACCTGCCCTGACAAACTAAACTGACACTGAAGTAAAACTGAATGGTCACACTACACGCACACTGCACTAGATTCACACTAAACTGATATTCTACACTGACAAAAGAATCACAATAGCACACTATAGCACACTAACTCGCTAGTAGCTCTGAACAGAGCCCTGTTCTATCTCTCTCCACACCAATATCACACTGCAAATGACCACTATGGGAAGAATATTTTTATAGTGTGGGGTGGGAAAAAGCGCAATGAGCCACGATTGGACACAGTCATCACTACTTTCACTAATCACGGATTTGACAGTGCTCTGTGCCCCGATTGGTCAAAGCTTTCATTGCTTCAGCCAATCAGGGCTTAAAATGCACTGTGCAGCGGCGCAGTGCATTGTGGTCATTCAGCGGGCCAAACGGTTGAACGCCCCGACAATTGGGGTGTTTATCAGTCGGGCAAACAGCCAATGTTCAGCCCAAACTCGGCCAAACTGTTCGCCCAACTGTAATAGCCATGAGAACAGAGGCAGTAGCATAGTCTGGGAAGGTGAAGGCTGGAAAAACAGAACAATGAGGTGGCCACCTCCATAGATTTATCTGCTTTATCTGCCATGTGATGTGTAGTGCAGCAAAGGTTTGCAGTGCGCACATGTGCCTATGTAGGTTATTGTGTTTGCCAAATTATATTAGCAGTTCATTATGTATCAGTTTTCAGTTTGGAAAGCAATCTCCATTCACTTATTTTCACTGCACGCCCAGATCAGACAGCCCAGATCCAGCCCTGTCTAAGAGAGTAGATGCTCCATGGCTACCATCACTTGCTCTGTTAATAACTATGCAGGCACCGCTGAACCAGAGATTACTCCATCTGGCAGGGCCTGACTCTGTTTGGTCTTGCTAAACCTTGGACACACAGCAGCTCATGCCTTTAAATGTTGTGGTATAGGAATTTCCATAGTATATACCAACAAAAGATATTATCTTTTCGGAATTTATTCCATGCCCTTTGCTTTGTGCATTTTTCTTCCAAAAAAAGGCTATAGCTAAGTACAGATTTTGAATGTATAAGGTGTCAGTTTCCCTAGGCCTGGGCATTGGTTCTTAGCTCTGTGGTCCACAAACATGATGACTTCATGTGTAACATGATAGCTGCTTAGTACTATATTGTCCTGGCAGGGTTGTGGGATGGAGGTGCCATAGCACTCACCCAATCAGTGCTGCCCACTGCCACCGATGGCATTGCAGAGTAGGTAGATGGCAGACAAGCACCCATCTAATTTTCATGGACTGTAGTAAAAAACATTAACCGGAGCTGTGGTTGTGGGTTATTATCTAACCTATCCATTTGATGTTCTATTTGGACTAATCTTGTTTTCCCAAGTAAACTGTAGTATATGTCACAGACGTTTTAGTACGTGTAGAAGGCAACCATTTAACTTTTAACAGATTATAAAATAAAGATATAGCCTTATAGATATGCATAAAGGTTCATTGAAGCCGTAGCTCAGTGACTAGAACCAGCAGATTAGAGAGTCCTATTGGCTGTTATGTCTTATACCCTTTTCCTTAAATCCTTGTCTCTACGTGGTCCCTGCTGAGCCCATGACCTTGATTCTGTCTCATTTACATGGTGCATTTTTCATTCAGTGGAAATATCTCATTTCGGGACCTTTCCATCATTAACTGAATTTACAGCAATTTTCTCATGTGTTTTCTCCAAGGGATTCTGCTTTGAGATGCACATTAAATCTCCATTAATACCTCATTATCCCGCTGATACGATTACCACGATAATGAGGCAGAAATTCTAATTGTCCCTGGATCTTACTGTACAGTTCATATACCTGGCAAAGCATAGGCAAAAAATTTAATAAATAACTGTCATCCTTGTCTTACAATATTAAGTTATATTCTTAGTGAGATCGGAGCCTTAGGTTTATGAGATCCATAGAAAAGAAACTAGTTTAAAAAGTAAGATTACTGGACTTGTCAATCCAAAGCACTATGCAAAGGTGAGACCTAATCATACTGTCCTATCTAACATTAATAGTGACATCGGTTTACTTCTTTGTTCTTTATGGAAACACTTGGATGCCTTAATCCCATCTTTCTTTTCCAGCTAGTTATGGTATCAAACATATACAGTCTATCTTACTAGGGAAGTACCAAATAGAATCACTAGGGGTAAAGTATAGTAACTATTAACAACCAATCTGGTTGCTGGTAACTGTAATAAGTGAACCATTGTTTGGACTTTCCAATACAAAAAAAGTCCAGTGGAACTTAATTAAAGGAAAACTAATACTTGGACAAACTTACCATCAAATGGCTTTGTGTAGAGTAGACCTAAAAATAAGCTGATGCTAAAAATCAAAATCTTATTCACAATAGCTGCCCATCTGCATGTGGGTAAGTATGCTTGTGGATTAAATGAAAATGTATGTAATGATTACATGTGAGCAAAATCCCAAGATACAGTGTTATTTTACTTAACCACTTAACGCGAATCGCCATATATATGCAGCGGCTCCTTTAAGTGGAGGTATCGGGATATAGCCTGCAGCTGCAGGCTTTATCCAGGTACCGTTTTTTAGAGCGGGCAGTCGGCTATCCGGTGATAATGGCTGATCTGGCTCGGGAGCCGCTCGGTCGTTATCCCAGGGGGCGGGAGGGGACATCCCCCCTCCCGCCGCCTTCAGCGGGAGACCGGAGCTATGATCCGGCGCGTCCGCCATAGGGTTGCTACCTCATCCCTTTAAACTCAAACACATATGAATTACACAGGTTCTGTGGCTGATTAAGCTCACTTGGTGACTTATCTGCATTTAATTAGCCTCAGAACCTGTGTAATTCATATATGGTCGGGTTTAAAGGGAAGAGGTGGCAAATCTAGTCCGCCGGCTAGGAGGAGACCTGAAGGCTCCGATCGGGTCTCCTTTGTCAAATTCTGGAAGCGATGTCACAACGTCACTTCTGGTTTACTTGGTGGCCAACGGCGCCTGTTTTAAAAAAATTACAGTATTCAGAATCACCGTTTTTGGCGATCTGAATATTGTGAAGTGTAAAGGAGGGATGGCCTCCATAAAGAGTACCTGTATATTACTATCACAAGGGATGTTTACAATAAAAGTGATCAGAATTTTTGCTTTTTTAGGAACAGTGCTAAAAAAGAAAAAAAAAATTGAAAGCACCACCGTCCTCGCGAGCTCGCGCAGCAAAGAAAACGCAATACATAAGCTGCGTTGGTTTGAAAACAGTGTTCAAACAACACATGTGAGGTAGAGGTATCGCCGTGATCACAAGAATGTGAGCAATAATTCTAGCAAAAAACCTCCTCTGCACCTCTAACCTGGTAACTGTTAAAAAGTTTTAAAGCGTCGCCTATGGAGATTTTTAAGTACCGGAGTTTGTCTCCATTCCGTAAGTGTGCGCAATTTTCAACCGTAACATGTATGGTATCAATTTACTTACGTTACATCCTCTTTCACAATATACAAAAAAATTGGGCTGACGTTACTGTTCTATTTTTTAACTCAAAAAAATAAATTTTTCCAAAATAATCGTGCTTGAAAGACAGCTGCGCAAATACTGTGTGACAAATAGTATTTCAACAATTGCCATTTTATTCTCTAGGGTGTTTGAAAAAAAAATATATAAAACTGTTTTTAACTTGTAACCAACAAATGTAAAAAAGGGCTCAGGTGGGTAAGTGGAGTGAAACTGCAGTCCAAACATTTGCCAGGTTTTTTCCAACAACCATGTACTTATTGGAGAGATTTTACTTACAAAACACTCTGTTTTTCTCCTTTACAAAAATTAATTCTACTATTTTCTGGATATACCTCTTAGAGACACTGCCATCTGCTAATTCAGGTCAAAGTTCAATAGTCTTGAAAGGTATGCAAAAAAGTTGTTGGTAAAGATTAAAAAGACTGAGACTTTCTGTTACTATACTATATAAAATAAAAACTGCAGTCCTCCACGGATTTTCCCCACTTGAACTTTTGTATGGTAGACATTCATAGGGACGTCTGGATATAACCCAGGAAGCACGGGATCAAAATACCACACTGCAAAAGTGTAAGTAAACTCATGGCTTAGGTGCAGGATAAGATATCTGCAGTCAGGTCCATAGTTTAGGAACATATGCAGCAAGCCCTAGAGGAAAAAGCCCAGAGTTTATAACAGTCTGCTTAAATAAGAAACATTAATCCAGGAGACAGTCCTAGTTTTGGTGCTTACTTTAGAGGGTGCATCTGTAAGATAGGGCATAACATCGGTGATGTCAACCACAAGGTATTTCAGACTGGAAAGAGAAAGCCCTTTTGGATATATTTTGTTAACCTAATAAACCCCTGGAAAGATTGTGAGGGTATTTCAGTAGATAATAACCCTAAAATATAACCAGTAAAAGGTATACCATAGGTTAGGATGTTTGAGATACAAAAAAAAAGAGAATAAAAGGGGTCCCCCGTAAAGGTGAAATATATACTAATAGACGTTAAAACTAATAAACGGAAATAACAGCGCCTCTAAATATTCACCTCAAAATAATTCATACAGTGACTTTACATATTTGTGAATAGATCGCATAGGTTAGAGCTATGAAGCTCCTAACAGCTTTCTTAAATAAACAAACATATAAAAAAATATATTTCCTCTAAACAAATTGATAAACTTTTACAGAATTAA
>BLSH010172089.1:90876-111584 GCA_018402905.1 Glandirana rugosa
ACCCTCCGACACTTTTTAACGACACCGACATCGGCGGTCTAGGAACCAGGGGCACCGGAGATCATTAGGAGAGAGAACAGTGCAAAAACCCCAACACAAGCTATACACGTTTCTCTCTAGTGTGTTTATGAATTTTTTATATTGTAAATAATGTTCATTACTGTCTATTTCTATTTCTTTTATAGTTCTTATGAATTGATTTCCACGAACAAAGGGCGGTACCCAGGGAGAGTACCGTATCCACTGGTCCTGGTCTGTGCACGGAGTACCGACAAGACCAACTCTGACTGAGTATATCCAAAAACGACACCATTATATCTTGAACATATTCCCTTTGGGCTTTTCCCTTATACAAGTTCTATATTACCACAGCAAAAACCTATATGAGTCAGTCTCAACCAGAACAGCCATGAGGCACGTGTCTGGTCCTGGTCACCTATGCCATGAGAGGGACCCATGGCGGGAAACAAGCACCTTTAGTTAAGTATTCTTGATATTTTCTTTATCTTTATCTGTCATTACTTGTAATAAATGTTATATTTTTTAAGTATTTGTGTGATCTCTCTTTGCACATATCGAACACAACCCCAAAAACGTGACAAGAGAGAGGATTACTAGAGGCCACGGGGACCAAGGATCTGGCGGCTACAGCCACAGCAATTTTTCACAGCCTCCCAGACGACTCCCTCCCGTTCAATCTGGAATTCGATTGCATCCATCTGGCGGGCCCCAAACCGGTGGATGCCAACAGACCCAGGGATATAATATGCAGGCTACACCATTATACCTACAAGGAAAAAATACTGAAAAAGGCCTGGGACACGGGTGAGTTGGAGTTTGACGGGGCTTTTGTGAGGATTCTCCTGGAAATATCACGAGCAACGCTGCAGAGGAGAGCTATACTACGCCCACTGCTGGAGCTCGCTCGATCCTCGGGTGCCACATACCGTTGGGGGTACCCCCTATCGGTGATTTTCACCGAAGATCGGAAGTCCTTTAATCTCCGTGCACCTGGAGACCTGCCTGTGCTCTTCCAGTTTCTAGCGGTGGAGCCGATACCTGTCCCGAACTGGTTGCATTACCTACAGCCTCCCGATGGCCCGTCTGGAACAGGGCAGCCAAGGAAAGGACCGCCACCTAGACCTCAAAGACCCAGGCGGAGATCCCGAGCACCTTCAACGTCCGGGACGCGTGAGTCATAACCACCCCAGCATCTCCCTGACCCCATCTGCCACCCCTAGACTTCCACCCCGCTGAATGTTGCCCCTCAGAATGAACTGTGGTGTCCCCCTTTCTTTTGGCATGTGATGCGCTACCCGTAAGATTGGCCTCCCATTCCTTGTCTGACCTGCCACCCCGAAAGAGGGAATATCCTCTGAATTCCTGACGCAGAGTGAGGTCTCAATGAGACCTTACCCTATCGAACTGTTCAGCTCCTGACCGTGGCTGGGGTCTATGAAGAAGACCGATAGCTGCAACTTGATGAACTGGATCCCTCAGACAGCTTCCAAGAAAGATCGTGCAGCGGGAGAGAGGGCTGGACAGATTCTCATTCTAAGTTGGGGAGAGGAACTGCTGGCTGCATTGACAGAGGGACACAACCATCAAAGCCATAACCAGGGTAACCTGGTTAACTATGCCCTGCTCAGACGACTGCGTGGAAAATAGTACGCTTCAATACCCCCCCTGCACTCTGATTTTTTCCTTGGCTGCCTCACGACAATGGGGGGGGTGGATGGAGTGGACATAAAGGGAACCCGTCCCACACGTTATCCCGCACGGGTGAACGCTTCTCTCCCGCAGATCCGGGCCTCTCTCCGGACAGTCCGGTTTGCTTGCTTCGGGGGTGCTTTGCTTGCCCCTTTTTAGTACTGACCATCTCAGTGGTTGAGGACAAGTGCGGGAGTCCATCTATGTTTATTATTCAGTTCGTACTACCCTCCCTAAAGGAACTCCCTGTCCTACGGAGTATACAGCGAACCAATGGGGACTAAGAATGAGAGGGGCACACTGTTTTTTATTTTCAGATATGTGGGGGGTGGGCACTAGCAGAAGAGATGAGGTGGAGGTTCCATGGTGGGGGCCTGCTAAGACATCGAGGCAACCAAAGTTCACCTGTTTAATGCAAAGATTGTTATACAGTGTTAGATATGTGTTGCTCCTGCCTACAGAATGTTATGCCTTTCAAGTTTAAGTTAAAAACTGAGTTACATGCTGATTTAATGCCATATCTTAATGGATGCTGGGGCAGCCGGGGCGGGTTCCGGAGCATATCCTGAACCCACGTCAGATACCTCCCCCACATAGGTCAGCGCACAAAGACCCGGTAATTGGGTCAAAGTGTGCCCACTGCTTCAGGCGGTTTGTGTTATATAGTTGAAGGAGGGCGAACAAAGGAAGTGGCCTCTTAAAGGCCCTCCGACCTTCCTCCTCTTTCTTCCCTTGCTTTTCTTATCTTTCTATCTTTCCTACCCGCTTGACCCCCCCCCCCCTTCTACCCCCCCCCCCTTCCTCCCCTTTACTTGGGATTTTTTCCTTTTTTTTTGTTGTTTTTTTTGTTTTTGTTTTTTGCCGGGCGGGATGGTTGACGATGGACAGACTACAAATCCTCTCGCTTAACGCGAAAGGACTAAACACCCCTGAAAAAAGGCGTATGCTCCTGAATGACCTGAAACAACGTAAAATTGATATAGCCTTTATCCAAGAATGATAGCCTTCCTATACTTAAAAATAGATTCTATCTCCTAGCTTATCATTCCACAAAAAATACCAAGTCAAAAGGAGTATCTATACTCATATCAAGCAAGGTGCTGTGGACTTGTCGGGGTTTGGAGACAGACGAGGGGGGACGATTCGCCTTTGTCAAGGGATTAATTGGGGAGACTCAGGTGACCTTTGCGACGATCTATGCCCCAACGACCATCAGGACGTCTTTATCCGGCGAACCCTCGACAAGTTATCAGATTTTAAAGAGGGGCAATTTATCTTAGGTGGAGACTTTAATATCCCCCTGTCTCCCAATGTCGACACCTCCACGGGGGTTTCCTCTGTCTCCCGGGCTTTACGCGGTCGAATAACCCAATACCTACATACGTCCCAACTAATTGACATTTGGCGCATACACCACCTAACAGACTGAGATTACACATTCTACTCAACACCCCACAGTGTCTATACCAGAATAGATTTCTTTCTTATACCACACAACCAACTACATGCGGTCTACGACTCCACAATCGGTTTGCGCACATGGTCTGACCACGCGCCCATTACGTCAACTTACACATTATCTAGTGCCGCCTCCCCACGTCATCGCTTCTGGAAACTAAATGACAGTCTCCTACAACGTGAGGAAGTTCTGGCTGAGGTGGGTAAAGAACTTAAACACTACTTTGATACCAACATTTCCTCGGGATGTGACTGGGGAGTGATTTGGGAAGCACATAAGGCACATAATCTTCATGAAACACGGATCTCGTATTAAAAAGGAACGCCAGAAACAGCTAGACCTCCTGCTTTCCAAGCTGCATGAGTTAGAGTCACGCCATAAACTCAGCCTGACTGCATCAGTGGAAACTGACTTGCTTACCGTACGTAACCAAATTAATGATCTACTCCTATACAGAGCCAAAGCAGCAATACAAAGAGGACATAAAATAGCGTATGAGTCAGGGAACAAATGCGGGAGGTTACTTGCAAACTCCGTCAAAGAACAGAAACAACGTACCTACATCCCCCATATTTTGTCACGCAACGGGCAAAAAGTGTCACTACCACTACAGATTGCTCAGACGTTTAAAGAGTATTATTCCGACCTGTATAACATACCCACTCCCGTGTCACTCCAGGTGCGCATTGACGATTACCTGTCCTCTTCTCAACTCCCCGTTCTCACCACCGAAACTCGAGAATAATTGAGTAACCCTATTACCCTAGAAGAATTAAGTCTAGCCATTTCATCGACCAAACCAGGTAAAGCGCCTGGCCCAGACGGGTTTACCCTTCCATACTACAAAGCTTTTTTACCAACCCTGGAGCCCCACATGCTCACCCTATCACCGAACTGGGCTCCAGAGGAGTCCTTCCCACGGACTCCCTACGAGCGCATATATCGGTTATACCTAAAGAGGGTAAAGACTTGACCCAATGCGGGAGCTACAGACCCATCTCGCTTCTAAACATTGACCTTAAACTTTTTTCTAAGATCTTAGCCACACGCTTATCACGCCATCTTCCAGATCTAGTCCATTTAGACCAGGTTGGATTTATCCCCCACAGAGAAGCAAGGGATAACGCCACCAGGGTCCTGAATTTAGTTCATCTAGCCAGTACATCTCTCACACCATGTGCCTTCCTAAGTACAGACGCCGAAAAGGCATTTGATCGAGTGAATTGGCAATTTATGTTAAGACACATAGGTTTAGGGGGGACAATTCTGAACTGGATCTCATGTATATATTCAGGACCCTCTGCCCAAGTCAAGACCAATGGCATCTTGTCGACGCCGTTCCCGATAGTGAATGGGATGTGACAGGGCTGCCCGTTGTCCCCACTTCTCTTTGCCCTCACACTAGAACCCTTTCTCTGTACTATACGACGTAATCCTGATATTTCAGGGCTCCCAATCGGGACTCCCAGTATAAGATCGCTGCCTATGCGGACAACTTATTTTTCACCCTAACTAACCCTACGATATCACTCCCAAATTTGATGAGGGAATTTGCGCAATACGGGGCGATCTCGAACCTAAAGATTAACTTTAGCAAATCAGAAGCGATGGGCGTCACACTACCACTCACCCTCCAGTCCTCTCTACAGTCGTCCTACAACTTTAAATGGGCCCACTCGTCCCTGCACTACCTGGGTACGGTAATCCCGGCCAATCTGAACCAAACATATGCCCTCAATTTCCCACCCATGCTGACCAAAATCCGCCTTTTATTAAACTCATGGCATAAAGGCTTGCACTCATGGTTTGGGCGATGCAACCTAATCAAAATGAGTATTCTGCCGAAACTCTTGTACTTACTTCAAGCGCTCCCGATCAAAATACTGACCGCATACTTTAAGCAAGTACATGCCCTTTTTATTAAATTAATTTAGGCTGATAAAAAATCACGCCTTCCCAGACACCTTTTGTCACTTTCCAAATCTTATGGTGGACTGGCACTACCCATTTGGGTCGCGTAGTGGATTGGCACCGACATACACAATCAAAACTGTGGGTTTCTCTTGAGAGGGCGCAGGCGCAGATCCCACTGGAAGGGACCTTGTGGTGTTATGAATACCTTCCCCCAAAATGAAAAATCACCCGCTACTGGGGGTGACGGCCCGCATCAGTTCGCAGCGATGTATTAAAAGCGCCCTTACGACTCTAGATTCCCCTCTCTTCCCGATAATTGGCAACCCCAGTTCCCTCCCGGACTGAATACTCCATTAGAGAGATACCTGACACAAGAGAAGCGGGTCACTGCTCTGCACTTCCCAGATGGGGGCTCCTGGCCCTCTATTGAGACCCTGAGAAGTGAGGAGGGCCCATATCGGCTCTCGTTTTGGTCAGCCCTGCAGATACGACACTTTCTTAGCTCACTTCCCACCCCGCAAGGCTTCAATAGGCCACCCACTCTATTTGTAGACTACTGCTCAGGGGACGGGGACCTTACGCAGGTCCTATCCAAAATGTACAGACTTTTGAATGACCCACCTATGCAACCAGTGCTCCCATGTATACAAAAATGGGAGTCGGACCTTCATCGTCACTTTACACTTGCCCAGCTCCAACTTATACTTACCTTCTCTCTGAAATCATCCATCTGTACTAAAATCCAAGATACCAACTACAAACTGCTCACACGGTGGTACCTCACTCCAGACAGACTTAAAAAAAATTCCCATCTACGTCCGACCTCTGTTGGCGATGCCTGGGAGACAGGGGAACCCTCCTACATATCTTCTGGTCCTGCCCTAAACTTGCTTTATATTGGGCAACCGTTAAAAAGGTCATCCAACACTTAGTCGAATATGAGGTCCCAGATGATCCGGCGTTTTATCTCTTACACGTCACCACAGTCTCTGCACGGACCTACCGCAAATTGGTGGTCTGCCACCTTTTTAACGCGGCTAAGTCGTGCATTCCCCTACACTGGAAGTCCCAGACACCCCCGACACCAGTTGAATGGTACCGTAAAGTGGAAGACATCAATAAACTAGAAGGCTTGGTATCCACGACAAATCAGCAACAAGAGACGCAAGCCAAGACTTGGAGACTATGGAACCAATTCACCCTTTCAGACGAAGGGAAAGCCCTTTTGGGTTTAACTTGAAGTTCCAGATACCCACTTCCTGGCTGCCCCAACTGTTCCCGACTCAACCCGTCCCTGCCCTGCTCCCCCTATCCCCCCTCCCTCCCCCCCTTCCTTCCTTTCTCTTTCCCAGTCCTTCTTGTCTTTACCGCTCTCAGCCCCCCCCCCTTTCTTATTCTATTCCCCTATCTATACTATGACGTAAAAAGAAAAGGTGTGAGGTGCATGCAAGCCAGAAATACTCATTTCACTGAACGGGACTATGCTCGAGAGGTCAGGTGAGGACGCGAGGACTATATGACATTTCAGTTGGTCCTGTGGAGTCACTCTGATATTCACTCAATATGCATAGTACTCAGTTGCCTACCTCTGTATTGAATTTTATACCTGTGAATCGCTCTATCCTGATGTGACTGACGTGGCTCTGTATGCACAGTGGAAGTTTAATAAAATTATATTTGAAAAAAAAAAAATTGGTCCCCCGGCGTCTATAAGCCATAATGTACTAGTAGGCACTGAATACTAGTGCATTATGACAGATTTACCTGCAAACACGGTCTTCCAGTGCTGCGCTCGCTGCTCTCCCTTGTCCCCGGCACCTTCCATCTTCATCCGGACTTTTTTCTGGGTTTGCGATGTTTGGCCGCTTGATTGGCTGTGCCGGAGGGAAGTCACTCCCAGACCTGCACCACATGAGTCACATTGCAGCGGCACACAGAACAGGGCTATAAATGTGGTCTAAGCTGCGCATGTGCGACTCAGCTCACATTACTCGCTGATCCCCTAGGGTCTCTTCTGCTATAAAAACCCTGTCTGTCAGCGAGTTTTGTAATAACTGACTTGCTACCACCTTAAAATGGAGTTCCACCCGATTTTTAATGTTCGCCCCCACCCCCCGGCATTGCTTATCATATTGCCATGAATCATCGTAATAGTGTTTTTTTTCAGAGCTGATTATCTTTTTTGGCCATTACACAGGTGCACTTCAGCTGTTCCGCGCCGTGGCAAGGTACGTCATATTGGCTCCTGGGATATAAGTGTCCTCAATCCCAGGAATCAATGGGAAGCCCCTGCAATATGAGTGTGCTGCGCTTTGTACACAATGCGCATGCGCAAGATCAGGTATCCCGGAAGGAGCTATGATTGGGTTTCAGATGTCCACAGTGAACATGGGAGATCGCTTACTTAGGAAGTGACAGTGAGTAATTTGCAAAACTATGTAACAAAAAAAGTTAATTTGCTACATATGCTGGAATGTATTATGCAAGATGCGACCATTGCAGGTTTTTTTTAAATGCTGGAATATGATTACAATAAACAAAAATATGAAAGGTGACTCAAGTAACTGCAATAAACTGTTTATTCTTTGGTCCCTGCAGAGCACACATGGCCACGATTTGAGGTTATATGTAGTGGAGCTTTAACCTTAGATTGTGGACAGGGTTCTTTACTGTTAGAGCAGTAAAAATGTCGAACTCCCCTCTTTCCCAATGAAGTGGGAATAGCTGAGAGCATTGACAATTTCAAATAAATGTAGATGTCTTCTTCAGGACACAGATTTTGAGAATTGTTAGAGAACAAAAATTACACACACATCGGTTGAACCAAAAGGACCTGTGTCTTTTTTCAATATAGTAATATGTAATTTTAAAGCAGTAAAATGCAAGGTCCACTTAATATACTGTATGTTGCCCCCTTCCTCCATTTTATATAGCAGCATTAAAGTAAAAGAAAAACAGGGAGAAAGTATATAAACTTACCTTTCCCTGACTTCCACCTGCACTGTCTAGGTCAGGGTGACATCACATTCATTCCAGCGAAATTTCAGGGAACGCTGAGTAGTCCAAATGCCAAAAGTTGAAACTTTTTTTGTTTTTATTACTTTTTTTGTGCTGCATTACATTTTAAAGCCTTTAAGCCTTTATTTTACTTAATAGAATAAGATGGTGAGATAATTCAGATCCAAAAGTAACGCTGTGATAGAAATTACACTGACTTAAAAACACTGTGAATGAGTGATAAAATAAATATAAAGCCCACATAGATCTAATTTTAGTGTTGTGGAGTAATCTTGATATCTGTACTTAAATCAAATAAATGTGAGACACCTCTACCCATGGGCAGAAACTTACCAAATTCCTATGCCACTCCATTTACTTAAACAGCTCATTCACCTTTATTGCTAGTTCTTCAGCAATAAATACTAAAAGGACAACCCCTAGGCCAGAGGTAGGCAACCTTAAAGAGATGAATATCTACCTCAAAATGGGAGAAGTCAAAGATCACCAGGCAAACTGTCACCTCCTTACACTTGATTTAAACCTCTAATTACCATACTACCATGTCGCAATTGCGTGCATTTCACAGCAATCATGGGCTTAAATCAGGTGGTGAGGAGGCAACATATCACCTGTCAAACACACTCGGATCGGTTTTCAGGGAAGTAGCAGTGCCTGCTGCACTTGTGAATGAGCCCTTCGTTTCATTCGGCAGCGACACCCTTAGGACTCATTCACACGTAAAGTTGAGGTAGCAGCCAAAGGTGTACACATGCTGCAGCAGGAATTAAGCCCCCTATTGCTTTTGGTGGGTGCTACCGATTGCCAATCACTATTCATTCAAGTAAATGGGGTCATTTTGCAACTGCATGCTTCTGCGAGGTCCAAGGGGGTTAAAGCAGGTGGTGAGAAAACAACACAACGCTGCCTGCTTTAACCCCATGTTTGTGGTACTGCTCAATGTTGCAGGGCATTTGAATGGGTCATACTTGGCAGGTGCTACACCCAGCAACCATGACAGGACATATAACTCCTGCTGCAACATGGGTACACCCCTGGCCATTGCAGCTAAAAGGGGTGCGGTTGGGGGCGGGGATCATAGAAACACATCTTAACTATGGGTTTTTACCACCCCCCAAACTGCAAATGTAAATTAACCCTTACTGTTCTGAGCCCCCTATACGGTGTGCTGTGGTTTACCTGAATCTGCAAATTTCCTGGGTTAGCTGCGCTTTGCCATAGACTTACAGTATATTATATCCTGCAGGTGTGGTGCACTTTCTGAAAGGACTCCTGCATTCTGCACCAAACCCACAGGATATAATAGAAGGCTATGGCTATGTGCAGAAAACCCGCAGGAAAGCTTCAGGTACATTGTACAGCACCTGTGGTGTGGGTAAACCACATCGCATCAGTGTGAAAGCAGCCCTATACTAATATGCCCAGTGTATTGATTCACACTGACCTGAAGATCTCTTCTTTCCTGATGCTGGCACCACTTTGGAGACCGCTAGCTGGGATAAGAGGTGGAGTGCAGCCGGTATCACTCCATAGGTGATAGGAGCCACCACAACAGAGGAGGCATCGGCATATGTGGCTCTTGCTTCCTACTACAGCTCCAACTTTACAAGCAGTCCCTCTGAATTGTACTCAGTTTGATGCTCTGGAATGGTGGGTCTGCAAACCCAGACCGTTATCTACCAGTCACCGATCGTGAACTACAGGTTGCTGACCCCCACCCTAGACTGAGCACGGATTGTGGTTGTGCGCGGCACTGTGTTTGTATGACTGACATTCTCTGCACTACCTTAGGAGAACCTGTCTATTTCCAGCAGCCCCTCTCGGGGTAAGCACTACACGTTACACCCTAAACATGAGTGTAATATGTAACATGTTATAAAAGGTGGAGTAAGCCTTTAAATAGCTTGAATAGACTTCAGAATTGGGCATATCAAACTGAAGTCAGTGTTTGCTTTGTCTTTGACTTGGACCAGGTCATTCTGCTCCTCTTAAAGTAGACATTAACTTTAGCAAGGAAAAACTTAGATTCTTAGAGAACTACTTTGCCTTCAGTGGAATCAATATGAGGCAACAACCCCTTCTTGATGAGCTATATGCTTGATAGGTGAGTATTCACAAAAGTCATTTGGTGGATGTGCAAAAAAAAAACCACCTTGATTTCACTTTTCACAGCAGTCCACCTCATGAAGTGCCACCTTCTTTAGCTTTACATGCCCAGAGAACATTCTCTGAAACTGAGTGGGACAGTTAACATGTTTGTTTACTGGACTTGAACCAGTCATGTTCCTCAAGGCATGATGCAAGGTAGTTTGTGTTTAAAAAAAAGGTCTGGATTCTTTACTCATAGCACCCAACTGTCCCTGATTTCGAGGGACTGTCCCTGATTTGAAACAAAGTCCCTCTGTCCCTCTTTCCCCCTCATGTGTAGTCTGATCTATATAGTTGCTAATAAAATGCACTTTTTATCTTTAAAAAGTTATTAGTTGGGCGGTATGTTTCCTAAATGCACCAAATATAACTGGATATTAATATTTATAGGTAAAGTTGATCCAGGGAATATCCGATTGCCTCTCAAGGGATCAGGAAGGAGTTTTTTTCCCCTGCTGGAACAAATTTGATCATGCTTTATTGGGGGTTTTTGGCATCCTCTGGATCAACTGTGGGTATAGGATAGTGTACTGTATATAAAGGTGTTCTATTTGTGTGTTTGTGTTTTTTTTTCTGCTAGTTAAACTGGATGGACTTGTGTCTTTTCAACCAGAGGCCTCATGCACACTGAATGTTATAAAAATGTACAGTTAGCTGTAGAATGAGTTTTGCAGTGTTTTTGCAGTAGCGTTTTTTAGCTTTTTGTGTTTTTTAGCTTTATTTTAGCAAAACTATACTCCCACAAAAGCTTATGGCTCAAAAACTGTCATAAACACAGAATAACTGAGTTTTTCAGCTGTTTTCAGAGTTAGAGCATTTTTACAGCTAAAAAACTCCACTCCACTAGTTCTGGGTTTATTTCCTAGCCAGAAAACGCACCTGCCAGAAAATGCTGATAACAGCCTATGTGTGCATGGACACATAGAATAAAATGCTGGGGAGTTTAATGGCTGCAGAAAAAAACGCCCTTAAGCCAAAAACAGCAGCTGTAAAAACGTCTAGTGCGTATGAGGCCTAAGTAAGTAACTTGATATATGCATATTCCGGAGATGTAAACAATGTTGCACTGCATGTGTGACGTCATTCCCTTTCTCATTTTGCACAGGTACAGAGGATACTTAAGGTGTTGCTAAGCCCAGAACAGTAAACTCAGTCTATATATGCAGTAAAGCATGCTTGTTCTACTCACCATGGAACCTAAAGGTTTAATCATCCACATTGTGTAGAAAAGCTGTTGGATCCTGTCTTCTCTGATCCTCCCATTCTTTTACTGTCCCCAATCCATCTCCTGATAAGACAGAACCTTTGGAGTCACTCTGCACATGCTCAGTTTAGTGTGTATTGCTGGAGAGGTTTTTTTTTTCTTGGGAAGGTGCATGTGATTAGCACAGGCCCAATCAGCACTGTCCAGACAGAGGGTCAGATGTCCTGTGGCCTCATAAGACAGACATGGGAGAATGAAAATTCCTCCTACAAGCTTCAAACAGACACCGATAGAAGTCACAAGACTGCTATATACTGTTGATCAGAAAAGGTATCCAGCAGTTTATATTTACTAAAATAATTGCATTTCCATGTTCTGTGTACTGTGGGAGACCAGATATAGTGAATGCAGGGTCCTGGGTTTAGTAACACTTTAAGCGTGTGTAGCGCCACCATAGTGATAGGTGCTTTTTGTAGTTGATTTTTTCTAGGAGAGGCAAATTTAGTTAGGCCTGGCAGAAAGTGCAGGCCTGGATGTTTTGATCTGGGCAGGGGAGTGGCCCAGGGAGAGCTGGAGATTGCAGGAAGGAATACCCCTTGGATACTCGATCCCTTTGTTTCTAGAAGGCTCTGGAAAATGGGATGGAAGAGGAGTTGTCACTTTCTGAAGTATGTTAAGGAGCCCCGACCAATCCCCAACTTAAATTGGTAGGAGGCAGGCCTCCTTAAATACTGTGATCTGCCCAGCTGGGGGAGGAGAGTGTTGGCTGGAAGAGTGGAGATGTAGCTGAGGTTGTGGAGGCCTCACCAGGGAGCCCCCAGTCTGGGGGGGGGGTGACCATAAGGCCTGGTGGCTCGGGTGCAGCCAGGAGTGGAGTTGAATCCTGGAGCAGCATAAGGGAGCAGGAGAACAACAGAAAGGCTACTGAAAGACTCTTTAAAGGATCCACCGGTGTTGGTGAGTGACAGACCCTGGGGACTGGACAGAAAGGCTGGAGCAGGCTGGGAGAAGCGAGTGGACAATCTTTGGAAGTTGGAGGAGCCAGTCAAGGGAAGGAGTGTCACTGGACAGTGAGGTAGGCCGGAGGGCCCTGGAAGAGGATGGGCTGGGAGCAGTAATTCATTGGGACCTGGCTTGTACTTAGCTACAATCTGAGGGCCCGTGGCCTTACAATCTGAGGGCCCGTGGCTCTGGCCTGCAACAGGCGGTCCGGAGGTCCTGCTGACACAGTGCAGGCCTCACCATGTGCTAGCTAGGGTGGGGTAGGAGGAAATGGAGGTCTGATAAATTTCCTTTCAGGCCTAACAGTGAAGAAGCAAGCGTTGTGCAGGAGAGAAGGAAAAGTAGTGTAACGGACAGCAAGTGTCAGTGCTGGAGCAAGAAGAAGAATGTATACAGAGTAGTATACAGTTTGATCTCATGATCTTTAATTCTTTGGGCATCCCACAGTCATCCCTTTCCCTATACAAGTTTATTCTCTCAATAAAACAACAAAACAAAGCACTGGCCTGTTCCGTGATTATTAGCCATTGGCTACACGTGAACATGTGGATAGGTAGAGCACACTGACCATACAGAGGATGGAAGAGAGCACAGAGTACTTTCAGCCTGCTCAGATTTCAAACTACACAAATCTTTTGTGAGTGCATTAACCTCCCTGGCGGTAAGATTATGTCAGATTTTTGCGTCTCAAAGCGGTACATTTTTTCTCATAGAAATTTGGCGTTTTATATTGCAGGCCTGTAATTCTTAGGAATAACTCACTTAAGACAAGAGTCTAGTAGACATCCCAGGTATGATAAAGTTTGAAATAACGAAATCATAAATTATATGAAAAAAATTATAATATAATAAATATCAATAATTATCACAAATAATATTAATAAAATGTATTTAGTAATGTAATCTAGTCAAAAGCACTGAAATTTGCTCAGTTGCAGAATTGTCTTTGTTGTCACTTTCAGTGTCTGATGATAAATTTCCCCAAAATCAGTATCACTCAATTCTGCAAATGATTCTTATTTACTATCAGTGTTTTCTAGCTGATCAAAAACCTCTTTTGACGTAAAGGGACGCTTTTTATGCCATGGATGTTCTCAAGTTTCCAGGCAGAAAGAATGACATATATAATATAAAAGTGCATGCAGGGCACTGGGCAAACCACTAGGGACAAAGGGGATGTGAAATGATTTCATACAGTAATGTAATCTTACAGATTACAGTGTACTGTATGTTCACTGTGTGTTTCACTTTTTGAATTTCCCGCCAGGCTCCTCCCCCGTGTGACGCGACGCTCGCGGGGAACGGAGCCCGGCATTACACAGGCATCGGGCGGAGGACACAGTGGGGGGACATCGCTGGATCCGGGGGACAAGGTAAGTAACCCAGCCTTGGATCCAGTGATGCAATCCTGAGTGTGGCTCAGGGTTACCGCTATTTGCAGTGGAAACATACCCCAAGCCACACTCAGGAATACCGCCAAGGAGGCTACGTAGTATTTACTAATTTCTCTGGTAGACTTAGGGGTGAATTTACTAAAACTGGGTAGTGCAACATCTAGTGCAGCTCTGCACAGAAACTAGTCAGTTTCCAGGTTTTATTTTCAAAGCTTAATTGAACAAGCTCAAGTTAGAAGCTGATTGGCTATCATACACAGCTGCGGCTGATTCCAAATTGCTCCAGTTTTAGTAAATCTCCCCCTAGTGGAAAAATTGGTGGGTGATAATGATGAGATGTTTGAGTACACTCAGAAACAGACTCAGCGGTGGGCAAGTGGCGAGTGGCAAAGAGATTTTTTGTTGAGGAGCTCAGCATCTTGCCTTGCCCGTGGTTGGCTGGTAGTTGGCATAGGCTGTTCAATCTATTGTATATAAAATGTTTAATGACTAAGCTGGCTATTGAGTTATTTCTTTTTGGTTCATGTATACATATTTTTCTTTGTACTTGAGGTCTGTTGTAGGCTGTAAAGCATTACTGTCTTTTTTTATATTGAGATGTATTGTAATGTAGACTCAAAACCCTATCTTTGAAGCTCCTTTCAGTTTTATTGCAAATTGCCCACACCTAAAATTCGCCCCTTGCCCTTCTCTCTTCTCTGCTCGCAATCTCCAGAATTCCAATTTCCAAAAGTTATGGGTATGGGGGAGCCTGTGACTTGCTCATCTGTGAAAGTGATTGGGCTTAGTGATTGGCTCACTCCCCTATGTTACATGACAAAGACATTTCAGTCATCATTTTCCCAGGTCCCCAATTCTGCTGATTTCCGAGCCAGCTGTGATGGAAGAAGGAGTTATGGGTATGGAGTAACCTATGCCTTGCTTATCTGTGACAGCGTTTGGGCCTTGTGATTGGCTCTCTTTCCTTTGCCTTTTCTCCCTATATCACATAACCGAGGGATTCAGGTCAACGTTTCTCCAGGTCCCCAACATTGCTGATTTCAGTGCCAGGTGTGATGAAAGAAGGGGCAATGAGGAAGCTGTAGCAAATTGTGAATAGGTGAGCTGGCACGGCCCATTTGCAGAGACATAATCACGTAATCCTGCATAGATCGATAAATCGATTGGATACATAGTGCTAAAGTAAAAAAGGAAACAGAAGATTACACAATAAAAAAGGTGAGTGAGCGCATAATACAATCCTCCTCTTCAGCCTACGCTCCACTGAGTCCTAAATAAGTTGCATTTTCGAGACTGAATGTGTTATTCTTTGGTATAAGTGTTCAGCAGCTTAATTGCCTTGGCTTCTTCAATTTTACGAGATAAACTGATGCTGGTCACAGTAGCCAAATCTGCTTTTTACAGGTTCCTGGCTAGAAAATTGTTTGTTGGCATAAAAAGATAGGGGTGATAAAATTCTCGCTGATTGCTCTGAGAACCGAACATGTTCTCATCATGTTTTGGCAGCCTGGAAAAGGTCTGTAGTTTTGTTTAATGCTCTGCTACTGGCAAATCCTAAAGCCCTAACAGAGAAATCTGAAGTTGTTTTATGGCTGGAAGAAAGCTTTGAGTGTGTGGAAATATGCAATAAACAGGCAGATTGGCTAGCAGGCAAATAGGTATTATTTCATGTACTACGAAACTAATACTAGGCAGTCTGCTGCCTTCTAGAATGAGGGACTGGGCAACGATGAATTATTAAGATGAGTTATATGGAGCCATTCCATGTAGCAATAGGTGTTACAGGCTAATCGTATAGTAAGAAAGGTTGTAATTAGTGGTGGTATCACAGCCAGGAATAAATTAAAGTGATGCTAAAAAAATTCTTAACTCAAAAATTCCCTTCTATTGTTTTCACCGTCTTTCAAATCTCCATATTCTTTTTTTATTGCTGGTATAATACAACTTCCTGTTAGAGGGTTGCTACATTTGTTCTCCATAGTCCCACTATATGTAGGAAACAGGGCCACTGGTAGAGGGGTACAGGTGGGGCCCAGCCCCTAATGGTCAGCAAGGGGGCCCAGGCCTAGCAGGGGGTGAAGTGTGTTCCTTGGTCCTCCTATATAGTATATGTGCTCTCCATCTGGAGCCCCCTGGTGATGGGAGCCAGCAAACACTCTCTAACAGCACAGGATCCTTTCCCTAGGTGGGCGGATGTGGTGGGTCAGTCCAGGGAGTGGCCACTTTCTGCCTCACACAGGTGGCTGCTGCACTGTGGATGAAGCTGCTGAAGATGAGGTGACACTGAGGAGAAGAAAAGATGACAGCCACACTTCATCCTCCAGTCATGTGTTAAGAGGCTGAACTCTCCGTTTTCCTCTGCAGAATTTTCCATTTCCTGCCTCTACATACTACCCTACCGCTATACACTGCCTTGCCCATACAAACTGCCCTACCACTACATACTTCCCTGCCACTTCTTACTATCCTACCATTATACAGGTGCTGGTCATATAATTAGAATATCATCAAAATGTTGATTTATTTCACTAATTACATTCAAAAAGTGAAACGTGTATATTATATTCATTCATTACACACAGACAGATATATTTCAAATGTTTATTTCTTTTAATTTTGATGATTATAACTGACGACTAAGGACAATCCCAAATTCAGTATCTCAGAAAATTAGAATATTGTGAAAATGTTCAATATTGAAGACATCTGGTGCCACACTCTGATCAGCTAATTAACTCAAAACACCTGCAAAGGCCTTTAAATGGTCTCTCAGTCTAGTTCTGTAGGCTACACAATCATGGGGAAGACTGCTGACTTGACAGTTGTCCAAAAGACACCTTGCACAAGGAGGGCAAGACACAAAAGGTAATTGGCAAAAGAGGCTGGCTGTTCACAGAGCTCTGTGTCCAAGCACATTAATAGAGAGGTGAAGGGAAGGAAAAGATATGGTAGAAAAAAAGTGTACAAGCAATAAGGATAACCGCACCCTGGAGAGGATTGTGAAACAAAACCCATTCAAAAATGTGGGGGGAATTCACAAAGAGTGGACTGCAGCTGGAGTCAGTGCTTCAAGAACCACTAGGCACAGACGTATGCAAGACATGGGTTTCAGCTGTCGCATTCCTTGTGTCAAGCCACTCTTGAACAACAGCCAGCATCAGAAGCGTCTCGCCTGGGCTGCTGCTGAGTGGTCCAAAGTTATGTTCTCTGATGAAAGTAAATTTTGCATCTCCTTTGGAAATCAGGGTCGCAGAGTCTGGAGGAGGAGAGGAGAGGCACTCAATCCATGTTGCTTGAGGTCCAGTGTAAAGTTTCCACAGTCAGTGATGGTTTGGGGTGCCATGTCATCTGCTGGTGCTGGTCCATTGTGTTTTCTGAGGTCCAAGGTCAACGCAGCCGTATAACAGGAAGTTTTAGAGCACTTCATGCTTCCTGCTGCTGACCAACTTTATGGAGATGCAGATTTAATTTTCCAACAGGACTTGGCACCTGCATACAGTGCCTAAGCTACCAGTACCTGGTTTAAGGACCATGGTATCCTTGTTCTTAATTGGTCAGCAAACTCGTCTGACCTTAACCCCAAAGAGAATCTATGGGGTATTGTGAAGAGGAAGATGCGATATGCCAGACCAAACAATGCAGAAGAGCTGAAGGCCACTATCAGAGCAACCTGGGCTCTCATAACACCAGAGCAGTGCCACAGACTGACCGACTCCATGCCACGCCACATTGCTGCAGTAATTCAGGCAAAAGGAGCCCCAAAGTATTGAGTGCTGTACATGCTCATACTTTTCATGTTCATACTTTTCAATTGGCCAAGATTTCTAAAAATCCTTTCTTTTTATTGGTCTTAAGTAATATTCTAATTTTCCGAGATACTGAATTAGGGATTTTCCTTAGTTGTCAGTTATAATCATCAAAATTTAAAGAAACAAACATTTGAAATATATCAGTCTGTGTGTAATGAATGCATAGAATATACAAGTTTCACTTTTTGAATGGAATTAGTGGAATAAATCAACTTTTTGATGATATTCTAATTATATGACCAGCACCTGTATACTGTCCTGTCTGTACACACTGCCCTCCACTATATAGTGCCCTGCCTCTAAACACTGCCTTACCACTATACACTGCTCTGCTGCTACACACTGCCCTACCACTATATACTGTCCTACACTATATACTGCCTTACCAATATATGCCGCCCTATGCTATATACTGCCCTCCACTATATACTGCCCTACCACTACATATTATCCTGCCACTACACTCTGTCCTACCACTATATACTGTCCTGCCTCTACACACCGCCCTACCACTGCATATTACCCTGCCACTACAACCTGCCCTACCACTATATACGGCCCTACACTCTATACTGCCCTACCACTACATATTATCCTGCCACTACACACTATCCTACCACTATATACTGTCCTGCCTCTAAACACTGTCCTACCACTGCATATTACCCTGCCACTACAACCTGCCCTACCACTATATACTGCCCTCCCACGACACACTGCCCTCCACTATATACTGCTCTCCACTATATACTGCTCTGCCACTACATATTATCCTGCCACTACACACTGCCCTACCACTATATACTGCCCTACCCCTACATATTATCCTGCCACTACACACTGTCCTACCACTATAATAGTGAGGCAACATAATGCCCTACCACTACATACTGCCCACTGACCTGACCTGCAACTACGTATGGCCCACTGCTCTGACCTTACACATTGCTCACTGCCCTGCCATTACATACTGCTGACTGTCACTCCACACTGAACACTGCCCAGCACTGCCATTTTTATGCAACTTACTTTACTCACACTATATGAAGTTTACAGCACTGCCATTGCATGCTGCTCACTGCCCTGCCACTGCATACTGTTCACTTACTGCCCTGCCATCGACAGCACATACAGCTCCCGGGCCGCTCTGCACCGCCACTATGTACTGTGCATGGCCCTGCCCTTCTTTACTACATACTGCTTACTGCCCTGCACTCTCCTACTTTCTGCTCTACATTGCCATTTCATACCTCTGCATGCCCTGCACTGCATGCTGCTCATTGCACTTTCCCTATGTCCTGATCTGCACTGGCACTACATACTTTGGCTGCACATTGCAGACACTAATGCTGACAGTCATTCCAAGCAGAGAAGTGTTGTCAGGTAGACTATATGTGGCCCCACAATTAAGGCAGCCCTGGTAGAAATACAGCCATCCCTTCTTGCACACTCCTGAGATGGACAGGGTACTATGAGATTTTCAGTGTGCATAGAGCAGTGCACATGAGCACAACTATCTTGCAATGCTTGTTCCAAACAAATACAAGGGGAAATGGGAATTTTGGGTGCTCACAAAGGATGTCACAAGAAGGCAAAAAAAAAATACAGTAAAAAATGCTTTCATGAAAAACAGATTACAGGGTCATTAAGTATTATTATTATTATTATACAGGATTTAGCGCCAACAGTTTGTGCATCGCTTTACATCATAAAGAGAGACAATACAGCAACAGTACAATTCAAAACAAGAGGGTTAGAGGGGCCCTGGTCCTGCAAGCTTACAATCTAAGAGGGAGGGGCTGATAAAACAAAAGGTAGGGACTGTAAGGGATGAACAGATGAGGGGAGTAGAACATTCCGTTGTTAGCTGGAGGCAGGATAGGCCTCCCAGAAGAGATGAGTTTTCAGGGATCGCCTAAAAGTGGACAGAGTAGGAGATAGGCAAACAGATTGGGGTAGAAAGTTCCAGAGGATGGGAGAGGCTCTGGAGAAGTCCTGAAGACGAGCATGAGAGGAGGAGACAAGGGAGCTAGAGAGCAGAAGGTCTTGGGAGGAATGAGGAGGACGGTTTGGGTGATATTTGGAGATTGGTGATGTAGCTTGGGGCAGAATTGTAAATGGCTTTGTATGTAAAAATGTTTTAACTGATTGCGCCGTGGATCAACCTCTATTAAACTTCTAAGTGAGGGAGTATTCTTCCCCCAGGAAGGCTGCTATATACCAGCAAACTATACTGTGAATAATACAAACAAATAATAAGCGCCAACCCTATAGTTGAAATAAACAAATAATAATCAAAGTGCTTATGTTAAAAACAATAAGTGACCGTCCACCAATGGTATGAATTCAATCAACTGATATAAAGTCCATTGATGTCCATCATAAATAAGTAAGTGACAATAGTGCTCTTCAGTGCTTCAAATGATAAAAAAGGTGCCACATCACACGTGCCAAGTGCCAGGATCCCACTGCCACAAGATGGCGGCGCGATGCGGCAGACCTGGAGGGCGGAAGAGAATGTCATTCAGTTTATCCTCGACAGCTGGTAAAGCTGGGGGGGTGGCCTGGAGATAAATAGGGAGGAGAAACCGGAATCCAACGTCCGTGATGACGCTTTGATATAGGAAGCGAAACGCGTTGACGTCACTTCCGGTCCTCCGAGGTCAGTCGCGTCACGTCCGCCGGCAGCTTGTGCGGGGCGGGAGCCCAAGATACCAGCTTGCACATGTGTTATACGAGACGCTGTTTTTAAATCATCATCCTGTAAGTAGGATTTTATTTATGCGCATTATTAAAAGTTTGTACGGGTTACACTATGTTGGTCCCCTTGTGTTTTCTGAGTCACTGAACAGAGGGGAAAGAGGTATAAAAGCACCAGTTCCAGTGCGTTCCAAGGCTTGCCAGCGAAAGGGGAAGGAGGTATATCCTTTGCTCCAGTGTCCAGCCAGAAACCACCGGTCATCAACTTTGCGATTTCTGTCCCACTGACTGCAAAGCAGTGGGTCCACTCGCTCTGGTGAGTAGGGACACCAGTGGGATCCTGGCACTTG
>BLSH010172089.1:124248-141174 GCA_018402905.1 Glandirana rugosa
GAATAATATTAAAAATTATTCATTTTTAATATTTAATTATTGAATAATAAAGTTTACAAGAAGGAATAAAGGCTTAAAGCCTTTATTTTTTCTTATAAACTTTATTATTATTTATTGATAATTTATATCCATAACTGTAAAAGAACTTTCATACTGATAATCACGATTTAAAGTATAATTCAAGTAATTGTCGGTTTGAAAGTTCCTTTAAGGTTATGGATTTTAAATTATCAATAATCAATCAATAATAAAGTTTATAAGAATCAAAAAAGGTTAAAAGCCTAAAGGCTTAACGCCTAAAAGCAGACGAGGCTAACGGCTTAAAGGCTTAATGGCGCTTAATGGCGTTAACGACTTAATGTCGCTTATTTAATAGTTATTTATTATTATTTCAAATATTCTTTTTTATTTCCGAAATTCGGAAATAAGGAAGAACATTTGAAATAATAAGTTATTAATTTATAATTTTTACTTATTAAAAATTATAATAAGCTATTATTATTTCAAATGTTTTTCCTTATTTCTGACCTTTGCAATGTGTGACTGTATATATGCATACTGTATGTGTGTATACTGGGTGTGTATATACTGGGTGTATATTGGATGTATATTGTATGTATACTGTGTGTTTACATACAACATAAGCACAGTATATACACACCCAGTATGCGCACACACACATACATACAGTATGCATTTATACAGTCACACACTGCAAAGGTCAGAAATAAGGAAAAACATTTGAAATAATAATAGCTTATTATAATTTATAATAAGTAAAAATTATAAATGAATAACTTATTATTTCAAATGTTCTTCCTTATTTCCGAATTTCGGAAATAAAAAAGAATATTTGAAATAATAATAAATAACTATTAAATATAGGTATTGAAATTTTCTAGAAAGTAAGACTATTAGAGTTGAGCGAAGCCCGGACTGTAAAGTTCGGGTCCGTGCCGAACTTTGGGGTGTCCGGGACCCGGACCCAAACCCGGACTTTTCAAAAAAAGTCTGGGTTCGGTAATTTTAATAAAAGTTCAGAAAATTGCTGTAAAAAAGTCCTGGAAGGTCCTAGAGGTCTGCAAAGGATGGAAAATGGGGGTAAGGGTGGGACAGGGAAATAACTAAAAGCATTTTAAAAAAAATTCAAAAGTGGAGGTTTTGGACCATCTTCAAACTGTGTCTGAAAAGTATTAATTAACGGTAGAAGCCATATCACTGTTCTAAAATCATCTTCAAACTGTGTCAAAAAGTATAAATAAGCAGGGAGAACCCATATCACTGTTCTGCAAGCATCTGGAAACTGTTTAGAACACTTTACCTAAAACCAGGAGGAACCATATACCTGTTCTGCAAACATCTGGACACTGTTTAGAACACTTTACCTATAACCGGGAGGAACCATATACCTGTTCTGCAAACATCTGGACACTGTTTAGAACACTTTACCTAAAACCGGGAGGAACCATATACCTGTTCTGCAAACATCTGGACACTGTTTAGAACACTTTACCTAAAACGGAGAGGAACCATATCCCTGTTCTGCAAACATCTGGACACTGTTTAGAACACTTTCCATAAAACTGGGAGGAACCATATACCTGTTCTGCAAACATCTGGGAACTGTTTAGAACACTTTACCTAAAACCGGGAAGAACCATATACCTGTTCTGCAAACATCTGGAAACTGTGTGTGTGAAACTATAGCAGAGCGAACCCATATCCCTGTTCTAAAATCATCTAAAAACTGTGTGTGAAACTATAGCAGAGCGAACCCATATCCCTGTTCTAAAATCATCTAAAAACATTGTGTGAAACTATAGCAGAGCGAACCCATATCCCTGTTCTTCTCTCTGCTATAGTATCACACACAGTTTCCAGATGTTTGCAGAACAGGTGTATGGTTCCTCCCGGTTTTAGGTAAAGTGTTCTAAACAGTTTCCAGATGTTTGCAGAACAGGGATATGGTTCCTCCCGGTTTTAGGTAAAGTGTTACACACAGTTTCCAGATGCTTGCAGAACAGTGATATGGGTTCTCCCTGCTTATTTATACTTTTTTGACACAGTTTGAAGATGATTTTAGAACAGTGATATGGCTTCTACCGTTAATTAATACTTTTCAGACACAGTTTGAAGATGGTCCAAATCCACCTCCATTTTTGAATTTTTTTTTTAAAATGCTTTTAGTTATTTCCCTGTCCCAATTTCTTTGTAGGGCACTTGTCCCACCCTTACCCCCATTTCCATCCTTTTGCAGACCTCTAGGACCTTCCAGGACTTTTTTACAGCAATTTTCTGAACTTTTATTAAAATTACCAGAACCCCGGACCCGAACCCGGATTTTTTTTGAAAAGTCCGGGTTCGGGTCCGGGTCCCAGACACCCCAAAGTTCGGCACGGACCCGAACTTTACAGTCCGGGTTCGCTCAACTCTAATAGTCTTACTTTCTAGAAAATTTTAATACCTATATTTAATAGTTATTTATTATTATTTCAAATATTCTTTTTTATTTCCGAAATTCGGAAATAAGGAAGAACATTTGAAATAATAAGTTATTAATTTATAATTTTTACTTATTATAAATTATAATAAGCTATTATTATTTCAAATATTCTTCCTTATTTCTGACCTTTGCAGTGTGTGACTGTATGTATGCATACTGTATGTATGTGTGCATACTGGGTGTGTATATACTGTGCTTATATTGTATGTAAACACACAGTATACATACAATATACATCCAATATACACCCAGTATATACACACCCAGTATGCACACACATACATACAGTATGCATATATACAGTAACACACTGCAAAGGTCAGAAATAAGGAAAAACATTTGAAATAATAATAGCTTATTATAATTTATAATAAGTAAAAATTATAAATTAATAACTTATTATTTCAAATGTTCTTCCTTATCTCTGAATTTTGGAAATAAAAAAGAATATTTGAAATAATAATAAATAACTATTAAATATAGATATTGACATTTTCTTGAAAGTATGACTATTAGTGCTAAATTTCATATTAAGTTCATTAACAGCCAAACTTTCAAGGAAATTCCAATACCTAAAATTTAATAGTTATTAGTCAGTTATTTCTTCAAATATTCTTAGTTTTTTCCAATTTTCGGATTTCCGAATTTCCGATTTTCGTCTGTTCCAATTGCCTAATTTCCGAATTACCGCAATTGCCGAATTACCGCGAATTTCCGAATTACCGCATTTGCTGAATTACCGCGAATTTCCGATTTACCGCAATTGCCGAATTACCGCGAATGTCTGAATTAACAAAATTGCCGAATTATCGCAAATTTCTGAATTACCGCAAATTTCAGAATTTCCGAATTACCGCGATTCGGAAAAACGAAAATTCGGAAAATTCGGAAATTGAAAATCCAGAATTCGGAATTCGTCCGAATTGCCGAATTTTGCAAAATTCGGTAAAAACGAAGTTCGGAACGAAACGAATTGCACAAGCCTAGTTCAGAGTACATAGTGCAGTCCGTATAATATTTACTGTATAATGCAGTTCAGAGTATATAGTGCAGTCCGTATAGTATATATAATTCAGTTCAGAGTATATAGTGCAGTCTGTATAGTATATATAATGCAGTTCAGAGTATATAGTGCAGTCCGTATAGTATATATAATGCAGTTCAGAGTATATAGTGAAGTCAGTATAGTATATATAATGCAGTTCAGAGTATATAGTGCAGTCCATATAGTATATATAATGCCGTTCAGAGTATATAGTGCAGTCCGTATAGTATATATAATACAGTTCAGAGTATATAGTGCAGTTAGTGCAGTATATAATACAGTTCAGAGTATATAGTGCAGTCAGTATAGTATATATAATGACGTTCAAAAGTATATAGTGCAGTCCGTGCAGTATATATAATGCAGTTCACAGTATATAGTGCAGTCAGTATAGTATATATAATACAGTGCAGAGTATAAATACAGTTCAGAGTATATAGTGCAGTTAGTGCAGTATATAATACAGTTCAGAGTATATAGTGCAGTCTGTAAAGTATATATATAATGCAGTTCAGAGTATATAGTGCAGTCCGTATAGTATATATAATACAGTTCAGAGTATATAGTGCAATCCTTATAGTATATATAATACAGTTCAGAGTATATAGGGCAGTCCGTATAGTATATATAATACAGTTCAGAGTATATATTGCAGTCCGTATAGTATATATAATGCAGTTCAGAGTATATAGTGCAGTCCGTATAGTATATATAATACAGTTCAGAGTATATAGTGCAATCCTTATAGTATATATAATACAGTTCAGAGTATATAGTGCAGTCCGTATAGTATATATAATGCAGTTCAGAGTATATAGTGCAGTCCGTATAGTATATATAATACAGTGCAGAGTATATAGTGCAGTCCGTCTAGTATATATAATGCAATTCAGAGTATATAGTGCAGTCCGTATGGTATTTATTATGGAAAATTGTTATCAAATACTTACTGTAATTTTCCTTTTCGGGCATATCCTCACGTCAGCACACAATGGGTTAATCCTCTGCAGGTAACCCCAAGGACCACCTCCAAAAGATAGAATAAAGTCCCACCCTCCTAACCCCCCCGGTGTTTCTTAACTAGATAGCGACAGGCCACCAGGGCGGGAAAGTTGTGCTGATATGAGGATACGCCAGGAAAGGAAAATTATGGTAAGTATCTTAAAAACAATTTTCCATATTCCTGGCTACCGCACGTCAGCACACAATGGGATTTAACCAACAATAAGACAGAAGGGCGGGAAACACAAAGGACACTTAGCCAAGATATGCTGCATAATAAGGAAAAACAAATTTTATTTCTCTTGTAAGGCTGCTGAGACCACCGCTGTCCCAAATTTTACAGATGCTGTGGCCTGAATATCCAGGCTATAGTGGCACGCAAAGGTTGTGCACAAATTCCAACTGGCCGTTCTACAGATGTCCTCTAGTGGAACCTTAGCGTATGCTGCTCAGGAGGCTGCCATCCCTCGCGTTGAATGAGCATGTGTGACATCCGGAGGAGCCAGACCCTGGTTCTTGTAGGCTAGGGTGAGGACCCTTGATACCCAGGACGAGATTATTCTTGATGTCGCAGCCTCACCCCTTTTGGCACCCCCTGGGAGGATAAAAAGGCTATCCACCTTTCTGATAGGAGCCAATCTCCTCAGATAGATGTTCAGTAGTCTCACCAGATCAAGTTCACTGAAATCCTCTGTTTGTGAAGACGAAGGTACTTGATCAAAACTTGGGAGGATCGCCTCCCAATTTTCATGGAACCTTAATGCGACCTTAGACCTAAGACTTGGAGCAGGTCGGAGATTGGCTTTTTGTGGAAGGATCACACAGTAAGGTTCTTTGCAGGAGAGAGCTGCCAACTCAGAAGCTTTTCTTGCCGAGACTATGGCGACCAAAAACACCAATTCAAGGGTCAGGGACCATAAGGAGCAAGAGTCTGGAGGTTTAAATGGAGGTTGCGTGAGTGATTTGAGGACCAAGCCAAGATCCCATGAAGGTATAAGGCACTTCTTCAGTGGTCTAATGAGAATTGCAGCCAGCAGAAAATGCCTAATTAGGGGCTCTTCAGCCCACCTATGCCCAGTGAGAGATGACATGGCAGAGACTTGTACTCTGATCGAGCTATATGCTAACCCCTTATCTAAGGCTGACTGCAGGAAGTCCAGTATGTTGGACCGAGAAGGAGATTCAGGAGAAAAAATGCTTGCATTCAGCAAATTCTACGAATTTTCCCCAAACCCGTTCATACGGGAGGATGGTTGAGGTCTTTCTGGCCTTCATTAACCTCTGTACCAGCTGTGAGGAAAGTCCCTGAGCCCTTAATCAGGCTGATTCAGCAGCCATGCCGCTAGTCTTAGTTTTGACAGGTTGGGATGTCACAGGTTCTGGGTCAAAAGGTCCCTGTTCGCTGCAAATGAGATTGACGGGGCCGACAACATCTGCATGATCAGAGGGAACCAAGGCCTCCTCGGCCATTGGGGAGCCACCAACACCGTGTGGAACTTCTCTGCTCTGATTTTCAATAGAACATTCATTAATAACGGGACTGGTGGAAAAATGTACACCATCGGAAAAGCCCAGCGGATCGAAAAGGCATCCTGTGCCAGTGCCTCTGCGTAACTGTATCTCGTCACAAACAGGGAAAGCTGAGCATTTTGCAGGTTTCGCCCAGGCAAAGATGTCTGCCGAAAGGTGAAGGAGCGTTAGACTCCTTGCCCCCCCCTGTTGGGCAAGGTAAGCTACTGTGGTTTTGTTGTCTAGTAGCATCTTGACCCGTGCTCCCTGAAGATTTTCCTGAAAGGCATGTAGAGCAAGAAAGGCTGCTTTGAGTTACAAATAGTTTGATTGTCTGTGTAATGGGTCCCAATGGTCTTGGACTTGTTTCCACTGACAATGGGCCCCCCAACCTCGGAGGCTGGCATCCAAGATGACGATAGTCCAGTCCACCGGATTGAGGGGTACACCCCGGCATAGGTTCTCCGGTACGATCCACCAGGCTAGATCATGACGTACTCCCTCTGGGATGTATATTCTCTGGTTCTTGGATGACCCATCCCATTGACTCAAGAAAGTCACCTGGAAAGCCCTCATGTGCCACATGCAAAAAAGAATTTTGGGGAGTCCCACCTGGATCTACTACAGATAAGCTCCTACTTATTATAATGATATTAGTCCCAATGTGAATAGAGTAAAGTGTGCTAAATCACTGGATGAAAAATCAAACCAGTGCAGACCAGAGACCATAAACAATCAATTTAAAGAAAACCCGATGGAGGGAAAGGGTTCCCCAGAAGGACCAATCGGAAAGGAGTCAATGGAGCACAAGCAGCAAACAGAAACCAAAAATTTGAAAAAGTGTATAAATTTATTCAAAAAATGAAATTAATTAGGGACATAATCAACAAGGATATATATTAGGGATCAGCAAAAAGACCAAACCTCAAAATAAAATAAATTAAAAAGACAACGTTGTCTAGGACAGGGGGGGGAGTAGCAGCTGCTCACACATCTCAAACAACACACACTCAAGCACGCTCATTCATAAGTGACTAGCAAGTAGTCTCCTAGAGAAGTGTAGCGCTAATTGAGTAGTGGGATGTAGTTTAGCTGGAAGGGCAGGAAGTATAGTTATAGCAGTTAGTATTGCAGAGTGGCAAATTGCAGTTACCCAAATGGATCACAGACTACAGGACTGATGAATCTTCCATTGGAAACCAAACAGAGTAGCTAAATGGCTGGATTAGTGTGATGATAACAGTGGTATCCAGAGTAACAAGGATAATTTCATAGGGAGGCCACATCAATCGTGGCTCAGCACAACAGCACTATCAAATCATCAGATCAGATTGCTCCAATAAAGTACATCCAGAGTGACATTATGTATCATGGAGAGTTCAGCACAGGAAAATCAATAGAGCAGAGACCTCACCAGACCGAACGTTTCTCCAGAGCTGTGGTCCTGGGTAATCCCACGGTGGAAGTAACCTGGGACGCCGGCGAGCGTTTGGTGGGTCTTTCCTGGGCGAATCTGAGCGGTTTCCAGTGATCAATTGATCATCAGCTGACGGAGTTGAGTCATCTGATCACAGTCTGGTCATCTGATCGCAGGTAATGGGCATGGAGTTACTTCCGCCCTTCCTCGCTCCCCTCCCACGTCACGTGCGTGATGACGCACCGCTGACGCGTTTCATTGGCTAGACGCCAATTTCCTCAGAGCCACATGGCACTTGGGACTACTAGAATTGTGCCTGGAGTGACCAAAAATGAAGAACACCGGGGGTTCGGAGGGTGGAACTTTTATTCTATCTATTGGAGGTGGTCCTTGGGGTTACCTGCGGAGGATTAACCCATTGTGTGCTGATGTGAGGTAGCCAGGAAAATGCATTTCAGAGTGTACAGTGCAGTCCGTGTAGTATATATAATGCAGTTCAGAGTATATAGTGCAGCCTGTGTAGTATATATAATGCAGTTCAGAGTATATAGTGCAGTCTGTGTAGTATATATAATGCAGTTCAGAGTATATAGTGCAGTTAGTGCAGCATATATAATACAGCTCAGAGTATATAGTGCAGTCGGTATAGTATATATAACACAGTGCAGAGTATATAGTGCAGTCAGTATAGTATATATAATGAAGTTTTGAGTGTACAGTGCAGTCCATATAGCATATATAATGCAGTTCAGAGTGTATAGTGCAGTCCGTATAGTATATATAATGCAGTTCAGAGTATATAGTTCAGCCCGTATAGTGTATATATAATGCATTTCAGAGTGTATAGTGCAGTCCGTAGAGTATATATAATGCAGTTCAGAGTATATAGTGCAGTCTATATAGTATATATAAAACAGTTCAGAGTATATAGTGCAGTCCGTATAGTATATATAATGCAGTTCAGAGAATATAGTGCAGTCCGTATAGTATATATAATGCAGTTCAGAGAATATATTGCAGTCCGTATAGTATATATAATGCAGTTCAGAGAATATATTGCAGTCCGTATAGTATATATAATGCAGTTCAGAGTGTATAGTGCAGTCCCTATAGTATATATAATGCAGTTCAGAGTATATAGTGCAGTTCGCATAGTATATATAATGCATTTCAGAGTGTATAGTGCAGTCCGTGTAGTATATATAATACAGTTCAGAGTATATAGTGCAGTCTGTATAGTATATATAATGCAGTTCAGAGTATATAGTGCAGTCCATATAGTATATATAATGCAGTTCAGAGTATATAGTGCAGTTAGTGCAGTATATATAATACAGTTCAGAGTATATAGTGCAGTCCGTATAGTATATATAATACAGCTCAGAGTATATAGTGCAGTCCGTATAGTATATATAATACAGTGCAGAGTATATAGTGCAGTGCGTATAGTATATATAATGCAGATCAGAGTATATTGTGCAGTTCGTATAGTGTATATATAGTGCAGTTCAGAGTATATAGTGCAATCCGTATAGTGTATATATAATGCAGTTCAGGGTATATAGTGCAGTCTGTATAGTATATATAATGCAATTCAGAGAATATAGTGCAGTCGTTAAGTATATATAATGCAGTGCAGAGTATAAAGTGCAGTCTGTATAGTATATATAATGCAGTTCAGAGTATATAATGCAGTCCGTATAGTATATATAATGCAGTTTAGAGTTTATAGTGCAGTCCATATAGTATATATAATGCATTTCAGAGTATATAGTGCAGTTGTATAGTATATTTAATACAGTTCAGAGTACATAGTGCAGTCTGTAGAGTATATATAATACAGTTCAGAGTATATAGTGCAGTCTGTATAGTATATATAATACAGTTCAGAGTATATAGTGCAATCCTTATAGTATATATAATACAGTGCAGAGTATATTGTGCAGTCTGTATAGTATATATAATGCATTTTAGAGTATATAGTGCAGTCCGTATATTATATACAATACAGTGCAGAGTATATAGTGCAGTCCGTATAGTATATATAATACAGTTAAGAGTATATAGTGCAGTTAGTGCAGTATATATAATACAGTTCAGAGTATATTATGTAGTCCGTATAGTATATATATAACGCAGTTCAGAGTATATAGTGCAGTCCATATATTATTAATAATGCAGTTCAGAATATATAGTGCAGTCCATATAGTATATATTTAATGCAGTGCAGAGTATATAGTGCAATCCGTATAGTATATATAATGCAGTTCAGAGTATATAGTGCAGTCCATATAGTATATATAATACAGTCCAGAGGCACACCTGAGAGGACTGGGAGGATGCTATCTGGGATGGGTGCAGAACCAGAGATGTGGACTGTGGTATCATGAGTAGTGGAGAAGGGCAGGGGCAGCCAGGAGGGCTGGCAGGGCCTGAAGATGGCTTACTGGGCTCAGTAGCTGCATGTAGGACAGCTAGCACCAGAGACTTTCTATTTTGCTACACTATAGGTGCCCACGGTCCCTGCCTGCAAAGGTCAATTGCTAAGGTCTGGCAGAGCCAGTGTCAGGCCTATCCACTTTGTGCTAGCTGTGCCTGAACATTAGAGATGAAGCGACTTGCAGAAGGAGAGAGGAATGAACATTAGAGAGAGAGTGATGTGCAGGAGAAGAGAGGAATGAACATTAGAGAGGGAGTGATGTGCAGGAGGAGAGAGGAATGAACATTAGAGAGGAAGCAATGTGGAGGAGGAGAGAGGAATAAACATTAGGAAGGAAGCGATCTACAGGAGGAGAGAGGAATGAACATTTAGAGAGGAAGCAATGTGCAGGTGTAGAGAGGAAGCGATGTGCAGGAGGAGAGAGGAGTGAACATTAGAGATGAAGCGATGTGCAGGAGGAGAGAGGAGTGAACATTAGAGATGAAGCGATGTACAGGAGAAGAGAGGAATAAACATTAGGAAGTAAGCGATCTGCAGGAGGAGAGAGGAATGAACATTAGAGAGGAAGCAATGTGCAGGAGTAGAGAGGAATGAACATTAGAGAGGAATCGATGTGCAGGAGGAGAGAGGAATGAACATTAGAGAGGAAGCGATGTGCAGGAGGAGAGAGGTGTGAGCATTAGAGAGGAATCAATGTGTAAAAGTAGAACAATAGAAAGGAAGCGATGTGCAAGAGGAAAGAAGAATAGACATTCGAGAGGGAGCGATGGGCAGGAGGAGAGAGGAGTGAACATTAGAGAGGAATCAATGTGCAAGAGGAGAGAGGAATGAATATTAGAGAGGGAGCGATGTGCTGGAGGAGAGAGGAGTGAACATTAGAGAGGAAGCGATGTGGAGGAGGAGGAGAGAGGAAGGAACATTAGAGAGGAAGCGATGTGCAGGAGGAGAGGAGTGAACATTAGGAATAGATGTGCAGGAGGAGAGAGGAGTGAACATTAGAGACGGAGCGATGTGCAGGAGGAGAGGGGAATAAACATTAGAGAGGGAGTGATGTACAGGAGGAGAGAAGAATAAACATTAGAGAGGATGCCATGTGCAGGAGGAGAGAGGTGTGAACATCAGAGAGGAAGCGATGTGCAGGAGGAGAGAGGAATGAACATTAGAGAGGTATCGATGTGTTGGAGGAGAGAGGAGTGAACTTTAGAGAGGAAGCAATGTGCAGGAGGAGAGACGAGTGAAGATTAGAGAGGAAGCAAGGTGCAGGAGGAGAGAAGAATGAACATTAGAGAGGAAGCGATGTGGAGGAGGAGAGAGGAATGAACATTAGGAAGGAAGCGATGTGCAGGAGGGGAGAGGAGTGAACATTAGAGATGAATCGATGTGCAGGAGGAGAGAGGAGTGAACATTAGAGAGGAAGCAATATGCAGGAGGAGAGAGGAGTGAACATTAGACAGGAATAGATGTGCAGGAGGAGAGAGGAGTGAACATTAGAGAGGGAGCGATGTGCAGGAGGAGAGAGGAATAAACATTAGAGAGGGAGCAATGTGCAGGAGGAGAGAGGAGTGAATATTAGAGAGGTAGCGATGTACAGGAGTAGAGAAGAATAAACATTACAGAGGGTGCGATGTGCAGGAGGAGAGAGGTGTGAATATCAGAGAGGAAGCATTGTGCAGGAGGAGAGAGGAATGAACATTAGAGAGAGAGCGATGTGCAAGAAAAGAGAGGAATGAACATTAGAGAGGGAGCAATGTCCAGGAGGAGAGAGCAGTGAATATTAGAGAGGAAGTGATGTGCAGGAGGAGAGAGATGTGAACATTAGAGAGGAATCCATGTGCAGGAGGAGAGAGGAGTGAACATTAGAGAGGGAGCAATGTGCAGGAGGAGAGAGGAGTGAACATTAGAAAGGAAGTGATGTTCAGGAGGAGAGAAGAATGAACATTAGAGAAGAAGCAATGTGGAGGAGGAGAGAGGAATGAACATTAGAGAGGAAGTTGTTCCAGCAAGTTCTGCAAAATTCCATTGGGCATCTGTTGGGTAATATTTCATATACATATACATACACACAGTTTTATTTAATATGTACATAGGTGTTTACTAGGGATGGGCCCGCTTAGCAACCTAGCTCCTTCTAGTGGCCTCGACTCCACTAGAAGGAGCTGTGTTGCTCCAAGCAGGTAGCCCTGTTTCCTGTTCCTGAGTCATGGGTCACCATCGCTGATGCTACTTCCGGGTTTCAGACTGAGGAGACACCGCTGATCACGGGCGATCCCCCAGACACTGCTCCTGACCCTTTACACCTCATGCGGACCATCACCATCATCCACAACGCGGATAGAGCCCGTTTGACTGCCACACGGATTGGACATGCTTTTCATCTACATCCTTTTGTAAGTGTGCATTTGTCTTATGCATTGAATAAACTTTGTAATACTACACTTAGGTGCGCCTCCCTCCCTTTCCTTGTTTTTATGCTACAGAGCTTTGGACACACTCTAGGGACGGCTGCTACCTTTATCTTCATTATCTTCACTTACTCATCCAATCACCCAGGAGCACCATAGACGATGTAAATGGTTTTACCCCCCACAACAGCGCCAGAGAACTACCTTACGGTATATAGTACACTACTTGATGTGGTGTCTTAAAATATATACAGTTTAATACATATATATATATATATATATATATCTATATATAAATATATATATATATATATACACACAGTGTATTGAGTGTACACTATAGATCAGTGCATTCGGGGGTGTACGTACAGTATATAGTACACTTGATGTGGTGTCTTAAAATATATACAGTCTAGTATATATATATACACACACAGTGTATTGAGTGTACACTATATATCAGTGCATTTGGGGGTGTACGGTATATAATACAGTGTAGTGCGGTGTTAAAAAAAATATCCCCATCATGTCAGGAAGGCCACAAAGGAGAGGAAGATGCTCCCAGGCCACTAAAAGAGGGCAAGCAGCCTCTGTGTCTTCAGTGAAAAGTGGTGGACATGGTGCATCCTCTGCAGGCAGGTCACGCTTGTCCTTTTTTTCTGCTGTTGGCGGTGCTATTCAGCCACAACATGCAGAAGAGTTGGTGGAGCGGATAACTAAGCCATCCTCATCCTCCTCATACTCTGTCACCCAGGCTCATACAAGTTTGCCTTCCATCGCAGCTGGAAAAGCGGCCTATTCCACTGGATCCCTGTCCACAGTTACTCCTTCTGTAGCTCCACCATCATGCCCAGAGGAGTCACCAGAATTATTCGACAATAGTGTCAGTTACATGCTGATGGAGGATGCGCAGCAATTTGAAGGCTCCAATGTTCGTTCCCGGGTTGAGGAAAGGAGTAACGTGAGCCTAGAGACAGTGGGTGCCGCAGAAGGACAAGAAACTAGCAGTCATGTTCCCCCAGCTGCAGCATACTGCCAAGTTTGCTCCAGGAACGAGGAGGGAGGGGATGATTAGGACACAGACTGTACTTGGGTGCCTAAGAGAAGAGAGGAGGAAAGTGAGGAGGAGGAGGAGGAAGCACAACTCCAACGAGGCAGGATGTCCTCCAGGGGCCAGCTTAAGGACGGCCACCCAATTGCATCAGATCACAGAGCTCCATAGGTGCAGGGCATTGCTGGTTCCCCGCTGACTTTCAAAAGTTCTTTGGTGTGGGCATTTTTCAACACATGTGCAGTAGATCACACCGTTGCCATTTGCAATCTATGTCTGAAGTGAGTCAAGCATGGCCAGAACTCAAGCCGCTTGGGCACTACTGTCTTGACAAGATATATGATGACCAGCTATGCAGTCCGTTTGCAACAGCACCTGAAAAACCCACACCTAAAACAAGGCGGACTTCTCCTTGCTCCTCATCTGTTATCTCAACCCCTTCTATACCTCCAGTCCTTCACTGAGAGGAATGAAGGTCTAGCAATGCGTGCCACAAGTACTTGCAGCCAATCTGCTAGCAGTTCACCACCAGGTGAATTCAGCAGGCAAATATCCCTACCCCAGTTGCTGAACCATAAAAAAAAATACTGTCCCAGCCATCCACATTCTCAGCGTCTTAATGCCAGCTTGGCCAAATTGCTAGCACTCCAACTGCTGCCTTTTCAGCTGGTAGACTCTGCCCCCTTTCATGAATTTGTGGAATGTGCTGTAACACAGTAGCAGGTTCCCAAAAGAAATTTATTTTCACGTAAGGCCATTCCAGCTCCATACTGTCATGTGGAAGGCAATGTTTTGGCCTTGTTGGACAGGGCGGTCAGCAGCACGGTTCATATTATCGCTGACTCATGGTCCAGCAGGCACGATCAGGGACGTTACCTTTCTTTCACGGCCCACTGGGTAACTCTGCTGGCAGCTGGGAAAGCTGGTGGTGATTTTGCCACATCCGCCTCCTCCTCTTCTTCTACCTCTGTGGCCTCTTCTGCAGAATTGTCCTGTGAACCTGCAGTGCTCCCTAAGCGTTCAAGGGGCTACGCAAGCAGTCAGGCTAAAATATGCCAATCAGTGCTTGAGTTAGTCTGTCTTGGGGACAGGAGCCACACTGGGGCAGAGATTCTGTCAGCTATGCGGGGGCAGGCTCAGAGGTGGTTGATGCCATGGCAGCTTGAGCCAGGAATGGTTGTATGCGACAATGGCACCAACCTTCTCTCTGCCCTCTGATAGGGACACTTGACACATGTTCCATGCTTGGCACACGTCTTGAATTTGGTGGTGCAACGTTTCTTCACCAGGTACCCAGGCTTACCAGATATCCTGAGGAAGGCCAGAAAAGTCTGTGGCCATTTCCGGCATTCATACAATGCCAGTGCCCGGCTGGCTGACATTCAGCGGGAATTCAACCTGCCCACCAACCACCTCGTTTGTGACATGCCCACCAGGTGGAACTCAACATTGGCAATGCTGCAGTGGCAACACACACAGCAGAGGGCCATCAATGAATTCCTCTGTGAGCATGGCACCAGGACAGGATCAGGGGAGCTTGGCGTATTTTTGCCACATCAGTGGCTACTGATCAAGGATGCATGCACTGTCCTGTCACCATTTGAGGAGGCCACAAGGACAGTAAGCAGCGACGATGCATTCATCAGTGACACTGTCCCTCTAATATTCCTTCTAGAGCACACGATTCGTGGAATCATGGACAGGGCACTTGAGGCAGAACAGCGTGAGGAAGAGGAGAACTTCCTTTACTCTCAAGGCCCCTTTTATGCAGAGAGCATTCCTGCAGAGCCGCCAAACACACAGGAGGAGGAGGATTATTGTGTTAGCATGGATGTGGAGGATAACATGCAGCAATCTTCAAGGGATCATGGTTGTCAGTCCCCAGAAACCCAAGGAGTTGTACGTGGCTGGGAGGAGGTAGTTCCTGATAATGTCATCCTCAGTGACCCAGAGGACACTCATGCCTCCTCAAACTTATGCTGCATGGGCTCTCTGATTCAGAAAAGCCTGCAAAAAGACCCTAGGATTCGTGGTATCAAGGAGAGGGATCATTACTGGCTGGCAACCCTTCTTGATCCACGTTACAAGGGTAAAGTTGCAGAGCTCATCCTGCCTGCACAGAGGGAACAGAGGATGAAACATCTTCAGGATACCTTGAATAAAAGTTTGCGCAACGCCTTTCCAGACCTTGGGAGGCTACATTGTCCTGGTGCGGGACAACGTATTTCTGAAGCTTTGGTCATTCAGAGGCAGAGCGGTGGAGAAGGTGGCCGGCTGACTGATGCCTTTAAAAAAAATTTCAGTCCTCAGCGCCCAGGCCAGATAGGTTCAAGCAATCATCAGCATCTGCATTATATGGTGCAGCAATATATAGGGGCAAGAGCAGACTTGGAGACCTATCCAACCAAGCATCCACTGAGGTACTGGGTCTTGAGGATGAACTACTGGCCGGAACTTACTAAATATGCAATTGAGCTACCGGCCTGTCCTGCATCCAGCCTGCTTTCTGAATGGACATTCAGTGCTGCTGGAGGGTTCATAACCAATCAAAGAGTGTGCCTGTCCACAGACAGACAGTGATAGTCTCACTTTTATAAAAATGAATCAGTCCTTGATTGGCAGCTATAAAGCCCCTGATGCTGATGCAACTGATTAATTTTGCTAGGGATCTGGGAGCCCTTTAAGACTGCCACTGCTCCTATTCCTCCTGTTCATAATCCAGAAAGATATTTTGTATTTACGGCACCACCAACACCCAAGGCCCAATTTTTCTGGACCTGGTTTACAAGGGCATGCCATAACAATTTTTAAACTAATTTACAACAGCAGGGCCCTTTCCTGCGCCCAACAAGAGTAACTGCAAGGGGTTCTGGCACTGCCAACACCCAAGGGCTAATTTTTCAGCACCTGTTTGACTGGGGCATGTCATCACAATTTTGTTTCAAAGATTTTTATTACATTTTCAAAAAAGGTACAGAATAAAATAGTACATTCCGAAAATTGTGCAATAGCAAAATGAACATTGTGTAGCAATAACAATTTCAAGTGACAAGATTATAGAATACATAGTTACATAGTTACATAGTTAGTCAGGTTGAAAAAAGACACAAGTCCATCCAGTTCAACCAAAAAAAAAAAATGTATATACATATATATACATACACATATACACATACATATATACATACACACACATACAACCAAATAATCCCATATACAATCCTTCACCCACAGTTGATCCAGAGGAAGGCAAAAAACCCCAGCAAAGCATGGATCCAATTTGCTATAACGGGGGAAAAAATTCCTTCCTGATTCCCCGAGAGGCAATCGGATTCACCCTGGATCAACTTTACCTAAAGATGTTAGTACCCAGTTATATTATTTACATTAAGGAAAGAATCCAGGCCTTTTTTAAAGCAATCAACCGTGCTGGCCAATACCACCTCTGGGGGGAGTCTATTCCACATTTTCACAGCTCTTACTGTGAAGAAACCTTTCCGTATTTGCAGATGAAATCTTTTTTCCTCTAGACGTAAAGAGTGCCCCCTTGTCCTTTG
>BLSH010172089.1:167691-181257 GCA_018402905.1 Glandirana rugosa
ATTCCCAAACCGCACCCCAAAGGGGAATTCTAAGTATGGTCTGAGTTTCTCAGACCGTAACAGCCCTAGTTTCATTCTAAAACAAGTAACTTCTACCTCCAGCCTGTACTTCAGTGTCCCGTTTCAGCCCGAACCCGAACGATTTTTGAAATGTCCGGGTCCGGGTCCGTGCCACGGACACCCGAAAGTTCGGTACGGACCCGAACGTTACAGTCCGGGTTCGCTCAACACTAGTGCCACCTGAGCTCCTTCATCTAGGGTTGTGTCTCACTTAGGCCAGGTTCACAATGGTACGACACAACAGTCATACGACTGTGGATCCGACTTTGCCCTGTGACTTCATGTCCGACCTCCATCTTCAATGAACAAAATCTTACTTTGATCCCGACAATGCCAGACTCTTTGAGTCTGGTATGAATCTTAAGGGGAAACCCCACGCCAAACCCTTATCTGAGCATGCAGCCCGGCAGGTCAGGAAAGGGGGGGCATGAACAAGCCCTATCATGCCCTGGGTGGTGACGTCCCAAGGGGCGGGGTCTCTAGATGATGTCACCGGTTGGCCACACCCTGTGTCTATAAATGAACCGTCAGAGAGTGGAGTTCGTATAACCGCGGGAGCTAGCATCAGGAGAAGACATCAGAGAAAGAAGAACCGGAGGCAGCAGAAGAACCAGAGGAAGAAGACAGTGGAAGATTATTTATTTTTGACACCTATTTTGGTGAATGAGTAGGGGTACAATGCACCCCTACTCATTCACATAGGGTGGAGGGCCGGGATCTGGGGGCTCTCATGTTAAAAGCTGCTTCCAGATTTCAATAAGCCCCCCTGCCCATAGACCCCGACAACCACCACCCAGGGTTGTCGGGAACAAGCCCTTGTCCCCATCAGCATGGGGAGAAGGTGCTTTGGAGTGGGGCACAGAGCCCCCCCATGTTGAGGGAATGTGGCCTGGTATGGTCCAGGGGAGCGCTTGCTTGCCTTCCCCCCTTTCTTGACCTGCTGGGCTGCATGCTCAGATTAGGGTCTGGTATGGATTCCGGGGGGGGACCCCACGCCGTTTATTAAATTTTTGGTGGGGGGTTCCCCTTCAAGATCCTCAGAGCAGAAGTCGCATGCCAAAGCAGGAACCGACTTGTGTCAGAGAAGTTAGGTTGGCTCTCATAGGGAATCATTGATTTACACAGGTCATGCGATATGTGCTCCCAAAGTTGGTGCGTATGTCTATCACCCCTTCAGTCCATCATGAATGCTGCAGCCAGACTAATCCACCTTACAAACCTCTCAGCGTCTGCCACCCCTCTCTGCCAATCTCTCCATTGGCTACCACTCGCCCAACAAATTCAATTCAAAATACTAACAATAAGTTACAAAGCCATCCACAGCTCTGCCCCCAGCTACATCACTAGCCTAGTCTTAAAATACCAACCTAAGCGTCCTCTTCGTTCCTCCCAAGACCTCCTGCTCTCCAGCTCCCTCATCACCTCCTCCCATTTTCGCCTCCAGGACTTCTCTCGAGCCTCTCCCATCCTCTGAAATTCCCTACCCCAATCTGTCAGACTGTCCCCAAATCTATCCACGATCCCTGAAAACTTTTCTCTTCAGGGAAGCCTATCCTGCCTCCACCTAACAAATGCACTTTTAGTTTCTTCATTAGCTCATCCCCCAGTTATTGCCATTTCGTATCACTTTACCCTCCCTTCTAGATTGTAAGCTCTAATGAGCAGGGCCCTCTGATTCCTCCTGTATTAAATTGTATTGCAATTGTACTGTCTGCCCTAATATTGTAAAGCTCTGCGTAAACTGTCGGCGCTATATAAATCCTGTATAATAATAATAATGTCGTACCAGTGTGAACCCGGCCTAATGCAGGATGTGTGTTACTGGCCAGATCACTAGGTGAAAACAGCCAAAGAAAAGAAAACTGGTGAAACCACCACATCCAATAAATGGTAAGCTGAGATACATTTTTGGTTTTGGGTTTAATACCGCTTTAAGGGGGAAGCGGTTGGGGAGTGATAAAAACCCAGCTCAACTGCATGTTCTTACTCCCTCCCCAACCGAAAATTAAATAGGCCCCATTGCATAAACACACAACCATTTTCATTGAAGAATTACTCTTACAATTGTGACATAATTTTAATTTCCATGTTTGTTCAGTGTCACTGGTCCTTTTAAGCAGGGTACCTTATACATTGGGAACAATAGTGCTACCACAAGTCAGCATAGGCAGTTCTTTAAACTAGATTAGGACAAATCTGCTATTTGGACTTTGCTGTCAGTGTCGTGTTAGAATGCTGTCTTTCGCAGGTCTCTCGCGCTGCCAAAGGGTTAATAGCTCACCAGCTCCAATCCGTATAATCAACATTCACTCCCGTTTCCAAGTTTAAATTGAGCAATTGTTTAATTATGCGTAAGCGGCAATACATCCAGCACGTTATCTAAATCACCGCTTTAATTCCTGGACTCCCCAATCCAAATTGTTTTTTTTCCTCCCTTTTTTCCCCTCTTTCTCGTTCCATCCCTCCGCATCATTAACGCCGGAGAGTTAATGAATATAAAAAGGGAAGAGGCTAATTATGCTTTAATTTACAATGATGGTGCCATCGTGGGACCAAGCAAAATGTGTTTTCAAAACAATTATAAAATGCATTAGGCACTGGTAAATAGAATCATTCTGTCTGCAGATGTATAGAGGAAAGAGTACAGTATGGATACGGGGAATGACGCAAGGATTTTTAGGCCACTTGAGAAAAATCTGGGTTACTAAAGAAGAAATCAAAACATGTCTAGAACATTAATTTAGTCCAATTTAGTTAGAGAAAACTGAATTGACCTGCCGGTCTGAGATTTATAGCAGATTGGGCTAAATTATTGCCAGTGGATATCTACAATTATTTCACAATTGCTTGCCAATCTGCTATTTTTTTAAAGTTACAGTGTGTGTGTGTGTGGGGGGGGGGGCAGTGTTGAAAGCATGCCGGACTAAATCGGCTCATACACTAGTATGTCTGAAATTTTTCTTTTTAAGAATGTTCATTTTATTTTCTAATCGTGAATAGGGTCAAATTGTTTGTTTTCAACCGCAGTATTTGTGAAAATGTGTCCTGTAACAGGTAAGTCAGTTATCGGCTTTCCATTCCTCAGATAGGGACATCGCTGAGGAAAGGAAGTGCCGATAACTGCCATTTGTTTACATGTCAATGTCACTGGCTCTTTATCCTTATCAATGATGCGCTGTGTCCGAGGGACATAGCTCACCACCGATTGCCGCATTGTGCGCCCCTGGGGGCGCACATGCATGGTAAGAATGGGAGAACATCATATGATGTCCTCCCAGAACAAGAGTGGTCTCACTAAGCTGTCATTTTACAATGGGCTGTGTGGCAACTGGTAAAACGTGTGCAAAAATGCAAAAACAGCTCTGACAGCGAAAGGGTTAAAGGATAATTTCACCTTAATGAACATGTTACATGTTCTACCCGTAAGCTTTGTAAGGGCCGGTTCGCACATAGGCAATCCAACTTCAGGGGCAACTTTGCTAGGCGATTTGAACGCGACTTCAAGTGACTTCAGCGTGACTTTGGGCGACTTACAACATGACTTAAAGCGACCTCCATGCCAGGCGACTTACCTGTGGCCAATCAAAGACATAGACCTGGGAAGTGAGGCCCCGAGGGATTTTTAAAGGTACACGTTCACAGATACAGTATCAAAGTATATAAAAAATACAAAATTTTATTCAAACATGACTAAAATATCCATTGGATTCTTGCATGGCAAACAACATAAACCACTCAACATAAAGTTGGAAAGCACACAGATTAACTGATGACCATCTGTAGTTCCTACATGTTTCAAAGACGATTGGTTAGACTTCTTCTTCAGGGAAAATTATAAACAATTCACAGAGTGGTTCTATATAGACAACATTGGAAATGTATTGTTGACTTATACAACAGTATTAATAGGTGAAAAAGCTATGCCAGTGAGTTGCAGCATACAAGCAAAATATTGACATATGAAAAATTACAAAGGTAAGTATACAAGAAACAGTCAATATGTGCATGTGTGGCCCCTGTCCCACATAGTTAGAGATGCTTACCAAGTATTGGACGTACGCCTTTTGATCAGCTGGAGCCAAAGGTGTAGATTCAGGCCACGTGGTCACAGGCCACCAAGCTAGTTAAGAAACAGCCCCTCAAGAGAACCAGAATTGGTAGAAAAGGATTCCTGCGACAATCTCTGGAAGTAAGTACAAAAATCAAATAAATAGTAACAGACTGTAGGGGCCACTGCAAAATGAGGCAACACATAGTGCATCATGGTTTCGCTAGGGGATATACACCAAAGTGGGAGTCCTAGTTGAAAACAAGGCCTCAATAAAGGTACAACATACTAGTATGGTATTGGCCGGGTCCATATTAATTCCAAACAAAAGGGGAGGGATTCATTGGGGTCTAAGTAAAGAAATACACAGCCTAATGTACAGAAGTACATACCTAGTTCATTAGGTGGCCTCGATCACAGCAGACACCCTTTGGAACAAACTCCCGTATACAATGCCGGAAGTGTGTTCCATCATAGCAGTCTAATATACCCATCCCAATTTGATTGCGGTGGGGCGGATAGTGCAGGAGCTGGACTGGAACCATACTGGATCCGGGACAGCCACCTTCATACTCCATGTTAAGGAGAGGGGCTAATCCATTTTTCACTGATCCCCCGGTGAGATGGCGCCCGGCGCGGCCGCACGCACATCAGAGGCGTGCACAAGCGCAGTTGCGTTCTACGCCATCACACCGCCGGCGCGCGCACAAGAGGTCACATCCGGCCAGCGGAAGGGACAGGGGCGTCAAAGGTGCCTCAGATGTGACATAACTGCCCCACTAACTGTGTGCTAATTGAGGGGCCCACGTGCACCGTGGAGGGGCCGATCACGACAACGGCGACCATGCGTCGCAGCGAGCTCCACATAAAGATGAACATTGCAAAAGTAAAAAGGGTACTTAGGAAATGATAAACTTACACACCCTCTCCTGGATACATAGTATATAGCTGGGAGGACTCAGCAATAAAGAATAAATGATAAAGCATCCCATTGTCATGCGGGTAAGGGACAAAGCACAGCACATTTACAGCAAGACAAATCAAGAAAAAGGCAATTGTAGCACCGCATAGAACAGTCCCATATTCATAGTTCCATGGTGGCAATTGTACATAAGCAAACGATGAGATTGCGTGCAAGAAAGGGAAGGGTGTGAATAGGGGGGTGGTGCATGGAGGGAATTATAACAAGTCTCTATCAAACACTCCTGATGTAAAATCCGGAAGGAAGTGCTTGAAATTCATGGCCCCATTGAGGCCTGGTGGAAAGGTGGCATCACAAAAGTGACCCTGGGCATGGAACCCTGGTGCACCAGCATGACATGGCGTCCCAAAGGGGTATCAGGATCTCTCTTTTTCATATTAAGGATGTGTCTGCCAATACGCTGGCAAAACTTTTGTCCCGTCTTACCGACGTAGAAGCAGCCTCACCCACACCCACAAAAAAGTAAGTATACCCCACCCATCGTCTGACAGTTGACATAGTGTCTCGGTCTGTATAGGCAGTTATTAGGTAAAGTGTTTTTGCATCTGGTGTCGATATGTTAGCACTGCGCACATCCCCTACATGGGAAGGTCCCCCCAATGTTTGCAGGGATCACCACCCACGTGGCTGGAATACAAGCTATGCACCAACCTATCACCAACAGATGTTGCTCTATGATAGGCGATCAAGGAGTTTGGGGGCACAAACGGGCCCACCGAGGGGTCCATAGTCAACAGGTGCCAATGTTTTTTGAGAATATCTCTAACCTGATGGTGTTGGTTGCTGAACTTAGTGATAATTCTGCTGACAGGTAAATCATCATTTTTCCTTTTGGGTTTATAAGGTAAATCCTGTTGGGATTTATGCACCACTTTGTTGAAAGCCCTTTTTAGGCACTTGTGGCTATAGCCCCTTAGAAGCAGATGAGATCTTAATGCGTTAACTTCTTTAAGGAAAGTTTCATTGCGGGTGCAATTACGCTTAATCCTCAAATACTGACTAAAAGAATCGATTCTATTAAGGGTTTGGGATGGGCACTGGATGCGTGGAGGATATTATTTCCGGCTGTCGGTTTCTGGAACAGTTCACACAAAAGTGCCCCTGTTGGATCATTACATATTTTTACATTGAGAAAGGTGATTTTATGGGGGTGATATGTCATAGTGAAAGTGAGATTGAATGAGTTTCGGTTGAGTATCTTCAGGAACTGATGGAGGAGTTCTTCTGTCTCGTCCCACAAGAGTAGGATGTCATCTATGTAGCGGTACCACAAGAGGGCGTGGCCTGTAAACATAGATGTGTTCTCCTCTGAGAAGATGGAACGCTCCCACTCCCCCAGGTACAGGTTCACATAAGACGGGGCACAGGAGGTCCCCATCGCCATGCCCTGCACCTGGAGCTAGTGGGAGCCATCAAAGGAGAAGATGTGATTCAAAATGAAATCCAACATGGACAGAATTAAGTAATTAAATGGCAACCCGGTCTCATTCATCAGTGACAGCACCCGCCTGATGCTAGCCAAACCTAGCCGATGGGGTATGGAGCTATAGAGGGCCTCCACGTCCACGGCGACCAGATTGGTTATATACATAATACTATTTGATTCATTTATCCAAACAGCAGAGGGTGCTCAATGTTTGGATCGCCTTTTATATTGCTAAAATACATTTTATATATACTGTAGCACTTTAATGTTGGACATTGGTCTTAATATTAGTATTATAGATAGTGCACCAGTCCCTTTATTGACAATATCTGTATAGGATTTACAGCACTTTATTAGGACATTTTACACATTGCTGTTTTTTTTGAAGCACTTAGGGATTGCAAAAGTCACTTTTCGTTTGATAATCATACCACTTTATTTCGATGATTGTAGCACAATGAGGTCACATATTTTTTAGTAGTTTCATATATAGCACATGACACTTTTTGAAATATATTGTGGAAGCTTTGGGATCTCTAATGAGCAGCGCCAGGACCACCGCATGGATCAGTTTGCCATAGCGTTACAGGCGCTACTGATTCAAACTGCTCACCTGGATCCTTCCACTCTGGCTGTTCCGATACAACCATTGTTGCAAGTCATCCCTGCTTCTGCTCCAGTCTCTGTGCAGGCCCATGCCTCCAATATTACTATATTATTAAGTAGGGATGAGCCGAACACCCCCCTTTCGCACCAGAACATACGAACAGACAAAAAGTTCAGGGCAAACATCCGAACACCATTAAAGTCTATGGGACGCGAACATGAAAAAACAAAAGTGCTAATTTTAAAGGCTTATATGCAATGTTATTGCCGTAAAAAGTGTATGGGGACCCGGGTCCTGCCCTAGGGGACATGTATCAATGAAAAAAAAAAGTTTTTAAATCAATAGTTTTTTCATGAACAGTGATTTTAATAATGCTTAAAGTGAAAAAAAAAAGAAAAATTCCTTTAAATATTGTGCCTGGGGGGTGTCCTTAGTCTGTGTGTAAAAGGGCGCATCTCTGTGGGGTGTACAACATAGCCAGAGCAAAATGACATTTCCATAGGAAAAATTGTCATTTAAAATTGCAGCTGTAATGTACAAAAAAACGCTGGAAAAAAGTGCATGGGGTCCCCCCCAGTCCAAACCAGGCTCTTCGGGTCTGATTTGGATATTGAAGGGAACCCCCGGGCCAAATTAAAAAAAAATTGACATGGGGTCCCCCTTAAATGCAAACCAGAGCCTTATCCGAGCATGCAGCCCTGGCCGGTCAGGATGGGGGGGGGGGGAAACGAGCGAGCGCCCCCCCTCCTGAACCGTACCAGGCTATATGCCCTCAACATGGGGGGTATGAGTGCTTTGGGGGAGGGGGGGCTCCGCCCCCGCACCTCAAAGCACCTTGTCCCGATGTTGATGGGGACAAGAGCCTCTGCCCCACAAGCCTGGCCGGTGCTTGTGGGGGTCTGCGGGCAGGGGGGCTTGTCGGAATCTGGAAGCCCCCTCTGCAGCATTGGAGAGAGCATCGGCGGTGAAAGAAGAAAGAAGATGAAGATTGAAGATGAAGAGAGGAAGCAAGAAGACTAAAAGAAGAAGCAGAAGACCAGAAGAAGGACCGGGCCAGGAGAAGATGGAGGAAGAAAGAAGAAAGAGCTATTTTACAAAATAAAGGACTTGTCAAAAACTGCCTCTTCTTTTTTTTTTACACTACACTCCTTTTTTGGTGAATGGGTAGGGGTACAATGTACCCCAAACCTATTCACATAGGGGGGTCAGGATCTGGGGGCCCCCTTATTAAAGGGGGCTTCCAGATTCTGATAAGCCCCCTACCCACAGACCCCCACAACCACCGGCCAGGGTTTTGGGGATGAGGCCTTTCTCCTCATCAACATGGGGACAAGTTACTTTGGGGGCAACCTCAAAGCATCCTCACCATGTTGAGGGCATGTGGCCTGGTATGGTTCGGAGGGGGGGGGTGATCGCTTGTCCCCACCCCCTCCTGCCATGCCAGGGCTGCGTACTCGGATAAGGGTCTGGTTTGTATTTTGGGGGGGAACCCACAGCATTTTTTTTTTAATTTGGCACGGGGTTCCCCTTAAAATCCATACCAGGCCTGAAGGGCCTGGTTTGGATTTTGAGGGGAACCGCACGTTATTTATTTTTTTTAGTTTTGGCAAGGGGTTCCCCTTAAATTCCACACCAGACCTGAAGGGCCTGGTTTGGATTTTGGGGGGAACCGTACGTCATTTTTTTTTTTAATTTTGGCACGGGGTTTGTAAGGGCAATTAAATACCTTGTATGCATTATAATTTGCCTGCACTAATAAGCGCACTTTTCAGCTCTTTTGCATAATGCATTTGAGTGCACTCGTGTTAAAGCAAGTAAGACAGACACAAATAGCTGTTCACATTGCAAGCTTGCAGGGTTGTCCTAGGTGGCCGAGCTTTCAGGCTTTATTTATAGGAATCAAACAGAGGTAACAAAGAAACTTGGTGGCTTCACAATCAGCCAATCAGCCTCCAAGGCACAGTCACATGACATGAGCTCAATACAAAACCACCAACCAATGACACACTTGTTTATATTCAAACGATACAATAGAAGAGGCGTGCATGCATGGGGGTTGGCCGGCCTGTATGAGCAACAGCTGTTTCCAGATAACAATGAAAGCCATGTGGACACATGGCTTCCATTGGAAACCAATGCGCTGTCTCACAGAGGCCCTCCAAGCAAAATGCCATACATACAAACCTCGAACTGCCATTGCAACGAATCGTCATCAAATACAGCTCTATGAACTATACTCCATGGTGATTATACTACTGTCCATTAAAGGGTAAATTATGCACAAAGGAATATAGCTGTAGATTTCTGTCACATTGATCAGATGCGACAGAAAGCTTACAGATCATTATCCTTACATAAAAGGCAATACTAATTCCATAACGCAAGTAAATCGCCGCCAAGCAGATCAATCTGTACATAATACAGGGGCCCCCCGATTGACGGTAATACACCCACGCCACAGAATGTGCATTGCATCTCAAAGATCCGGATCGGCGTTTGCTCCAGCGTTAACCACTCAGGGCGCTTGCTGGCTGGGATGATCGGGCGGGTAGCGTGTAGTTATCAAATAATGGAAGGTTTCCATTGTAAATGGCCTTTCCTCAATATCGGTTAAAGCCATATTCGCTGTACACAGAGAATACCGGTAAACCGACACTGGGAAACACTGTGACAATACATAATAAACACATCCTAAATTTCTACAACAGGTTCCCCTTAAATTCCATACCAGACCTGAAGGGCCTGATTTGGATTTTAGGGGGAACCGCACGTCATTTTTTAAAAAATTTTGGCGCGGGCTGTTGTTGTAAATTAGTTAAAAAATTGTGATAAAATCCCCCAGTCAAACAGGTGGCGAAAAATTGGGCCTTGGGTGCTGGCGGTGCCAGAACACTGTAACCCCTTGCAGTTACTCTTGTTGGACGGAGGAACTGGGCCTGATGTTGTAAATTAGTTTACAAATTCTGACGAAAGCCCCCAGTCAAACAGGTGGCCAAAAATTAGGCATTGGTTGTTGGCGGTGACAGAACACTGTAACCCCTTGCAGTTACTCTTGTTGGATGGAGGAACTGGGCCTGATGTTGTAAATGAGTTTACAAATTCTGACAAAAGCCCCCAGTCAAACAGGTGGCCAGAAATTGGGCCTTGGTTGTTGGCGGTGCCAGAACACTGTAACCCCTTGCAGTTACTCTTGTTGGACGGAGGAACTGGGCCTAATGTTGTAAATTAGTTTACAAATTCTGACGAAAACCTCCAGTCAAACAGGTGGCAAAAAATTGGGCCTTGGTTGTTGGCGGTGCCAGAACACTGTAACCCCTTGTAGTTACTCTTGTTGGACGAAGGAACTAGACCTGATGTTGTAAATTAGTTTACAAATTCTGACGAAAGCCCCCAGTCAAACAGGTGGCCAAAAATTGGGCCTTGGGTGTTGGCGGTTCCAGAACACTGTAACCCCTTGCAGTTACTCTTGTTGGATGCAGGAACGGGCCCTGCTGTTGTAAATTAGTTTAACCACTTAAGCCCCGGAGCCCTTTTTTACACTTGTTGCTTACAAGTTAAAATCATTTTTAAGAAATTTACTTAGAAACCCCAAACATTATATATATTTTTTTCAAACAACCTAGAGAATAAAATGGTGATCGTTGCAATACTATTTGTCACACGGTATTTGCGCAGCGGTCTTTCAATCGCTTTTTTTTTTTTTTAAAAAACTCTTTTTTGAGTTAAAAAATTTGACAACAGTAAAGTTAGCCCAATTTTTTTGTATATCGTGAAAGAGGATGTTACGCTGAGTAAATAGATACCATACATGTTAGGGTTGAAAATTGTGCACACTTGCGGAATGGCGACAAACTCTGGTACTTAAAAATCTCCATAGGCGATGCTTTAAAATTCTTTTATGGTTACCAGGTTATAGATGCCGAGGAGGTCTTTTGCTAGAATTACTGCTCACACTCTGGCGATCGCGGCGATACCTCACATGTGTGGTTTGAACACCGTTTTCATATACGGTCGTGACTTACGTATGTGTTTTCTTTGCTGCGCGAGCTCGCGGTTACGGTGGCGCTTTACATTTTTTTTTTACATTTTTAAATTTATTTTATTTTGTTTATTTTTTTAACACTGTTTGTTTAAAAATATAAAAATCTGATCACTTTTATTGCTATCATAAGGAATGTAAACATCCTTTGTGATAGTAATATATGGTGACAGGTACTCTTTATGGAGGGATTGGGGGGGGGGTCTAAAAGACTCCCCATCTCTCCTTTGCACTTCACAGTATTCACATCACCAAATAAGGCAATTTTGAATGCTGTAATTTTTTTAAAAACGGCAACGTTTGCCGCCGAGTAAACCAGAAGTGACGTTCTGACGTTGGTTCCGGAAATGTACAAAGGAGTCCCGATTGAAGCCGGCTTCCACAGGGGCTCCACACAGCGGCAAGAAGTGTCGGATTGGAGCTCCGGTCTACTGGTGGGACGGGAGACCGGAGAAGAGCGGCGGACGGTGGCGGGAGGGGGGGGGGCTGGCCCCTCCCGCTCCCTGGGATAAAGACCTAGCAGCTTCCAGGCTGGATCGGCCAATATTACCTGATATTCGGCTGCCTGCTCTAAAAAACGGTACAGGGGTATAGCCTGTAGCTGCAGACTATACCCCGATACATCCACTTAAAGCTGCCGCTGTTTATGAATGGTGATTCGTGTTAAGTGGTAAAAAATTGTGATAACATGCCCCTGTCAAACAAGCGGTGAGAAATTGGGCCTTGGGTGTTGTAGGTGCCAGAACACTATAACCCCTTGCAGTTACTATTGTTGGGTGCAGGAACGGGCCCTGCTGTTTTAATTAGTGTAACCATTTAACGCGAATCACTGTTTATAAACAGTGGCTGCTTTAAGTGGAAGTATTGGGGTATAATCTGCAGCTACAGGCTATACCCTAAAACCCTTTTTTAGAGCAGGTAGCCGGCTATCTGTTGGTAACAGCCGATCCAGCTCGGGAGCCGCTCGGTCATTATATCAGGCAGCGGGAGGGGACATCCCCCCTCCCGCCACCGTCCGCCGACCTTCTCTGGCCTCCCATCCCACCGGGAGACTGGAGCTCCGATCCGGCATGTCCGCCGGCTGTGTGGAGCCCCTGTGGAAGCTGGAATCGGCTTTGATCGGGACTCCTTCGTACATTTCCTGAAGCAACTTTACAACGTCACTTCTGGTTTACTCGGCGGCTAAAGGCGAGGTTTTAAAAAAATGACAGTATTCGAAATCGCCATTTTTGCCGATCTGAATACTGTGAAGTGTAAAGGAGGGATGGGGGTCTTTTAGACTCCCCATCCTTCCATAAAGAGTACCTGTCACCATATATTACTATCACAAGGGATGTTTACATTCCTTGTGATAGCAATAAAAGTGATCAGATTTGTTTTTGTAAAGGAATAGTGTTAAAAGAAAAAAAAATAATAAACAAAAAAAAAAAATAAAAAAATTTAAAGCGCCACCGTCCCGCAAGCTCGTGCAGCAAAGAAAACGCAGACATAAGTCATGCCCACATATGAAAACGGTGTTCAAACCCCACATGTGAGGTATCGCCGCGATCGCCAGAGTGTGAGCAATAATTTTAGCAAAAGACCTCCTCTGCACCTCTAACCTGGTAACCATTAAAAAATTTTAAAGTGTCGCCTATGGAGATTTTTAAGTATCGGAGTTTGTCGCCATTCCGCACGTGTGCACAATTTTGAACCATGTCATGTATGGTATCTATTTACTCGGCGTAACATGCTCTTTCACAATATACAAAAAATTGGGCTAACTTTACTGTTGTCTTATTTTTTAACTCAAAAAAGTGAGTTTTTTAAAAAAAAAAAAAGCGCTTGAAAGACCGCTGCGCAAATATCGTGTGACAAAAAGTATTTCAATGATTGCCATTTTATTGTCTAGGGTGTTTGAAAAAAATATATAATGTTTGGGGGTTCTAAGTAATTTTCTATTAAAAAAAAACCAAGATTTTAACTTGTAAATAGAGTTGAGCGAACACCTGGACGTTCGGGTTCTGCTGGTCCGTCCGAACTTCGGGACAAAGTCCGGGTCCGGGTCCGGACGGAACCCGAACGATCGCACGGACAACGAACCCCATTGAAATCAATGGGGACCCGAACTTTTAGGCACAAAAATGGCTGTAGGAAAGTCCTGGAAAGCCCCAGAGGGCTGCAAAAGGAAGTAAAATGGGGGTAAGGGCAGGGCAAGTGCCCTACAAAAAAATGGGGACAGGGAAATAACTTTAAATATTTTTAAAAAAATAAAAACTTAAAAAATGCAAAAATGGAGGTGAATGTGGATCATCTTCAAACTGTGTCTGAAAAGTATTAATTAACGGTAGAAGCCATATAACTGTTCTAAAATCATCTTCAAACTAGGGCAAGTGCCCTACAAAAAATGGGGAGAGGGAAAATA
>BLSH010172089.1:189382-204326 GCA_018402905.1 Glandirana rugosa
TACTAGCGGGGTAGGATCCAGTCCTCCAGATGTGCAGGCGGTAGTGCCGGGCGAGTCTGCGGCGCAGCGGCGCGGCGACGCGGCGTCTGAGCGGGCCGTGATGGCGGACGTGTAGACCTCCTGACCTAGGATGGGGCGATCATCTGGAGTAAGGTTAGCATGCCGGCTCAGCTGGATAGTAGATTTATTTGATGGGAGGGATTTATCCCTCCAACGGAGGATGTGATTGGCTGGGCTAGACATGTGGAAAGGTATGTAAAGCGGTGTGAGGAGACAGCCTCCATACCCCAGAAGACGTCTGTTGGAGACGAAATCGATCGGGTGGAGTGCTGTCTCATTATCACCGCTGAATGTTTTTATTGTTATACAGCTGTCAATTATCCGGATACATGTGAGTTTAATCTTTTTTTAAATAAATCAATTTATAAATACGTTATTACACTATCCAGTCCATCCCTTTCTTTTGGGTACCGTGTTGCTTGTCCTGGAATTGAGGAGACCATTTGGTCCTGTGGTCACACACTACCCCCAACTCCACACACACTCAAGGAAGCGGTTACAGAAACCCCAATAGAAGACAGGGGAGGATACGTTCCAACGGAGAGTGAGGGTGCCCCTTTAACAACATATCGGCACGGCTCTGTGGAGGCCCTGATCCACACAAGCGCCTTAGACCTCCTGTAATAAGAGGTCCAAGAGATCCGGTAAGGGCACAACCATCCGTGGTGGAGGTGTTTTTTCACTTTTGAGACACTGTGGTGCATGCCGGGTTATTTTTCTATAGATTTGATTAAGGATTTTCCTAATTTCGTCACTTATCACATTGGACTTATTTATTCACCTTTATATGGACTCATACGGGATTGGAGATTCATGATTTTATTCACTGTTTTCATATCTGATACATACACTTTTTTGATTTTTGTGTAATTTCACTTTTATGTTGCATTTGATTTATGTCTTATACACAAGCGCAGCCTTTTTTATAACTTTATGCTTTTTGGTGTAGAAATCACACTTTATTGTTGCAGCTGTGTTAAAAGGAGTGCAGTGATTGTTAGGGTTAGCGCAGTCTTCCTATTTACTTTAAACCTCCATATCAAGCATGGTGCTGGGATGATTGAAGCGCTAACACCAGCCATTGCCCTGACAAATTGCCCGCAGAAAACGCTAACCCCCAGCATGCCCCCCTACCCCACCCTGGGCCTTGTCACAATTTTCTTCCATGCAGCTGGTCTCCGATGCCAAGAAGGTTGGAGACCGCAGTTGTAGGGGACAGACCTTAGGTGGTATCTTTGCCTCCCCAGCTATCCTGAAGGATAAACCTCTTGTTATAGTTACCCTTTCCTGGTCTGAGTTTTACATTGATACCCAGGCTCAAATCGATTCTGGGGCTACATGTTTGTTCATAGATAGTATGTTCTTGTCAAAGCACTTTATACCACTGCAGCTTCGTGCCTCCCCACTTGCCAATTAGGCTATTGATGGGAGACCTTTACAGCCTGCTCATGTGACTCGTGAAACTGCTCCCTTGACAATGGCTGTAGGGGAATCTAATTTCAAATAAATTCCTCACCTCATTACCCGATTGTAATTGATTATCCTTGGTTACGGAGGCACAATCCTTTTGATTGGCGAAATGCTGAGGCTCTTTCTTGGTCATAGAAACATAGAAAAGTGGCAGCAGAAAAAGACTGAGTAGTCCATTGAGTCTGCAATTTTTACTGTTGACTGTCTCACAACCTCTGTTGGTAGTTTATTCCAAACATCAACCACCCTTTTAGTAAAATAATACTTTCTAAGATTAGTTTTGAACTTCCCTCCTGCTAGTTTAAGGTCATGTCCCCATGTCCTTGATTTTGGTTTCATATTTAAAAGACCGCCCTCCTGAACCTTATTCCCCCCCCTTGATGTATTTAAAGGTTTCAATCACGTCTCCCCTTTCCCTTCTTTCCTCCAGACTGTATATATTAAGTTCCTGAAGTTGCTCTTGATATGTTTTATCCCCCAGACCTTTCACCATTTTTGTTACCCGTCTCTGAACTCCTTCTATCTTATCAATATCTTTTTGTAAGTGAGGTCTCCATAATTGGGCACAGTATTCTAAGTGAGGTCTCACTAAAGATCTATATAGAGGAATCAGAACCTCCTTCCTCATGCTGGTGATCCCTCTACTGATACATCCCAGAATTCTATTTGCTTTTCTTACTGCCTGGTCACACTGTTTGCTCATTTTTAGAGTTGAGCGAACACCTGGACGTTCGGGTTCTGCGGGTCCAAACGAACTTTGGGGAAAAGTCCGGGTTTAGGCACAAAAATGGCTGTAACAAAGTCCTGGCAAGTGCTAGAGGGCTGCAAAAGGAAGTAAAATGGGGGTAAGAGTAGGGCAAGTGCCCTACAAAAATGGGGATAGGGAAAATAAATTAAAATCAAATAAAGTAGGAGATGATTTTTGAACAATAATGTGTCACTTACAGCTGCAGCTAGAACCTCTCCCTTTAGAACTAGGAGATGATTTTTGAACAATAATCTGTCCCTCTAAGCAGAAGCCTCTACCTAGTGAAGTCAGATCGCTCAAAGCAGCAGTATGTGAAATCTCAAATTACTCCCACAATCTGATTGTTGTGTACGATCCCACAATCTGATCATTGTGTACGATCATGACGATCGTTGAGTTATGAAGTGTTTGATCTGCAATCTGTCACTCAAAGCAGCAGTATGTGAAATCTCAAATTACTCCCACAATCTGATCGTTGTGTACGATCATAGCAATCGTTGTGTTATGCAGAGTTTGATCTGCAATCTGTCACTCAAAGCAGCAGTATGTGAAATCTCAAATTTCTGCAATCTGTCCCTCAGAGCAACAGCAGTAGTAATCTCAGGATGCAGGATCAGATGTTAAAATGTCTGCAATCTGTCCCTCACAAAAACGCTGGCAGCTTCCTCTCCCTACACTAACCCAAGAGCATGTGACATGCAGCACTGTGACTCCAGCCTCATATAGAGGCTGGGTCACATGATGCACTGGCCAATCACAGCCATGCCATTAGTAGGCATGGCTGTGATGGCTTCTAAGGGCAAACCAGTGAAACGCTTGTTGATTGGCTGCCCTGCAGCTATTCAAAATGCGTGATCAACTACCAGAACCCAGAACCCGACCCCAAACGTTTTTTGAAACGTCCGTGTTCGGGTCCGGGTCCCGGACACCCCAAAGTTCGGTATGGATCCGAACGTTACAGTCCGGGTTCGCTCAGCACTACTCATTTTGCAATAATCTGAAATAAGCACCCACAAATCTTTTTCTTGTGTAGTGCTGGCTAACACTGTATCCCCAACGCTGTACTCTCTAATGGGATTCTTATCCAATGCAGTAATACATGTTTTCCAAAAAGTGATTAAGGTCATGTGCACATCTTCACTCTCTTCATTGCCAGAGGAATACCGTGAATTTAGTGATGTCTTTGGCAAAGGTCAGGCCAGTATTTTGCCTCCACACCGGTCCTATGATAGCGCAATTGACCTTTAACCTGGTGACATTCCTCCTTGTGGCCGGGTTTACCCTTTGTTTGTCTCTGAGGATAAAGCCATGAAGCACTATGTTGCAGATTCACTTTCCCGGGGGTTCGGCAAATCCTCGCCACGTGCGGGCTTTTTGTTTGTAAAAAAAAAAGATTGGTGAACTGAGACCTTGTATTGATTACAGTGGCTTAATCGCTTTACAATTAAGAATGCTTATCTGATCCCATTGATTACTGAATTATTTGACCGCCTCAAGGGAGCTCCCAGTCTTTACTGAGCATGATTTGAGAGCTCTCCAGAACTCCAGAGAGAGAACTCCAGTGATTACCTTTCACAATAAGCCATGATACAGATAGGTGTGTGCAGTGTGCACAGTGTGTGATACCAGAAGGAATGGCTGGAAACAAGTGAGAGTTTTATATTCTCCGAGCCCAGCCTAGCGTCACGCTGGCATGATGAGCGGAGGAGAGGAGAAGGCGCCCCCGTCCAAACAGCTACAGCTGTAGAGAGGGGCTGCAATCACCAATCTCCTCATAGTCTCTCACTTGTTTCCAGCCATTCCTTCTGGCATCACACACTGTGCACATTGCACACACCTATTTGTATCTTGTGCAAGGTAATCACTGGAGTTCTTATATCCCTAACTCTATTATAGTCTTTGAGCACACACCCTCACCTACTCATGGGAGTGCTCTATTACTAAGAATATCTGTCTTTGCTTTGATCTATTTAATTGCATCTTGTGACTATGCCTCCCTCTAACTTTTCTTTTACCTGTATCGCTAGCTTGTCCTTTGTGGAGGTTTCATTTCACTTTTTTCCACGATTTTATAAACGTGTAATCACTCAATTAATTTTTTAAATTATAGTATTGGAGCCTATACACATCACCTCTGGACATTCCTTTTTCTGTGGAGGTTCCTTTTGTGCTCCTGCTCCACTCCTTGTGTCACAGTACCTCAGCTCCCATGACAGATGCCTTGAGCGGCACTTTTGTTGCAATCTCACCACTTCATATTTACCCCATATGTAAGTACCCAAGGGGGAGAAGTACTCTCCCCCCTTTGGTTAGTAGTCATGTTTGTCAGACACCCTGGCTAGATTGCTTTATACAATATTATTTTCTATTTTATATATTTGTGTTTTTTCACAGATATTTTATGCATTTGCCCCTGAAGAGTGGATTAAATCCACGAAACGCATAGTGATTATTGGATGCATCCCATCTTCATTGGATGGGTTAACCAGTTTTACATATACAGATTGTATCTTTATACTGTTTCTGAGGTGGTCCATGTAATCTAGGATGGCTGTTATGTATTTACTCTGCAGTGTATGGCCCCTTTCACATGATGGGACCGTCTATCCGTTTTTCAGCCATCCGTCAATGGACGACAATGAATTCCTATGGGCAAACGGATGACCATCGGTTATCATCCATTCACCTCCGCTTCCATTTTTTTTAACGTACAAGGATCCGTCAAAATCCGTGAACATGGATATTAACTGACATTAACGGACAATGTCCATCAACATCCGATCAGTTAAAATCCGTTCGGACTAAAAAAGTTTTTATTGTTGTTTATATGTGAACTCAACCTATGACCCAGGTAGTAGTTGGACAATAGTGAGTGCATCCCCAAGGAGAAAGATGGCCAGAGATCTCTTCCAGGATCACCTAATAAACCTGGTGTATGAAAGCCAGGCTTGTGGAACTCAACATGTCGGGACCACAGTGACAGAGTGGCAACACAGCAACTATGGGAAGAGATCTATAAACTTGTGACACCAAATTGATCCACCATGACTGCCAAACAGCGTGAGAAACATGGTAAGTGTTGCCCAACTGCAGCATGCTCTCTTGTCAGTGTTTTTATGGAATAATGAGATTATGGAAACATATGAGTAATGTACTGTTAGGTCTCTCGCTGAGGCAGAGCCAAACCATGTGGCAGTCTGCTTTGTATGTATTGTTATTTACCTTTAGTAGTAATGTACGTGAATTTGAGGTCAGTGCACATCCTTTCTGGCCTCTCTAATGAAGTGTGCACCTTGTCCCAGAAGGACATAATTTCTGTGTCTATTGCTGTGTCTATTGCTGTCCTTGTTGCATGCTGAATTTGTGGTGACCTAAGCATAAAATTATTCAACATATGCCAACTTAGTACTGCAATGATGCCTCGTTGTCCATCTGAATTTGTTGACTGCATTTTGTGCACACGATGTTTACTGATGTGAATAGGGAAGGGCATGCTGACTCCTCCACAGACTATGGAGTTCTATCGGTTATAGGTTTAGTCTTTGCCACTTTACTCAAAATCTTTCTCAATGTGTATTACAGGATACAAAATTAACAGAAAGTGGCATTCCCTTAGAGTCTGTTTTCGTAGAGATTTGAAGTATGAGGCAGAGCGCGCAAGCGATTACGGAGCTACCAAAAAGAAAAACTCAGTCTTCTTTGAAATGTTGTCCTTCCTAAGGAAAGTCATGGACGTTAGACCATAAGTGACGTTTGGATGTTCCATCTAGAACAGTGGTTCTCAACTCCGGTCCTCGGGACCCACCAACAGGCCAGATTTTAAGTATTACCCTGGGGAGATGCAGACTAGAATACTGCAATCACTGAGCAGCAACTGATATCACCTGTGATGTATTTCAGTTATCCTGCAAACCTGGCCTGTTGGGGGGTCCCGAGGACCGGAGTTGAGAACCACTGATCTAGAAGGTGAAAAAAGTAGTTCTCCATATGGTAAGGTTTTGTGACCAAATGTTCCTCCTTTTTATTGTAGCACATCATCATCTCAGAGAGTGAGGAGAACATGGAAGAAAACCGTGAGACAGAAGCAGTGCAGGGAGTTGAGCAAGCAGAGGGAGAAGGCCAGTCTCAGTCTGTGGATGAGACATCATGTTGGAGTGCATGTCCAAGCCCTTCGCAAAGATCCGTACATGTAAGCATGCTATTGATTACTAAGCTTTATCAGATGTACACCAAGGCATCATTGCATTTCTCAATTGGCATATTATTCTCTACAGGTTAGTCATGACAGGCCAACAACATCAAGATCCTCGCAACATGTCAAAAGGTCTGAAAATACTGAGATGGACAAAGCCCTGAAGCCCTTCATGGATGAGATGACCTCCTTTAAAAGACAGGAGAGTGAGGATTCAACTAACTCAAATGCGTCCTTCCTGGGGACAATTTATCATACACTAAAAAAAGCACCAGCAGAGAGGCTGGCGTAGATACATATGGGTATATTTAATTATGTGGGGGGGTGTATTAGAGCTGCCGATTTAGGAATGCCATTGCCCTCTATTAGCCAGTATGAACCCCCACAGAGGCTTGGAGGCTTTTGGATACGGATATGCTTCCCATCAAGGGCTCAGATACAATTTGGAAAGTTTGCCCGATTCCAAAATCTATCTGCTATTCTTCACCACATGTTTCCATCTGGTAATGACATCACTGCTGGACACAGCTCTTTCCATATGGCTACGCAAGTGTCATGCACTATCTCCGAAATAGTTGAAATGCCCAGTAAAAAAAAATGATTTAAAGAGGTATAGGACTGGCCAGTTGCAAGAAACCTAGAAAAAAATTAGCATCTTTTTAGCTTTTTAGGTACAACATTCTTCTGGCACATAAGATGGATATAATATTTATTATCTATACTGTACATACTCTATATACACACACACAGTAGGCCATAACAAAAATAATGACACTTGATAAATGAATGACTTATTACCTCAAGGTCACTAAGAGATGTTCATCTGCAGGTATATACCTTGGTATGTCTCCGCTGCAGCAGTGGGTGCAGCTGGTCCAGTAAGTAGTCGAATTTGCCTAAGGTCATCCTGGTGGAGTTGAAAAACTTTGTAGGATACTGTCGGAGATGAGCATAATGCAGAGACATAAAACCTTCAGAAGGCCGCTTCAGTAGCATGGGATGGGTCTAAAATCGATGACGTCTCCTAGCCACAATCTGCTTTTTCTTGCTCTCCTTTCCCCACATATAGACAAATATGAAAAACAATGTCATGTGGTCCCAAAAATTGTTAGAATCCATCGCACAACGCAGATAGCACACACAAGGAAAAGGACAAAGCAAGCACAAGTCACTCACTGAAAACTGTGATGCTTACTGGGAAGAGCAATGCTTTCTGGCTAATGTCATCAAAGCCACAGGAACTGCGGTAAACAGATCACAACGGATGCAAAAACGGATGTAAACGGGTAAATTAACAGATGTAAACGGACAAGAAGATGGATATAAGCGGAGATTAACGGAACGTACGACGGGCGAAGGCGGAAAAAGCAACGGATAAGAACTGATACGTGTTCAACGTGGCAAAACTGACGGTGCCGTGTGAAAGGGGTCTATTACCTTGATGCAGCGGTCATATATTTATTATACAATGTATCATTTATTGTTGTTGCCAGTTTTCTACATACTATGTTTGTTATATGCTGTCATTATGGACACAAACTTCTGAATGAATTTTCTTACATGTTATGTATTATTTAGCAATAAACATAGTATTTTTTAAATTGACTCCGCTTCTGCTGCCACACATACCTCTTATAAAGTCCCACTTTAGTTCTCTCTTGTTTCTACTGAATAAGGGATGGAGATGTATTCACATACATTTCATATAAAGTCCTACTAATTTCCCATCCCCCCTTTTTTTCTCTGGGATCAGAGAGACATAGGGAGAGAAAAAAAGTTAGGCTCCATGCACACTGTGTATATAAAAAAAAAGCCTTTTTTTTAAATTTTTTATATATCTTTTTTATGTTCCATTTAAGGAACATTGAAGCAACATTTATTTTTATGCAATTTTTGTTTTAAATGTTGACACCACTACACATTAGCCATTAGGTGACACTGTGTTATATATTTGTTTTTACAAAAAAATGTTTTTTCTCATTCATGCATATTTTATGTTAAAAGCAGATTGTGCCTCACTACCTGTTCATATTGTTTTTGTAGTATTTGGGGTACTGCAGAAGTGGCAGGCAGCAATCCCTCTATTTGCTTTTTTGATCTACAATAGCACAGTTTTACTTTTGTTCAATTGTCCATGCACACTGTGCTTAACCGCTTACTGTGGCATGTTGGCAGTGCTGTGCAAATCGGCATATATAAACAGTGATTCACACAGCCACAGTTGCGGGCAGGCGCACGGCGCAGGAGGCATGCTCTCGTGCCCGCCGCACGCTGCGTGAGTGTGCTCGCGGGTCAAGCGATCTCAATGCCCGCCGGCAACTCGCGATCGCCAACTACAGAGCCAGAATGGTGAACCGCTTTATAAAACTGTTATCAGTGGTGATCCCAAGGATCACCGCTGATCACAGCTCATTTTCGGTTTATAAAGCAGAGATAATCGGGAGAGAACATGTTCTCCGCCGATTATCTCCACACACAGAGAACTGTCATTCACTGACACAGAAACGGCCAGTTTATGAAGCACTTCACTAGTGATCTGGGTCAGAATTCACCCTCCCCGATTCATCAGCTCAGAGGTGGAGAATTGGGGGGGTGAAGAGTATATATAATATATATATAATGTAGGTGTATATATATATATGTATATATAATGTGTGTATGTGCTTAGATATACATATATAGTGTAGGGAGGCTAATTATTTTATTAACTGTTTGGGCAGGCTCCTCCAAGAATGTCCGTTATTGAGCAGTGGTAATTTATCACTGCTTAATAAACAGACATCTCTGAGTTTCTGTGAATTTCTGCTGCCATAAGCTTCTTAGGTCTCACGAGATTAGGACGTTCTCCAGTGTTTGAAGCGTTTGTAGTTCACTTCACAAACTGTGAAATGATCTACACAATTTAATAAACAGGCACACAGGGGAGAACAATCTCCTCTGTGAATCCGGGAGAACTGAGCAGTGAATTTTTTACACTCCTTTATAAACGGACACCTTAATCCCTTGATCCCCCTACAGTTTAACACCTTCCCTGCCAGTGACTTTTATACATTATAAAAAGGAAGAAAGTGTTATACTGCGCTAAGCATAAAGGAAATAAAAAAGTGGCTGACACACAACAAACCAAACAATTTGTAAACAAAATATATAAACCAAAAGTGTAGCGCTCACATCTATGTTAGGAGGAATTGAGGGAACAATAAAGGAAAGGTGGTTCAAACCTCAATTAAGGTAAATATTTATTATAAAGTTGATATAGTAGTAAACCGCGCTCACACTACGTATTCATAGGGTTATACCCATTTAGCATCAGGATTACATCCCAATGAAACCATTATAGTTCAAGTTAACATACATGTAAAGTGCATTCATACAGAAAATAATATTATAAAGTGCTATGAGTGAATACTCAAATGTATACTTATGCCCTTGAGCACAATTTATGATATCATTAAGGTGCAACAGATAAACAAAAAGTGCTGTGCCTATGAGAAGCTTCCAAATGGAGCCGTGCACAAAATAAATGTCTATATAAGAGTCCACAGTTTGTATGGTGCTAAACCGGGTATATGAATATAAATGTGTTCATCAAGCAATATTCCAAACAATGATCTTGACAGTGTTGCTTCTATGTATACAAATACACGATCCACCACCTTTTCACCCAGTGAGTTATCTTACTCACCAGATACTTTGATTCCTATTACGGGAATCAAACGAGCCTGTACTCTGTAAGAGTTCTCCACCGACCTCCCTGGGATAAGGTCCACGGCCTTTGAGTGTGTCGTCTCTGTAAAGTACTCACCTACCGTATGAGGGAGGGAGTAGGAAAGAAGTGGAGCCGGCAATAGTGAAGTACTTCTGGGTCGTGTTTTATTTAAAGTAGGTATCACATAAAGGTATAAAATAGCTTACGTTGGTAGTATACGATTGCAGGGGATGCCGATTGCAATCCACCTGCGTTCCAATGAGTGGAAATGACGAACGGATCCACAATGCCCTTATGCGGCGTTTCGTCAGGCAACGCGCTGACGTCATCAGAGGGACATCAAGTATATATTTGAGTATTCACTCATAGCACTTTATAATATTATTTTCTGTATTAATGCACTTTACATATATGTTAACTTGAACTATAATGGTTTCATTGGGATGTAATCCTGATGCTAAATGGGTATAACCCTATGAATACGTAGTGTGAGCGCGGTTTACTACTATATCAGCTTGATCACACCAGTGAATTTACTCCAGCAGCTTCACGATTAATACACTATAAGATAAGTCTATCTGTTGCGCAGGTTACTACACTAATATATACGCATTTATTATAAAGTGCTAGTGCAAAAAAAACAAACAAAAGTGTATTAAACCAAAGTGATGTAAAAACCATCGGTGTGTATGTTATGAAAAATCCAAAAAGATGTGTCAGAACAGCAATATTTGTATAAATAAACAGCAATGTCCGTATATATAATAAAGTTCATAAAGAGTCCAAAATGTGCAAAGTGCAGCAGTTAGTGCAACAAAGTATCAGTCTTGTGCAAATCTTGATATAGTGGAATAAACCGCAAATAAGTAAACTGCAGCAGATGAATAAGAGAGGATGGATTCCTCCACCACGATAGTGCGCTTACCAGATGGTAGATAATATAACTCCTGGATATATATATAGGTTTTGGAAGTTGGAATTCCGCCTCTAGGGATGATCCAGATGGAGATACCACAATCCAGGAAGTGTTTCAAAGGGGGGACACCAGACCAGGAACCAATAGGAAAAGGCGGGGAAGTCTTGACCTAAAAGAATAATCTCCAACGTGGTACCATGTAATGAAAAGTCTTCAAATAGTGTAGTACCCTTTTATGTCAATTGTCAATTTATTGAATGTAATGCACTTACATGGATAGATAAAATTTGAGCTCAAAAGGTGAAAATAGCCAGCAAGAAATGAGAGCACAGCGGTATGGGGTCAGCTTCTCACGACACGTTTCGTCTTCTTAGACGATGACGTGGACCTCCTACAAACCATACACAGTGGAGAGAGGCCTTGGTCCCACTTGTCTATTAATTTATTGTGGATTTACCCAACTCCCAGGTCAACACAGCTATTCTTATGGTGGTGGACTGGTTTTCAAAAATGTCTCATTGTATTCCGCTAAAGAAGTTGCCCACGCCCAAAGAACTGGCATCAATTTTTGCTCAGGGGGTGTTAATATTGTGTGACATTATGCGAGGCGCAGTAGTGGACGGACACTATCTGTCACCCCACGTACGTTTATTTTAAGTGGACTAAGGTGAAATTCCGTCCAGGTGTTACCAGCCACCTCGGCAGGCTTGATTCCGGAACGGATTTTGTGACCCTCTTGAGTCCACTCTCAGGGGGTGTTTAAATGACCAGGAAGAGAGAAAGGGTTTGCTCTACCCTGGGACCTTGTGAGCATTCAGTTGAGAGAGCTGGCACACAGAGCTTTGTGCTGTGGACTGAAAGAAAGGTTTGCACTGTGTTTTGAGGTTGTCTGGGACAAGCCCAGCACCGCTTAGAGAGGTATGCTGAAATGTTCAGTTAAAGCCTGGATGGCAAGGATTTACTTTGTTTTTTTCCCAATAAACGTGGCTGCAAGCCAGATTTTAAGAAAACTGCTGTTTCAACTGCCTTTTTCCCAGGAAAGGTGATCCCCACAAGAGCTAATCCCTCACATGTGGTGGACTCAGTGGGTAGTTTCTTAAAAGATGGAGGAGGTGATAAAAGCCCTGTTGCAGGCCAATGCAGCCCAGTGGGAGATGAGCCGACAGTTTGCGGAGGCCCTGCTGGAGTTAAGGAAGGGGCCCGCAGCTCCTCCGCTGGTGGAACAAAAAATGGTACGAGTCAGCTACTACCTGCAGAAGATGACCCCTGCGGATGACATGGAGGCATACCTCACCACTTTTGAGAGAGTCGCTGTGCAGAAAGGATGGCAAAAAAAACAATGGTCTGGACTGTTAGCACCTTTTCACAGGTGAGCTCCAAAAGGCCTATTTTGATTTAGGACCCGATAAGGACCAGGACTATGAGACTCTAAAAACAGAGATAATCGTACGTCTGGGTATCACAATGGCAGTCCAGCCCAACGGGTGCATCAGTAGACCTACAACATGGACAAGCCACCCCACTCCCCAATGTTTGACCTGGCCCATCTCATGAGAAAGTGGTTGCAGCCAGAGACCTTGCCAGGCCCCCAGATTGTGGAGCGTGTGGTAATGGACCAGTAACTGCTTGTGCTCCCTGCTGCTCTGAGGAAGTGGGTCAGTCAAAACTGCAACTCAACTCATAGAACTTGTGGAGAGATACAGTTCTGCTGAGGACTTGTTGCACCAGTCTGCGCTCCACTCCAATGTATCTAGGGGTAGAAGATTGCCCAGCGGATCTGGTAAGACTGTTCCAGGGTTCAGGGGCATGTGGAAGAATGATAAGACTGCTGTTACGGCTAATGAGACTATGGACTCTAGACCTGGAGACTGGCCAAAGAAGCCAGGAAGATCTTTAAGACCCTGGAGTAGACTGGGTATAGACCACATACAGTCATAATGTCATGCATTAGGACATATTGCTGCCAACTGTCCCCTGAATGATCAACCCATGCAATGTGATTATGTTATTATGAATAGACGACTTTCTCTTTTTGCACAGTTTGCATGTACTGCGTCACGTCAGGGTCGCATGGAGAAGCAAATGTGTGTGATTTTTGTTGATGGAAAGTCAACCACTGCACTGCTTGACTCTGGTAGTGTTGTGATGTTAGTGGAAAGCAATTGTATAAACCCTGCAAAATTACACCCTAGCATTGTTGGGCTCATTTGCATTCATGGGGACACTCGGGACTACCAGACTGCGGTGGTTGAGATTAACACCCCTTGGGGCAGTGTGACACACTCAGTGGGAGTGGTACCGTCACTGCTTCATGAAGCCCTAGTGGGGAGAGACTTTCCCCATTTGGGGTTATGGGAAACTACAATAGCGCGGTTTTACTTTTGTTCAATTGTCCATGCACACTGTGCTTAACCGCTTACTGTGGCAAGTTGGCAGTGCTGCGCAAATCAGCGCATATAAACAGTGATTCACACAGCCACAGTTGCGGGCAGGCTGCGTGAGTGTGCTCGCGGGTCAAGTGGTCTCAATGTACCGTCACTGCTTCATGAAGCCCTAGTGGGGAGAGACTTTCCCCATGTGGGGTTATGAGAAACACAGGGAGTCTGGAGGATAGAGTTCCCCCTGCTGGGGAAGCACGGGAACTCTCACCAGACCCTTTTTGCCAAATGGAAGGGTAGACTGTTGCAGGACTGAGGAAGGAGGAGATCCTCTTCCTTTTTCTGTAATGACTGGGGAGCTGGAGGAGCTGGAAGGTAGCTCTCAGCTTGAGGTTACCGAACAAGAGGACATCTCTGACTCTAATAGTGGGATTGGACAGAATGTGACCCCTGACTTAGAGGTCAGGAGAGAGGATTTTTGTACAGAGCAATTACGAGATGTCACCCGCATTAGAGCCAGAGAGAATGTTAAAATGATGGATGGGAAACCTGTGAATCCTAATTAGGGGGTGTCTTTTCCCTACATGGCTCTTAAAAACAATTTGCTGTATTAGGTGGTAAAACATGGTGAGGACGAGATAGAACAGCTGGTGGTTCCCAAACTCTACCGCAGGATGGTGCTAGACGTGGCCCATGGTGATATAATGGGGGGACACATGGGTATGGAGAAGACCAGGGAGAGAATAACCCAGAGATACTTCTGGCCTGGGCTGTATGCAGATGTCAGAGAATACTGTGAGTCTTGCCCCAAGTGTCAAAATCCGTCACCCCATTTTCGCAGTCCGCTTGTTCCCCTACTCATAATTGAAGTGCCTTTTGAGAGAATTGGCATGGGTCTGGTGGGGCCAGTAGTAAAGTCTGCTCTGGGCCGCCAGCACATTCTGGTAATATTGGACTATGCGACACTCTATCCTGAAGCCATACACTTGCAGAATACCTCTGCTAAGACTATCGCCAAGAAATTGGTCCTGGCATTTAGTCGGGTGGGGATCCCAAAAGAGGTCTTAATGGACCAGGGCATCCCATTCATGTCCAGGGAACTATGCAAGTTATACAAAATCTCCTATATCCGTACCTCTATCTACCACCCCCAAACGGATGGACTTGTGGAGAGATTTAATAAAACCCTCAAAAGTATGTTGAAAAAGGTGGTCGACAAAGATGGGAGAAATTGGGAATTTTTGCTACCATATCTCATGTTTGCCATACGAGAGGTTCCACAGGTGTCTATGGGTTATTCCCCGTTTGAACTCTTGTATGGTAGACATCCCAGGGGACTCTTAGAGGTTGCAAAAGAGACATGGGAAGGAGAGGCTACCCCGTATAGAAGCGTCATAGAGCATAGCTCCTTGATGCAAGATTAAATCGCAGCCGTCCTCCCCTAGTAGCGAGTCCAGGAGCAAGCCCAGAA
>BLSH010172089.1:250718-265157 GCA_018402905.1 Glandirana rugosa
AAAATAAACAATTTTTTCAAACTTTATAGGTTATTTAAAGCAAGGTGAAGTACTAACACAGGGTGAACAACAACTAAGAAGTGTTTTTTAATGTCAAAATATAGAAATACAAACTTCGGACTTTACACGGTTTTCCAGCGTTTCAAGTTCCCCCGGCTTATGAAAGCGTTCCGTGACATATATTGGTTTATTAGGGTATATATTAGGAAGTGGGTGTCAACTAGGTCTCCTTCAGTTTTTTGGGGTCGTTTCGCACTAGGTTAAACGATATTGCCCCCTTTTTAAGGAAGGACTAAGGAGCTCTCCGTTAACCTAAGTGGGACCTAGTTGAAATGGATTTTTACAATCATGGGTCAATTACGTCTAGAGGAAAAAAGATTTCATCTACAAATACAGAAAGGTTTCTTCACAGTAAGAGCTGTGAAAATGTGGAATAGACTCCCTCCAGAGGTGGTTTTGGCCAGCACGATTGATTGCTTTAAAAGAGGCCTGGATTCTTTCCTTAATGTAAATATTATAACTGGGTACTAACATTTTTAGGTAAAGTTGATCCAGGGTGAATCCAATTGCCTCTCGAGGAATCAGGAAGGAATTTTTCCCCCGTTATAGCAAATTGGATCACGCTTTGCTGGGGTTTTTTGACTTCCTCTGGATCAACTGTGGGTGAAGGATTATATATGGGATTATTTGGTTATATACAGTGCCTTGCGAAAGTATTCGGCCCCCTTGAACTTTGCGACCTTTTGGCACATTTCAGGCTTCAAACATAAAGATATAAAACTGTAATTTTTTGTGAAGAATCAACAACAAGTGGGACACAATCATGAAGTGGAACGAAATTTATTGGATATTTCAAACTTTTTTAACAAATAAAAAACTGAAAAATTGGGCGTGCAAAATTATTCAGCCCCCTTAAGTTAACAACAAAGAAACACCCCCAAACCAGAAAAGAGACAGCCTCATACCAGCAAAGAGACAGCCTCAAACCAGCAAAAAGACAGCCTCAGACCATCAAAGAGACAGCCCCAGTCCCGCAAAGAGACAGCCCCAGTTCAGCAAAGAGACACCCCTAGTCCAACAAAGAGACACCCCCAGACCAACAAAGAGACAGCCTCAGACCAGCAAAGAGAGAGCCCCAGACCAGCAAAAGAGAGAGCCCCAGACCAGCAAAGAGACAGACTCAGATCAGCAAAGAGACAGCCCCATACCAGCAAACAGACAGCCTCAGATCAGCAAAGAGACAGCCCCAGACCATCAAAGAAACATCCTCAGTCCAGAGACAGCCCCAGACAGTAAACCTAACAATAAAGCTAAGCTGGTAGCAGTCTAAAGTATCAGTCCAAGACAACGTGCACTTTGTGGCCAGTTGTAGCAAGGCATTTAAGACCAAAGTGAATGGCTGCCGCGATACTTCCAACAATGCATCCTTTGTGTTTGGACAGCAACAATCACTCCAAGGTGAGCTAAGATCTCCCCCTTTAGCTTGCCATACATTTAGGCATCAGTTGTCAGTAAATCCTAGTAAAGCTTTTGCAGTTATTATTCCCTCAATAGAACTGCGGCGCTGAGGCTGGCCCACTGGTCCTGAGGCCATCACTCTCTCTCAGCGATGCATTCAAAAGTGGTCAGGAACTCTTCCACATCATCCTAGGGAGTGAGTTTTTGTAAGAAATGTCTGGCCTTCACTGTTAGATGAGCCGCTAGAGCAGCCAACTGAGTCTTGATAGACTCCCTCTAAATTTCCAACTGTGCTGCCTGAGACTACTGGGCTTGCATTAACAGAGCCAAGGTTTGTTCCTGGTGTACTTGAACTTCCTCATGGTAGCATGGAGGACTGCAGGTGTGTCCGAAAGGCCTCCTTCTGGGCCTGTAGTTGCACTCAAGTGGCCTCCTGCTGAGCCGCTGTAGCCTGAACCAGGGCTTTTATAACCTCCTCCATACCCCTTTCAGTGGTTTGCCGTGCCTGCGCTGCTCTGACCTACGACATACACAATAGGCACTGCCCTTAAAATTCTGAACTCTTGGCTTCAATTACTTACCATGTTTTTCTAAAAACAAACAGCCTTTATTTTTCCAAGAAGTGCAAATAAAACCGCTTACTTTCAGTAAAACAAACAAAGCAGTCCATTCACTCTGGAACAACACAAAGCTTCTGCTCACTGCTAGCATAAACGTGTCCCACAACAAGGTTTCCAAATTCCTGCCTGCTCCAGCAGTCCAGAAGGGCTCATAGAAGTTTAGCAGCATCTCAGCAGACAAACAGCCCACAGCCTTCTTAGCAGGGGCAGCCTGTCCATTGTGGGCGCATGGGTGCTGCCTCCCCTATCCACCGCCGCTGCCCTCCCTATCCATGCACTCGGCCCCATTCAGGATGCTGTGCGCATGAATTCTTATGGCGGGGTGGGCTGGGTGTGTTTTTTGAAGCACCTGATTAGAGCCAGGGTCTCTAATAGGCTTCAAAATAGGGTGGGCTTGGGGCACAGAGCATTCCAGAGCCCACCCAGGTGTGTTGCAACAGCGAATGAATGTTCACTGTTGCAACACTGATCCTCCTACCGGCCAATTGGGAAGCGGGTCTGATACCCGTCACCCGATTGGCTGAAAGGACAGGCGATCCTATTGGAGGCCTAGGAGGAGGGGAGGAGATGCACGGCGGAAGCGAGGAGGAGGAGACACAGGAGCCCCTGCCCGATGCCTGTCGCAGCCTGATGTCCGCCGATGCCCCGGTCCCCGTCGCTGTCCAATGTACCTGCTGATGCCTGATGTTGATGTGCCTACCGATTCCATTCCTGATCCCTGCCACTGCCCAATGTGCCCACCAATCCCCACCACTGCCCGATGTCGATGTGCCTACCAATGCCCGATTCCGCTGCTGCCAATGTGCCTGCCAATGCCCAATCCCTGCCTCTGCCCGATGTGCCCATCGCCCAGAATGTGTAAGTGCCAGTAGACTTCCAGACAGCGGGGAGGGGTGGGGGGATTTAAGGTTCTGCAGGGGGATGGTTGTTTGCCACCCCCAAACAAGAACCACCAGCTGCCACTGCTTCTTACATTGCGTCCTGCTCCACACAACACCTCATCGACCTGCTGGTTGCTTCCTGCCTTTTTCAGGCCTGACTCTCAGGTGATTTTAAAACAGAGCTCCACCCAAAAGGGGAAGTTCTGCTTTAAGCACTCCCCCCTCCTATGCCACATTTGGCATGTAATTTTTTGGGGGGGAAGCGGGTACCTAGTTTTGACAAGTACCTTCTCCCACTTCTGCTCGGATTGCCTAGGCAATCTGAGCAGAAGATCTCCTCTCCCCCTCCCTTCATGCAGTCTTCTGGGACATGTCACAGGTCCCAGAATACTGCGTAACCATTCAGGAGGTGCAGCATGACTCGTGCATGTGCAGAGCGTACCCGGCTGTAAAGCTGCAAGCTGTCAAAGCCAGGTGCTCACAGTTGAAAGGCCGGGGAGAGGAGAGGGAAAAAAGGGATGGTTCGGCCGACCACATAGCTGGATTGTGGGACAGGTGAGTGTGTGTTTATGCTCAGCTCTCCCTTCTCAGAGCAAGCTGCTCAGCTGAGGGTTAATTGCCAGTCTCAGTTTTCACTCTGTCTCACCTGATGATCATATTCTGCTCGTTAGTCAGCTCTCCTAGCTATATAAACTGCCTGGATCAGATCTCAGATACCTTTGTCTGCTCAACATCTCTGGAGAAACCTCTGCTGTGTTTTCCTGTGAAAGACTTTGCCTGCTTGACGTTCCCTTATGGTTCCTGGATTCAAGACCCTGCTTGGCTGACTCTCCTCCTGGCTCCTGACCCTGCATGCTGTTTGTTTGTGTCAGGTCACCTGGAGTAAGGTGACAGATGTGCCCCGATGGGGTGCGAATCGCACCGCTGAAGTGCGAAGCACACCGCTAAAGTTGCAAAGTGCACTGCTAAGGTTGTGAACCCCTAGCTGTCTGCTGTGACTAGAGATCAGAATGGTGCATGGAAGCAGGACTGCTGGGACCCTGACACAGATTGCACAGGGAGCTAGAGCATAGTTTTCCCTAATGCATGGAGTCTAAGAGCCAGCAGGTGTTCACCAGGGCCTCTGGGGGTGAGGATGGACTTGGCTGCAACTAGATCCAGGTCACGGCTCCTGGGGTCTCCCAGCTCACGCTCACGGCAGGCTACAGGTGAAATGGAGAGAAAGCAGCAGTGCAAGATATCAAGAGACGGTCAGTGGGAGAGCCAAGGTTCAGGACTACAAGCAGACAGAAACAGACAGGAGACACACCAAGGTCAAAGAACAAGCTGAGATCGGTACACTGAAACAAACTGAGAGCACACGGCAGAAACAACCACACAAGCCTAACACAGAATATTTGGTCAGCAATGAGGCTTTCAGCACATGATCTTTTATAGTGTTTCCTTAATTGTAGACTGGGGTGGAGTTCACAGAGGGAAGCTACTTAGCACACAGGTGATGATGTGCACGGTCTCTAAGCTGACACAACCAAAGAGGTAAGCAAGCAGACAGGACATGAATTGTAGTACAGGTTCATGGCAGTACCCCCCTCTTACGAGGCCTCCCCCTTCCCCGCCTAAGCCCAGGCTTGGAGGGAAATCTCAAATCAAACCTCCTCACCATGCAAGGTGCAAATTCCTCAGATGCGGGTATCCAAGACCTCTCCTCAGGACCAAATCCTTTCCAATGCACAAGGTACTGAAGAATGCTTTAGAGAGCCGGGTGTCCAGAACTAGACTAACCTCGTACTCTTGACCATCCTCTGAGACCGGATCCGTGGTAGGGAGAGGTTGAGAGAACTTATTGGGGACTAAAGACTTCAGAAGGGACCGGATCCGTGGTAGGGAGAGGTCGAGAGAACTTATTGGGGACTAAAGACTTCAGAAGGGAAACGTGAAAGGGGTTTGAAATCCTGAGGCCTTTTCGGAATCTGGATTTTAAAACAAACCAGATTCAACTTAGCAATTATAGAGCACGGACCAATGAATCTTGGGGCAAATTTCAGAGAAGGAACTCTGAGCTAGTATCTGCCCAGAAGTCCACTCAATGTGTGGGAAATGGAGCTATAAGCAGGGAAGGCCCAATACAATAAGGGTTGGGGCCTTAGGTAGGACAAGGAAAGATATCTCCTCCTGGTGCAGTACTCCAACTGACATCTTAACTGGAAGGGTCTGGAAGCGGATAGGATAGGCCCTCCTGGAAGAACAGTGCCATTGATTGCTGAGACCACCAACGGAGTGGCGAGAGGCAGTCCATACAGTTGCCGGCAGCTCCGGAATCCAAATATGCCAAGACCGAGTGAGAAGAAACGCAGACATGCAGGAACACCAACAGAAGTAGATGTGAAGGTGATATTTCTGGGTCCAATAATCCACCTTCCAGATGTATTAGACATGAAAATTACCTTTGCCTCCACAGTAGAGACACAGGCTCAGAGTTATGTGCCTAGCACGTTCCTCAGGAGATAGCCTGGTCTGGCCCAGCTGCATAGGTTACTCTGCTGGCAGGGGATGCTCCATGAGTCGCAGAGAGGGGAACTCAGGCTGACCAGGGGCCAAGGGGTTCCTCTCCTGGAAGCGAATGTTGATCTGATTACACAGGATGATCACATCGTCCAGATCAGCGGGGATGGTTCTACCCACTAATTCATCCTTCACTCTGTCAGAGAGGCCCTGTAAGAATGTTGCAACTAAGGCCACATTGTTCCAGTTCAGCTCAGCAGACAGAATCCGAAAATGGAGCGTATACTGATCCACAGAAAAAGACTCCTGGCGGAGGCATGAAAGGCCGCTGGCCGCTGAAGAGACACGACCTGGTTCCTCAAAGATGTTCCGAAAGAGTTTCAAGAAACTAGACAGACTAGAAACCACAGGGTCATGCTTCTCCCACAGAGGGGCAGCCCAGGCTAAAGCCTCGCCAGACAGGATAAAAATAATGTAGGCCACCTTCGCCTGATCAGATGGGAATTTTTGAGGCTGAAGCTCAAAATGAATGGTGTACTGGCTGAGGAACCCCCTGCAGGACTTAGAGTCCCCAGTGTGCATGGCTGTGGGCGTGACTGGAACAGATACGGCAGCAGGTTGCAGTTCAGGTTGTTGAACCGGAGGTTCTAAGGAGGACAGAAGCTGCTCAAAGCAGGAAGCCAGATCCTGAAGGAATCGCATCACCTGGGTCTGATTAGACTCCTGGGTCTCAGGTCTGTGGACTATGCCCTGCAGTGAATCATTGGCGGGTAGCGGCACATCAGCCTGGTCCATGGCAGGTCAAACTGTCAGGTCACCTGGGGACAGGTGACAGATGCACCCCGCTGGGGTGCGAATCGCACCGCTGAAGTGTGAAGTGCACTGCTAAGGTTGCGAAGCACACCGCTAAGTTTGTGAACCCCTAGCTGACTGCTGCAACTAGAGATCAGGATGGTGCAGGGAAGCGGGGCTACTGGGACCCTGACACAGGTTGCACAGGGAGCTAGAGCAGGTGTTCACCAGGGCCTCTGGTGGTGAGGAGGGACTTGGCAACTGGATCCAGGTCATGGCTCCCGGGGTCTCCCAGCTCACGCTCACGGCAGGCTACAGGTGAAATGGAGAGAAAGCAGCAGTGCAAGATATCAAGAGATGTTCAGTGGGAGAGCCAAGGGTCAGGGCTACAAGCAAACAGAAACAGACAGGAGACACCCCCAAAGTCGGGGGTCACTAGCAGACAAAGAAGGTAAAAAAACAAGCTGAGATCGGGGACACTAGCAGACAAGGAAGGTCAAAGAACAAGCCAAGATCGGTACACTGAAACAAACTGAGAGCACATGGCAGAAGCAAACACACAAGCCTAACACACAATAATTGGTCGGCAACGAGGCTTGCGGCACATGGTCTTTTATAGTGTTTCCTTAATTGGAGACTGGGGTGGAGTTCACAGAGGGAAGCTACTTAGCACACAGTTGATGATGTGCATGGTCTTTAAGCTGACACATCCAAAGAGGTAAGCAAACAGACAGGACATAAATTATACTACAGGTTCATGACAGTTTGACCTCGTCTGATCTCTGGATTCCTGTTTCACTGGCTTACTCTGACTATCTGCTCTGGTTTCCGAACCCTGTCTATGTTTTGGCCACGTTTACTCTGTTTATGTCATTTTACCTTTTTATTAAAAAGTGTGATTTTACTGCACTTCCGTCTTGGTCTGATTCATGGTTCCTAACAGTAGGCGAAGGCCATGATTTCAGAAGATGCAGACAATTCCCTTGCTGGTAATATTTTTTCCAGATTGGATGAGCAAGATCATTGCATGGATCAGTTTGCCATAGTGTTACAGATGCTCCTGAATCGCACTGCTCACCTGGTTCCTCCTACATTGGCCGTTCCAGCACAGCCTGTGTTGCAGGACACTCCTGCTGATGCTCAAGTCTCTGTGCAAGCACCCACCTAAAATAATACCCCTATAAGGGGTATGTCTGGTTCCGCTCCACTTCCCCAGCAATTTGGGGGTGATCCAGTTCATTGCAGAGGGTTTCTCAACCAGGTTGGGATATACTTTGAGATGCTGCCCCAGGCATTCCCCACAGACAGAAGCAAAGTAGGCTTTGTGATTTGTTTGCTTTCTGACAGAGCCTTGGCATGGGCTAGGGATGGCCCCAATGATGAACATAAGTTCAACTCGAACATCGGGTGTTCACCTGTTCTGCAAATACCGAACATTATGGGGGCGTTCGCGGGAAATTAGAGTGCTCCATAATGCATAGAAATTGCGGGGAAATGCTGGCCACTGATTGGCCAAAGCATGCACATGACCTGCATGCTTTGGCCAATTATAGCGCGCTCTGCTGTGAGAGCCATGACTGGCCAAAGGCAGGGTGCCTTTGGCCCAAATGGCTCAGAGGGCTCAATCCACACCCACACTATATAAGGCCACTTGACCAGCGGCCATATGTAGTGTGTGACAGTGGAGATAGAGGTTAGTAAGCAGCGTTTAGGCAGTTTAGTATACAGGTAGTGCAGGCAATGTATAGAATATATATATACTGTGTATATATATATATATATAGAGTATCTCACAAAAGTGAGTACACCCCTCGCTTTTTTGTAAATATTTTATTCTATCTTTTCATGTGACAACACTGAAGAATTGACACTTTGCTACAACGTAGTGAGTGTACAGCTTGTATAACAGTGTAAGTTTGCTGTCCCCTCAAAATAACTCAACACACTTAATGTCTAAACCGCTGGCAAAAAAAGTGAGTACACCCCTAAGTGAAAATGTCCAAATTGGTCCCAATTAGCCATTTTCCCTCCCCAGTGTCATGTGACTCATTAGTGTTACAAGGTCTCAGGTGTGAATGGGGAGCAGGTGTGTTAAATTTGGTGTTATCGCTCTCACTCTCTCATACTGGTCACTGGTAGTTTAACATGGCACCTCATCGCAAAGAACTCTCTGAGGATTTGAAAAAAAGAATTGTTGCTCTACATAAAGATGGCCTAGGCTATAAGAAGATTGCCAAAACCCTGAAACTAAGCTGCAGCACGGTGGCCAAAACCATACAGCGGTTTAACAGGACAGGTTCCACTCAGAACAGGCCTCGCCATGGTCGACAAAGAAGTTGAGTGCACATGCTCAGCGTCATATCTAGAAGTTGTCTTTGGGAAATAGACGTATGAGTGCTGCCAGCATTGCTGCATAGGTTGAAGGGGTGGGGGGTAAGCCTGTCAGTGCTCAGGCCATACGTCGCACACTGCATCAAATTGGTCTGCATGACTGTCATCCCAGAAGAAAGCCTCTTCTAAAGATTATGTACAAGAAAGCCCATAAACTGTTTGCTGAAGACAAGCAGACTAAGGACATAGTTACATAGTCAGTGAGGTTGAAAAAAGACACAAGTCCATCAATGGATTACTGGAACCATGTCCTGTGGTCTGATGAGACCAAGATAAACGTATTTGGTTCAGATGGTGTCAAGCGTGTGTGGTGGCAACCAGGCGAGGAGTACAAAGACAAGTGTGTCTTGCCTACAGTCAAGCATGTTGGTGGGAGTGTCATGGCCTGGGGCTGCATGTGCACTGCCGGCACTGGGGAGCTACAGTTCACTGAGGGAACCATGAAAGCCAACATGTACTGTGACATACTGAAGCAGGGCAGTATTCCAACATGATATCGACCCCAAACGCACCTCCAAGATGACCACTGCTTTCTAAAGAAGCTGAGGGTAAAGGTGATGGACTGGCCAAGCATGTCTCCAGACCTAAACCCTATTTAGCATCTGTGGGGCATCCTCAAATAGAAGGTGGATGAGCGTTAGGTCTCTAACATCCACAAGCTCCGTGATGTCGTCATGTAAGAGTAGAAGAGGACTCCAGTGGCAAACTGGAAAGCTCTGGTGAACTCCATGCCCAAGAGGGTTAAGGCAGTGCTGGAAAATAATGGTGGCCACACACAATATTGACACTTTGGGCCCAATTTTGACATTTTCACTTAGGGGTGTACTCACTTTTGTTGACAGCAGTTTAGACATTAATGGCTGTGTGTTGAGTTATTTTTAGGGGAAAGCAAATTTACACTGTTATACAAGCTGTACACTCACTACTTTACATTGTAGCAAAGTGTAATTTCTTCAGTGTTGTCACATGAAAAGATAGAATTTACAAAAATGTGAGGTGTGTACTCACTTTTGTGAGATACTGTCTGTGTATCTGAATATGCATTTTGTGGTGATTGTGAGAATTATGTACATCTGGACATGTGTTTGCAGCAATTACAGGACGTATTTGCATCTGGATCCATGTTTGCAGCAAGGTGCTCTTGCTGTGACTGCAAGATGTGTATGCACCTAGATACAGGCTTGTAGTAATCGTAAGATGTTGGTGCATCTGGACATGCACTTGCAGCAATTGCCATGACAGTGCATCTGGATATGTGCTTGCAGCAATTGCCATGACAGTGCATCTGGATATGTGCTTGCAGCAATTGCAATAGGTCGGAGCATCTGGATATGTGCTTGCAGCGATTGCAATAGATTGGTGCATCTGTATATGTGCTTGCAGTGATTGCAATAGATCGGTGCACCTGGATATGTGCTTGCAGCGATTGCAATAGATCAGTGCACCTGGATATGTGCTTGCAGCGATTGCAGATGTAGGTGCACCTGGATATGTTTGCACAAGAAAGCAGCCTTTTGGCTGGTAAAACAGGAGGAAAGCGGCCAAATTGAGAATGTAAGCATGAGTGGAAGCGATGAAGGATCTGAACCAAATTGGTAGTAGTGTAGTGAAATGAGCTAGCGACACTTGCAAGTGTCCTGACCCATTCAATGCCGCAAATGTGACTACATGCAACTTGGACTGAGCGTTTGCAGATGCATGGAGTATGCAAATGAGGACCCCCATTGCTATACCTCCAGAGCCCCTGCTAGCATGGGGCATTCAATGCATGAAGTCATGTACCTAAATGGTGGAGAGTAACAGGCAGCAGTACCTGGGAACCCCCCTGCACCTGAGAACAACCCCATCGCAAAAGCACAGAAGCTTGAACAACGAGGAGCTTAGCAGCACAGGGTGTGCTCGCAGGGTCAGCCTGATGATGTATACCATGCACAGGAACCAACAAGAACCAGAGGGGGGTGTGATGAATGCGGGTATCAGGTTGCTGCCCTCCTTACCGACGGGTGACAGAGGACCAATTGAGCTCACACCGCGCTTGTCACTAACGTAACAATACCGCTCTCAGCTGCTTCCAGCACAAAGATTCTCCAGCTTGTGGTACCACTGGCTAAGTGCCAGCCACCTGAGAGCGATTGTTACTGGGTTAATCCAAGCAATTAACCCTTTCTCTGCCACCATTAACCTTTGATCCAGAGTGTTAGGTCTCCAACAATTAGCAATACCAATTATTATTACTGGTGGATCGTGGAATAACAACCTTCCCTAATCTACAATTTGCAGTATAAAAACCGTATCTCGGGATGGGATTATCGTACAAAACCCACATTCAGGAATTTAAGTTCGGCATGCACAGTGCATTAAAATAGGCCCAAGCACAATAGACTTGTCGCGCTCCATTACCCTGGGAAGAGGATAAACTGTCAGTGGCTTCCCGTACGATCAAATTCATTGAAGTTTGAATTCATTTTATTCGGTATGCCTTTCCACATTCAGATATATACTTTTTATTAATATGTCATGTTCCTATCTGGAGTTACGAAATGTTGGACATTCTAAGCTTAAATTTGCTTGATGTTCTTTGGAATGTGAAAGCTGCCAGAGGGAGGGGGTTTATGGTCCTTATCATCCATGCCTCCTGTACTGTCTCTTAATGGGTCTGATTTATTGGTCTATGATCAGGCCTGGCAAACACAGTCAGACTTCTTTGAGCCTGGTCAAGGGACCCAGAAATTCCTAAGTTGAGGGGAGGGGGGATGAGGAGTCATGGCGTACTTGTGACAAAATGGTGGAGTTTTGTGTGTATCGCACGTGATATCATTACAGGGGGGAGCCTGCTTAAGTACCCACCGGGCTCCTCCCATAAACTCAGGCCACCATGTGGCCTTCTTATATATATATAGTGTGTGTGTATATATATGTATATATATATATATATATATATATATATATATATATATATATATATATATATTGCATCCAGTATAGCCTACTATATATACAGCACATTCAGTGTAGCCTATATACAGGCAGTGTAAAAATATACAGTATCTCACAAAAGAGAGTAGACCTCTCACATTTTTGTAAATATTTTATTATATCTTTTCATGTGACAACACTGAAGAGATGACACTTTGCTACAATGTAAAGTAGTGAATGTACAGCTTGTATAACAGTGCTTTCCACAGTTGCTCTCCAAGTTGGGGAGAGGGTCTGCCTGTCTTCTCACAACCTCCGACTCCATGTTCCCTCACAGAAGCTGGCACCACGGTTTATTGGGCCTTTTCATATTCTCTGCAAGATCAAACCAGTGGCTTACGCTTTAGACCTGCCTTCTAATATGCAAATTTCTAATGTATTCCTTGTCTCCTTGTTAAAACCTTTGTTATGCAACTGCTCTGTACCATGCACTCATCCTTGGTTGAGAACCAAGAGAAGTATGAAATCCAATCTATCATTGACTCCTGCAGGTTCTGTGAGCACATACAGTACCTGGTCCATTGGAATGGGTACAGTCCGGAGGAGCATTCTTGAGTCTCATCCTCGAACATACATGCTCCCATTCTCCTCCGTGCTTTCCATAGACGTTTTCCCATCAAACCTGGTGGCCCCCCGAGGAGGGGGGTCGTTGAGGAAGGGGTGCTGTCAGGGCTGGGCTCAGCTCTCCCTTCTCAGAGCAAGCTGCTCAGCTGAGGGTTAATTGCCAGTCTCAGCTTTGACTCTGTCTCACCTGATGTCCATATCCTGCTCGTTAGCCAGCTCTCCTAGCTATGTAAACTGCCTGAATTAGATCTCAGACACCTTCGCCTGGTCAACATCTCTGGAGTGTTTTCCTGTGAAAGATTTTGCCTGATTGTTGTTCCCTTCTGGTTTCTGGATTCAAGACCCTGCTCTGCTGACTCTCCTCCTGGCTCTTGACCCTGCACGCTGTTTGTTTGACCTCACTGATCTCTGGACTCCTGTTTCACTGGCTTGCTCTGACTATCCACTCTGGTTACTGAACCCTGGCTATGTTTATGTCATTTTACCTTTTTATTAAAAAGTGTGATTTTACTGCACTTCTGTCTTGGTCTGATTCATGGTTCCTGACAGTTAATAGTCAGCAGTTACACTTTTTGCAGCTGCAGACTTTTAATAAACACAAAAACGACTGGAGCTCCACTTTGATCCTCAGTACTCCAAAACTGCTCTGTCATTAGTCCATAACCCAAAATCCAAACAACGGCAATGCATATCTACCATTCAGGACTCATCTCTCGCATCTTTTGCATAATATATACGTATGCTTTGTGTATGTGTGTGTTTATATATATATAGTATATATAGTATACAGTATCTTACAAAAGTGAGTACACCCCTCACATATTTGTAAATATGTTATTATATCTTTTCATGTGACAACACTGAAGAAATGACACTTTGCTACAATGTCCCCTCAAAATAACTCAACAAACAGCCATTAATGTCTAAACCGCTGGCAACAAAAGTGAGCACACCCCTAAGGGAAAATGTACAAATTGGGCCCAATTAGCCATTTTCCCTTCCTGGTGTCATGTGACTCGTTAGTGTTACAAGGTTTCAGGTGTGAATGGGGAGTATGTATGTTAAATTTGGTGTTATCTCTCTCACTCTCTGATACTGGTCACTGGAAGCTCAACATGGCACCTCATGGCAAAGATCTCTCTGAGGATCTGAAAAAAGGAATTGTTGCTCTACATATAGATGGCCTAGGCTATAGTAAGATGGCCAAGACCCAGTAACTGAGCTGCAGCACGGTGGCCAAGACCATACAGCGGTTTAACAGAACAGGTTTCACTCAGAACAGGCCTTGCCATGGTCGACCAACGAAGTTAGGTGCACGTGCTCAGCGTCATATCCAGAGGTTGCATTTGGGAAATAGACGTATGAGTGCTGCCAGCATTGCTGCAGAAGTTGAAGGGGTGGGGGGTCAGCCTGTCAGTACTCAGACCATACGCCGCATACTGCATCAAATTGGTCTGCATGGCTGTCATCCCAGAAGGAAGCCTCTTCTAAAGATGATGCACAAGAAAGCCCGTAAACAGTTTGCTGAAGACAAGCAGACTAAGGACATGGATTACTGGAACCTGTGGTCTGATGAGACCAAGACAAACGTATTTGGATCAGATGGTGTCAAGCGTGTGTGGTGGCAAATAGGTGAGGAGTACAAAGACAAGTGTGTCTTGCCTACAGTCAATCGTGGTGATGGGAGTGTCATGATCTGGGGCTGCATGAGTGCTGCCGGCACTGGGGAGCATTGAGGGAACCATGAATGCCAACATATACTGTCACATACTGAAGCAGAGCATGATCCCCTCCCTTCAGAGTCTGGGCCACAGGACAGTAATCCAACATGATAAGGGCCCCAAACACATCTCAAAGATGACCACTGCCTTGTTTAAGAAGATAAGGGTAAAGGTGATGGACTGGCCAAGCATGTCTCCAGACCTAAACCCTATTGAGAATCTGTGGTGCATCCTCAAATGGAGGGTGGAGGAGTGCAAGGTCTCTAACATCCACCAGCTCCGTGATGTCATCATGGAAGAGTGGAAGAGGACTCCAGTGGCAACCTGTGAAGCTCTGGTAAACTCCATGCTCAAGAGTAGAGTTGAGCGAACACCTGGAAGTTCGGGTTCTGCTGGTCCGTCCGAACTTCGTGACAAAGTCCGGGTCCGGGTCCGGACGGAACCCGAACGATCGCACGGACAACGAACCCCATTGAAATCAATGGGGACCCGAACTTTTAGGCACAAAAATGGCTGTAGGAAAGTCCTGGAAAG
>BLSH010172101.1:0-17713 GCA_018402905.1 Glandirana rugosa
TGGACAAGCTAACCTTTATTAAAATGAATCAGGCATGGATCCCACAAGACTTGTCTGTACCTTGTGCAGAATAAACATTTAGACTGGACTCACACAGTCATTCATATACTTCTTTTTTTGAATAGGCCTCAATACAAAAAAAAAACCCATGTTGGCTACCTCCTCCTACTCCTCTACCAACGCCACTTCCACCTACACTGCCACGGTCACGGCCTAGTCAACCTCTAGGCTCCTACTTCACATCCACCCACTTCCCATTTTTTTATTTGATTTTAATTTATTTTCCCTATCCCCATTTATTTGTAGGGCACTTGCCCTAGTTTGAAGATGATTTTAGAACAGTTATATGGCTTCTACCGTTAATTAATACTTTTCAGGCACAGTTTGAAGATGATCCACATTCACCTCCATTTTTGCTTTTTTTATGTTTTTATTTTTTTTTAAATATTTAAAGTTATTTCCCTGTCCCCATTTTTTTGTAGGTCACTTGCCCTACCCTTACCCCCATTTTACTTCCTTTTGCAGCCCTCTAGGGCTTTCCAGGACTTTGTTACAGCCATTTTTGTGCCTAAAAGTTCGGGTCCCCATTGATTTCAATGGGGTTCGTTGTCCGTGCAATCGTTTGGGTTCCGTCTGGACCCGGACCCGGACTTTGTCCCGAAGTTCGGCCGGACCAGCAGAACCCGAACTTCCAGAGGTTCGCTCAACTCTATAAATAAGCAATTTTTCTCTTTCACTGATGTGTGCTGATGAGGCGGCACTGATGGGGTGGCCCTGATGAGGAGGCACTAATATGCAGCACTGATGGGCACTCATAGGTGGCACTGATATGTAGCACTGATGAGCACTGATAGGCGGCACTGATCTGCGGCACTTATGGGCAATGATAGGTGGCACTGATGGTCGGCACTGATGGGTGGCTCTGATGGGCACTGAGGGATGGGCACTGAGGGACGGGCACTGAAAGGAATCACTGATGGGCACAGATTGGCCTCACTGATGGGCACAAATTGGCATCACTGGTGGGCACAGGCTGGTGTCACTGATGGGCACAGGTTGGCATCATTGATGGGCACTGTTAGGGCTGCACTGTGATCAGTGCCCTGATAACCTGTACAGGTCTCCCCGTGAGGAGATGCCGCTGATTGGCTCTCCTCATACGCTGTCAGTGTGAGGCGAGGAGAGACGATAAACGACATCTCCTTGTTTACATGTGATCAGCTCTGATTGGACACAGCTGATCACATGAGTAAAGAGCCGCGGCTCTTTACCGAGATCAAGGTTGGGACACAGTGCGCCCATGATAACTGGGCTGTGCACCCCCCGCGGACATGCAATCGGGACGAGACTGGGCGACATCACTTGTGTAGACAGATGACGGAGGCCAGGAGGCAGTTAAAGTATAATTAAAAGCAAAACATGTTTTCAGTTTTGAATAGAGCGGAGATGGGCTAGAACCCCTGTCAGGTTTTTATTGCTGCCTGTTCCCCCATTAAGGAAATTCACCCTCTCTCTTTTCCCTATTTACCATTATCAGTGAAAGTAAAAGTAAAAGAATATCCTACATTTTGGGTCGTCCCCAGAAAAGTAATAGAGGGGAATCTTCCAATGGGCACACTAGTTCTGGTAACCTGGGGGTCCCCAAGGAATTCCTTTAATTTGCAGGGATTTTCTCTCACTTCCTGTTTGTCTGCAAGACAGGAAATGAAGGGAAATCTCCGGAATGGGACACAGATGGCGAAAAAAAATCTGCCAGGGGTTATAACCCTCACTTGCTCTATCCAGAATGAAAAAAACTTTTGCCTCTAGTTCTACTTTTAGAACTCTTTGACACTGGGGCATTTTTTAGGCACTTTTGCACTAAAAATAGCGCATGTAAAGCACCTGAAAAACTCCCCCCAATCCACCCCCAAAGGGCCGCTATAACAGTGGTACAGGATACAGAGTGTACAAGTGAGCAAGAATGTGGAGTGCCAACATCCCTAATAGATACAAACAGACAGACCCCTCAATGGGTGGGACTTTAGCGGCACAAATACTATTCAAAGGAGTAAAAAAGTATACATTTTATTATAATACATCACTTAAAAACAGTAAGTGCAGTAGCACATAAAAAGAGCAGTATAAAGTTACTTGATGGTACCAATGTTGTACATAGAGCATGACCGCTGATACATTTCGGGATTTTTCCCTTCTTCAGAGGTGCTTAGTCTGTACCATTCGTTTACATGTAAATCTGAAAAGAATATACAAATAAGTATAATGTACATCAAAAATATTACTACTACAAGCAGCAAATAAGGATGCATTGCATATCTGTTCCCCACGGGTAGTTACCTGTTCTTAAATAAAATAAGTTCAACCAAGATCTGTGTGTAGAACGGATAGTGGTTAAATAAAGGCTACTCACAGGGCCAAACCAGGAACGGCTTCATACAAATCACCCAGTGCCCCTGAGATGCCGCATCAAACCCCCAAAAAGGGTCCAAGGTACCGTCAACCCAATGGACAGGAAGGGGAACCCCCCGTGGGTAAGGGAGGGAGAAGTCAGGGCACCTGGCAACCACACTAAATGAAAGGAGACACAAAGCATGGATACCATTTGTAGATCTGAAAAGTGGTCATCATAAAAATTACAAGCAGTGTCAAACGCTATCTTTTAGTCAATGTATAAGTACCTGGATATATAATGGATGTATATATAAGAGACAACGTACTCAGTCCTATAGGCCGCATAGAAAGCTGGGTGTCATAACGAGCATAATAGTGCAACCAGAATCGGGCTGAAAGCAAAAAGGCAAAACATAAGCTACAGGTGCCCCCAGACCATGATGGATAAGTTTGACAAAAAAGAATAAAGAAAAACTAAAAATGGTTGACATGTAGCCGTTCGTTGAAGAATAATACCTGATGTTGGCCATAGGGAGTAAGACGCCTCTCTGTGTGTCCATGCAGAGTCCCAGGGCGGGACTTGTAGTGTATAAAATCTACAGGTGGAGGAAAGGGCCAATCGGAGCTGACACTGTGTTAAGGCCAGGTGCGTGATTTCCCGTCCATAACAGGCCAACGCATCCGGAACGGGCTCTCTGGATAGGCCGACGCAAGTCTCCACAGATACACAACAGGAAGGAAGGCTGGAGATCGGCCTCCTCCATGAGTGTACAGATGATCCTGTCGAACGAATCCGAACTAGACACAAATTGGGCGCCCGACTGTACGCAGAGTGGGGACAGAGGCAGCCGCCCACACCATTGGCTGGCGGCTTGGGTGCGCCGGATGGGGGATGGCTGCAGGCTCCCAGAGGCTACGGTGAGGAGTGAAAGAAGCCACTGGTGAGGATCAATCAAAGAGGGGAACACAAAATAGAAACTATATAGATTAGGCTACTACAACAAATAGGGGGAACCGGGCACAAAGCAGGCTCAAAACCTGCCTATAATATTATTCAATATACAAAACAATCACTTTCTAGACCTTTGCAGAAAAATGCAGAGTACATAATAGAGGAGAAGAAAAATCAACAAACAGCAAGGAAGAAAGGATGTCGTTCCCACCAGATATGAAGCCCTCCAAGAAGGGCCTATAGCAGGGATATGCAATTAGCGGACCTCCAGCTGTTGCAAAACTACAAGTCCCATGAGGCATAGCAAGACTCCGACAGCCACAAGCATGACACCCAGAGGCAGAGGCATGATGGGATTTGTAGTTTTGCAACAGCTGGAGGTCCACTAATTGCATATCCCTGGCCTATAGGATACATTTTCGTTCAGTCCTGGTGGGACTGTAGCATTCAATTGACCAATCCATCGGGCTTCAACTTGCAATAGTGTTTTATCCCAATCCCCTCCACAGGGGCTGGGATGTACCCTATCAAGAATCAAAAATGTAATACTAGGGAAGACGCCTGCATGCACATCTCGAACATGTCTCCCAAGGGGAGTATGTGCCTGTAGGCTCTCTTCCAGAACTCTTTGGATAGTTTTCCCCATATAAAAACACCCGCAGTCACAGGAGAGCATGTATATTACACCACTCGTTTTGCAGTTCACAAAATGCTTAGCTATAAATTTCACGTTATTAGGTAGTGTTGGATTTCGAGCTGTGTACATGAATTGACAATATGCACAGCCACTGCATGTAAATGTACCAAAGACCTTGCACGGATCCTTGTGTGTGGTGCAGTTAGTCCACAGTGAATATTGTACTGCACGCAAGGATCCATGCAAGGTACATTTACTTTTCCAGCAGCACTCGCTCATTTTTTATTTACTACCCCATCACTTTGCTTCACTTCCAGGACAGAAGACCAAACTCCCTATGTAATCTCTGTGCCATCTCAGATGGACTCTTTACACAGAGGACCCTTTCCCTACCCTGTATGATGACACATGGTTACTAAGCACCCGTGCTGTCACATGAGAGGAAGGGGAGTAATTGTAATGCTCTTCCATACCATGACAAAGCATTCTCAGGGCTGAATGGAGCAATGCTGCTGGGGAGGGCGGATTCAAGAAAAGCCATAGCGTGGGGAAACCACAAGTTTATTTTAGGCTAAGCAGTATTAAATCCAAAAGCAAACATTTATTATAGTGATGCTTACTAATGTGATGGCTGTATTAGTTTCCTTTTTTTAGGCTTTTTTTCTTATCATTTTTTATCTGGAGATCCAGCCAGTAATACAAATTGAAATAAAAAATCTGCGCAACTAGAATCAAATAGCACAATAAATGTTGGCAGGAAACTTATAGCTGCTCCACGCACACACGCCCACTACGCTACTGCGCATGCACGGTCCATCGCGGCCATTTTGCTAACTGGCGAACGCCACCCACGTTTGATGATCATGGAGACTATGTGAGTGCAATAGATTTGTATACTATTAAAGCAGTTTTTAGCAATATTATGCTATTGGTGGCCCCTTTTCTTCCCTTATACTGATATATGAGAAGGATCTGCCTGCCGGGATAGCGATCTTGGGGGATCACTAGCTAATCTGGAGACGCGGTGAGGGATGTGGGAGTCCTGAGTTCCTTTGATGGGAGAAGCTGCTTTTCATCTGCCTTGCCTGCTGTACATGTAATTTAATGTGTTTGACCGCTCTTATCCAGGGGGTCACACATCTTAGGGTAAGAGCGGTATGCTTATGGTGTTGTGTGACACATTAACCCTTTCACCTCGTGCACGGAAGCTGGGATCTCTCCTTCTGTCATCCTTTCACCTTATGGACTTATGAACATTACTTGTAGCACTGCACATTTTTGGCTTTAGATCCAGCCAGTAAGTCTGTTGTTTTTCAAAAGCACAAGCACTCCAGAAGAATTTATCAGTTTGCATGGATGAGACAAACCACTGAACACTGGCTGGGGTGATTACAATAATCAGCTTTTATTTTTTCAAGCAAAACGTTTATCCCAAAAGGAAAAAAAACAGCTGTAACTGCTTATAAAGGGGATTCAGTTTGTTAGGGGATTTAAATATGCTAATACATTTAACACTACCCTTCCCTCCCCTGCTGTGAAAAAATCGCTTAACAGGTACCACTTGGCAAGACAGCTTACTTACACATTTTAACAGTGTGTGGACATTTGCTTTTCCATTGAGTTTTAGGTCTCTTTTCACAGATCACCAAAACTGATCTCTTTCCATACTGCCAATGCAGCAGCTATAGACCACAAGTTGTTGCTCCCTGCTACTCAGCTCTTTCAGGCAATTTTCAGCCTCAGTTACTCACAGTCCCATCACCTTTCAAATAGTGCAGGGCTTGTTAATTGTCTGTGCTGGTCATAAGTGCGCACAGCCTATTGCATTAGGGTGTGCACCCCAAAGCTCAAAAACATGTGGGAATCTGTGGCACACAGGATGATTATGGTATGCCCAGACACACCTGGCACACCCTGTGCACTCACCTATGGTGCTGGTGCAATTTAAAATGAACGGACTGCCAGAAATCAATGCATATTAAAGCCTATCTATAGTCAAAATGTAAAATCATATATATCATCATATCAATCATATCACTGCTAACCCCCTTCCTGTCTTCCTCTTCCTCAGTGGAATGCTCCTCAGTAAGTGCCTTCTGCTGCTCACTGTGGAGTTCGGAAAGCTCTTCCTTGGTCAGCTCCTCTTTATGTTCCTCAACAAGCTCCTCTACATCTGCACCATCAACTTTCAGACTAGTACCCTTGCCCATGGACACAATCTCCTCCACTACCTCTGCATCAGACCCTTCAAAGTCACATTCAGTGACACCTTCTGGCCATAGATTCCTCCAGGCTGAGTTTATGGTTCGATGAGTGACCTCTTCCCAGGCTTCATCAATGAGGTTAATGCAGTGGAGAACATTGAAATGTTTCTTCCAGAATTCTTTGAGACTCAAGGATGTCTCTTCAGTGACATTAAAACACCTAGTGAAGAGCGCCTTTGCGCAGATCACTTGCTGGTCCATGGGCTGCTGAAGAGGTGTTGTGTTGGGGGGGAGGAACTTGACCTTTATGAAGGTATACATACAATATACATCCAATATACACACAGTATATACACACCCAGTATGCACACGCACACACACATACATACAGGATGCATATATACAGTCACACACTGCAAAAGTCAGAAATAAGGAAGAACATTTGAAATAATAATAGCTTCTTATAATTTATCATTTAAAATAATAAATCAATAACTTATTATTTCAAATGTTCTTCCTTATTTCCGAAATTCGGAAATTCAGAAATAAGAAAGAACATTTGAAATAATAATAGCTTATTATAATCTATAATAAGTTAAAATAATAAATTAATAACTTATTATTTCAAATGTTCTTCCTTATTTCCGAAATAATAATAAATAACTATTAAATTATAGGTATTGAAATTTCCTTGAAAGTTTGGCTGTTAGTGAACTGAAATATGAAATTTATCACTAATAGCTATATTTTCAAGAAAATTCCAATAACTATAATTTAATAGGTATTTATTATTATTTCAAATGTTTTTCTTATTTCCGAATTTCGGAAATAAGGAAGATCATTTGAAATAATAAGTTATTAATGTATTATTTTAACCTATTATAAATATTAATAAGCTATTATTATTATTTCAAATGTTCTTTCTTATTTCCAGAATTTTGGAAATAAGGAAGAACATTTGAAATAAAAAGTTATTCATTTATTATTTTAACTTATTATAAATTATAATAAGCTATTATTATTTTAAATGTTTTTCCTTATTTCCGATTTTTGCAGTGTGTGACTGTACATATGCACACTGTATGTATGTATATGTACAGTCACACACTGCAAAAGTCGGAAATAAGGAAGAACATTTGAAATAATAATAGCTTATTATAATTTATAATAAGTTAAAATAATAAATTAATAACTTATTATTTCAAATGTTCTTCCTTATTTCTGAATTTCCGAAATTCTGGAAATAAGAAAGAACATTTGAAATAATAATAATAGCTTATTATTATTTATAATAAGTTAAAATAATATATTAATAACTTATTATTTCAAATGATCTTCCTTATTTCCGAAATTCAGAAATTCGGAAATAAGAAAAACGTTTGAAATAATAATAAATACCTATTAAATTATAGGTATTGGAATTCTCTTGAAAATATGGCTAGTGATAAATTTCATATTTCAGTTCACTAACAGCCAAACTTTCAAGGAAATTTCAATACCTATAATTTAATAGTTATTTACTATTATTTCAAACGTTCTTTCTTATTTCCGAATTTTGGAAATAAGGAAGAACATTTGAAATAATAAGTTATTAATTTATTATTTTAACTTATTATAAATTATAATAAGCTATTATTATTTCAAATGTTCTTTCTAATTTCCGAATTTCAGAAATAAGGAAGAACATTTGAAATAATGAGTTATTGATTTATTATTTTAAATTATAAATAATAAGCTAATATTATTTCAAATGTTCTTCCTTATTTCCAGCTTTTGCAGTGTGTGACTGTATATATGCGTACAGTATATATGTGTGTGTGTGTGTATACTGGGTGTGTATATACTGTGTGTATATTGTATGTATACTGTGTGTATACATACAATATACACACCCAGTATACACACACACATACATACAAACATACAGTATGCATATGTACAGTCACAAACTGCAAAAGTTGGAAATAAGGAAGAACATTTGAAATAATAATAGCTTATTATTATTTATAATAAGTTAAAATAATACATTAATAACTTATTATTTCAAATGATCTTCCTTATTTCCCAAATTCGGAAATAAGAAAAACATTTGAAATAATAATAAATAACTATTAAATTATAGGTATTGGAATTTTCTTGAAAATATGGCTATTAGTGATAAATTTCATATTTAAGTACACTAACAGCCAAACTTTCAAGGAAATCCCAATACTTATAATTTAATAGTTATTATTTAGTTATTATTTCAAATGTTCTTAGTTATTTTTGAATTTTCAGATTTCCGAATTTCCAAATTTCGGATTTTCGTCTGCTCCGATTGCTGAATTTCCGAATTACCGCAATTGTCGAAATACCGAGAATTTCCGAGAATTTCCGAATTACCGCAATTGCCGATTTACCGCAAATTTCTGAATTACCGCAATTGCTGAATTACCGCAAATTTCCAAATTTCGTATTTCCGAATTTTTTAATTTCCGAATTCCGAAATTTTTTCATTTCCGAATTTTTTGAATTTCCGAAAAACAAAAAAATGTAATTTTTTAGCCATGCACAAGTCTATAAATCACTGTGCAATTTCCTGGCTTTCTCACAGATCATAGCTTCACTAATGCTATCACCTGTCAGCTGTTTCTCATTCAAACAAAAGTTTTTCCACCTCTTCCAGCACTTGCTTCCTCTACTTGGTTAACATTGTTACTCCTTTTGCCACATCAGCTCCTTTGATGGCAGTTTTGTTCTTCAAAATAATTGAGATTGTCGACTTCGCCATCTTGTACTCCAAGGCCAGATCAGTCACACAAATACCACGGTCGTGCTTTTCTACAATTTCCGTCTTTGGCTCAATGGTTATTTTCTTCACAACCTTATTCTTAGAATTCCTGCTCTGCACATTCTTGTCACCTATATTAACGCTCTGCACTTTCTTGTCACCTGCACTTCCGCTCTGCACATTCTTTTCACCTGTATTTCTGCTCTGCACATACTTGTCACCTTCAGTTCTGCTCTGCATATTCTTGTCACCTGCATTTCCGCTCTGCACATTATTGTCACCTTCTTTACCGCTCTGCATATTCTTGTCACCTTCATTACCGCACTGCATATTCTTGTCACCTTCATTACCGCTCTGCCCTTTCTTGTCACCTTCAGTTAAAGTGACGAAGTGCTATATCAAAAAAAATGCTCTGGTCAGGAAGGGGGCAAATCCTTCCGGGGCTGAAGTGGTAAATTTAGATTTACATAAGCAGTGCCAATTTCCACCTTTCTTTTTACTATTAACTATCTACTGTGGCCAGCCACTCTGGTGGTTGGAATGTGTGGAGGCAGCAGCTAGAATTCACTTTATAGTCCATAGCACGGAAACACCCCCCTTTTCTTCTTTCTTCCTTTAATTCTGTGACATGTATTCACTATACCTTGTCGCTAAGCAATCCTATGTCACAGAATTCATAAAGGCGGTGTTCCGTCAGATTAGGCGACCCGTCAAATCTTGTAACGGAAGTGACGTTCCGTCGCTGCCATCTTGCTACACCCTGCACTCATCCGCAGTAAGGGTACAGTGAGAAGGCAGCAGGCGGACATCTTTTTACAACCACCAGAATTTTGCATTTTACACTTATTTTTAACAGTAGACTGAGCTTATATACTGAAATATAGTATATAGAAATACGTGACACTGTTTTGATGTTGAATTTTGAAAGCAGCGGCAAGCCTGCTGATCTCACAGGTTTGCTAATCTGACAGAACACCACTGCTTTTACACTTCAACATCAAAACAATGAGAAAGATTTCAAAATACTGTATTTCGCTATATAAGTTCAGTTTACTGTTACAAATAAGTGCAAAATGCAAAACTCCGGGTGGGAGTTAAAAGATGTCTGCTTGCCACCTTCTCACTGTATCCTTTCTGCGGACAAGTACGGGGTGTAGCAAGATGGCGGTGACGGAACGTCACTTCCGTTACAAGATTTGACAAGTCGCCTGATCTGACGGAACACCTGCCTCCTGAACTGCAGAGGTGCTGAGGAGAGAAGTTTCAGGAGGCGGAATCAATACAGGAATCACAGCTTGCAGGCAGCAAGGTACCATGGAATATGTAGTCCTTAGAAATGCAGAAGTTGCAAAGTATGCTGGTAATACAGGAATTTGTGGAAAGAGATGGCCAGCAGACAGACAGTATTCACAACATGAAAGGAGATTTTTTCAAATAAGCTTATATTGGATTGTCAAAAACAACTATTGTTTGCATTGCTATTACATTGCTGACCTGGTCACTGGTCAGTAAGTCGTATGGACCTGACAGCGGGAGGTTTTCATCTCCTGCCTGTCAGATGGATGCATTAAGGCAGCTGCGTTGCTGCCCGATTGCTTCTACACAGCCACGGTAATGGCGACCCCCCCACATGTGAGCCCCCATGCGAGCCATACATCCTGGGCTCTGCTTGCCCATCTGCGGGCCCGGGACCGACATAGCAGGTGCCACCCAGTAGACACACATCTGCTCTCCTCCCCTCCTTGTTGCTGACCTGGAAAGCAATGTGTTTGACATTAGGCTTGTGCAATTCGTTTCGTTCCAAATTTCGGTTTTACCGAATTTTGCAAAATTCGGCAATTCGGACGAATTTCGAATTTTCAATTTCCGAATTTTTCCAAATTTTCATCTTTCTGAATCGCGGTAATTCGGCAATTGCGGTAATTCGGAAATTCATGATAATTCGGCAATTGCGGTAATTCGGAAATTCGCGGTAATCTGCAATTGCGGTAATTCGGAAATTCGTCAATCGGAACAGCCGAAAATCCGAAATTCGGAAATTCAGAAATTCATAAATCTGAAAATTCGAAAAAATCCAAGAATATTTGAAATAATAACTAACTAATAACTATTAAATTATAGGTATTGGAATTTCCTTGAAAGTTTGGCTGTTAGTGAACTTAAATATGAAATTTATCACTAATAGTCATACTTTCAAGGAAAATTCCAATACCTATATTTAATAGTTATTTATTATTATTTCAAATATTCTTTCTTATTTCCGAATTTCGGAAATAAGGAAGAACATTTGAAATAATAAGTTATTAATTTATTATTTTAACTTATTATAAATTATAATAAGCTATTATTATTTCAAATGTTCTCTCTTATTTCCAAAATTCAGAAATAAGAAGGAACATTTGAAATAATAAGTTATTTCAAATGTTCTTCCTTATTTCCGACTTTTGCAGTGTGTGACTGTATATATGCATACTGTATGTATGTATGTATGTATGTGTGTGTATACTGGGTGTGTATATACAGTATACATACAATATACACACAGTATATGCACACCCACTATACACACACACATACATACATACATACAGTATGCATATATAGTCACACACTGCAAAAGTTGGAAATAAGGAAGAACATTTGAAATAATAATAGCTTATTATTATTTATAGTAAGTTAAAATAATACATTTATAACTTATTATTTCAAATGTACTACCTTTTTTCCGAATTTACGAAATTCGGAAATACGGAAATAAGAAAGAACATTTGAAATAATGATAAATAACTATTAAATTATAGGTATTGGAATTTTCTTGGCTATTAGTGATACATTTCATATTTAAGTTCACTAACAGCCAAACTTTCAAGGAAATTCCAATACCTATAATGTAATAGTTATTTATTATTATTTCAAACGTCCTTTCTTATTTCCGAATTTCGGAAATAAGGAAGAACATATGAAATAATAAGTTATTCATTTATTATTTTAACTAATTATAAATTATAATAAGTTGTTATTATTTCAAATGTTCTTTCTTATTTCCGAATTTCTGAAATAAGGAAGAACATTTGAAATAATAAGTTATTGATTTATTATTTTAAATTATAAATTATAATAAGCTATTATTATTTCAAATGTTCTTCCTTATTTCCGACTTTTGCAGTGTGTGACTGTATATATGCATACTGTATGTATGTATGTATGTATGTATGTATGTATGTGTGTGTGTATACTGGGTGTGCATATACTGTGTGTATATTGTATGTATATTGTATGTATACTGTATATACACACCCAGTATATACACACACATACATACATACATACATACAGTATGCATATATACAGTCAAACACTGACGGACACCTGTCAGGCAGTAGTTGGGGTTCCGCGTGTATCCAGATGGCGGTGGTTCCAGAAGTCTCAGCCGTGGATGTCTCCAATCATCCCAGATCAGGGACTGGATCCAGGACAATCCTCCCCAGGGAATACCCAGTGTGTGGAGAGAATCCGATGATGAAGACACAACATGCCTGCCTCCTCCTGTTACAAAGACAGATAACAGATGGAGAGGTGCATGCTCTATTGTGCAGAGGATGCTGGACTTTCTTCACTAGTTCTCCCAACTTTGTGCCTTCCTCAAAGGATCAGGCCATCTTTATGTAGCGCAACAATCTTTTTTTTAGATCCTCAGAGTTCTTTGCCATGAGGTGCCATATTGAACTTCCTGTGACCGGTATGAGAGAGTGAGAGTGATAACACCAAATTTAACACACCTGCTCCCCATTCACACCTGAGACCTTGTAACACTAACAAGTCACATGACGTCGCGGAGGGAAAATGGCTAATTGGGTCCAATTTGGACATTTTCACTTAGGGGTGTACTCACTTTTGTTGCCAGAGGTTTAAATGGCTGTGTGTTGAGTTATTTTGAGGGGGCAGCAAATTTACACTGTTATACAAGCTGTACAATCACTACTTTATATTGTAGCAAAGTGGCATTTCTTCAGTGTTGTCACATGAAAAGATAGAATAAAATATTTACAAAAATGTGAGGGGTGTACTTACTTTTGTGAGATACTGTATGTTTTAATGTTATATAAGGAAGGCTGCACTTTGACATAAATAAACAGGGTTTATAGGACATTCTTCCGTCACATGTTTCTTAGAGTAGATAGCGTGTCTGCGGAAGGGAAACACCTATCTGTTCTTGCTGCCAGCAAATCATTCCCCTAGGGGACAGTCCCCAAGAAGCAGGTTGGGCTGCTACGAGTAATAAAGAGCCTAGCGTTAGCGTTGCATTGCACACTTTTAGGTTGGGTCTATTCAGCTTCGCTGTCTGTCCAAATGATAAAACACATTGTTCGCTATGTGCAGAAGGCACTGATCTTCTGTTCCCTCTTTCTGTATGTGGCAGTAGGCAAACTCCTCATGATCCTCTTTCCACAGACCATGGCATCAGTGCTAAAATCTTGCTTTGAGATGGCTGGTGCTCATGTGCCAACGTTTCAGTACGAAGACTGGGGACCCTCCCTCTTCACCTTCAAGTTCTTGTGGACCATGCTGCAAATCATGTGGCTTCGCCTGGAAGATGAGGCATTTCTAGGGGATGTTGCACCCAACACACCTGTGGTGGACTTGGATGGCGAACTGCACCACATTTGGGATTATATGAAAGGTTAGTGCTGTGGGTGTCTTCTTTATTCATTGCTGGAATGCTCAAGAGCAGGGGTCTCCAAACTTTTCAAACAAAAGACTATTTTATTGTCCTTCAGACTTTAGGAGGGCCAGATTGTGGCCAGTGGGGGCAGAAAATGTCCTGCGCCTGGCAACAGTGAGAATAAATATGTCCTCAGGGTTGGTGGCCAATAAAAGGAGGAGTATTGCCCCTATTAGTAGGAGGAATAGTATCCCATCATTGGTTTAAGTGGAAGAAATAGTGCCCCATTGTTGGTGTCAGTGGGAGAAATAGTGCCTCATATCAGTGGGAGGAATAGTGCCCCAAGGGCCAGATAGAGGCTAGCAAAGGGCCACATCTGGCCCTCAGGCCACAGTTTGGAGACCCCTGCTCAAGAGGTTTGCACACCTATATTGGAAATGTACTATTAAAGCAGTAACCCAAAAACAAACATTTTTATACTACAGATTAGCAGTTCTTGTGACTGCATTAGTTTCCCTTTTTTTGTTTTTTTTCCCCTTTATTTTCACCTGGTGAGCTAGCCAGTTCATTTGTTATATTTCAACTTCCTTTAACCACTTCAGCTCTGGAAGATTTTACCCTTTTCATGACCAGGCTATTTTTTTGCTATTCGGCACTGCGATACTTTAACTGGTAATTGCGCGGTCATGCAGCACTGTACGCAAAGCTTTCTTCTGGTTGTATTTGATCATCACTTTTTTTTTTTATTATATAAATTTTGAAAAAAAAAAACAATATATTTTACTTTCCGATATATAACATCCAAAAAAAAAAATCTTCATGCACTTAGGCTGAAATGTTTTCTGCTACATATCTTTGGTAAAAACAAAATTCCAATAAGTGTATATTGATTTATTGATTGGTTTGCTTGAAAGTTATAGCGTCTACAAACTATGGTATATGCATATATTGGACTTCTAATTCAATTATTTTTATACTAGTAACGTTGGTGCTCAGCAACTATAACAACAATAATGGGACTGAGATAGTGTGGCAGGCAATCTGACACTAACTGACACTGGGAGGAACTGACTAACTGATAATGACATCACCAGTGACACTAATTCATTGATCAGTACTAATACTATACACGGTACTGATGACATTGGCTGGGAAGAGGTTAACATTTAGGGGTTAACTGTGTGCCTAGCAATGTTTAGTGTGTGTACTATGTGCTGTTTTACTAAGAAATGTGCTGGTTTTACAATTCCTGTATTAGAGTGCCTCCACTCTGGATCAAAGAGCGCAGGGGCACCCTTGGACAGCAGCATTGTTAATCTGGGGGAGAACAGTGTTAGATGGACTAACAGGTTTGGATACACTAACAACTTGAAGCCAAACTCCAGATCACACTTTATAAGCAGTTATATCAATAGTTTGTTTTCTTTTAGGATAAAGGTTTTACAAGGATATATAAAAGCTAATCAATGTAAGCACCCCTGGTAAACGGTTTGTCTCAACACTCTGCTACAAACTGCTACAGAGCTTGTTCTGTTAAAAAAAAAACCGACTTACTAGCTGGATCACCAGGTGAAAATAAAATAAATAAAGCCTGAAAAAGTAAACTAATGCAGTCACCACATCTAAGAATTGGTAAACTGCAATATGGTAAATGTATGCTTTTGAGCTTAACACCACTTTAACAGACTAAGCTGCCCTGTAAAAAATGTCAGTTAGAGGTTTGAGACAAACCATTTACCTCTGACGGGTGCTTACAATGATCAGCTTTTATCCATGTGTGTAAAAATGTTTATCCCTAACGGAAAATAAAACTGTTGCTGTAGCTGCTCAAAATGTATTAGCTGGAGTTCAGCTTTAACTTGTTAGTGTAAAAATCTGCATCTACCTGCTCCCCAGACTGAAAATGCTGCTGTACAAAGGTCTCCATTGCTCCTCCAGTGGAGTGGGGCCCCTCTAAGACAGGACACGTGTTACTGGATGGATCATCGGCTGAAAAATAAAGGCAAAAAGCCTAAAAAGTAAACAAATGCAGCTACTACATATAGAGCTCATGCACACTGTAGCTGATAAACGACCGTTTTTGGTCTGTTTTTTTTAACAGCCCAAAAACGCCCCTCTATGTTATCCTATGTGTCCATGCACACATGGATGTTAATTGTCGTTTAACAGCAGTGGCGTTTTTGGGCTGTTATCTGAATGCCCTGAATTGGCGTTCAAAAGTCGTTCTTCTGACCACAAAAAACACTGGATGCCGATAAACGCCAGTAAACGGGTGTTTTTTGTAGTCAATGGAAGCTAAAGAAGTAAAAAAAAAATGCTCAAAAACCCGGACGCCGATATACGCTGCTTACAAAACGCTGCAAAAGAATGTTTTTTAAGCAGCGTCTCCTGCCCGACGCCCAGAGAGCGTCCAGTGTGCATGGAGCCTTAAGGATTGGCAAGTTGCAATATATAACATTTTTGCTTTTGGGTTTATCGCGCTTTAATTATAAGGACAGCAGTGCAGCAGGAATGTTGGATGTAGTTTCTTGGATTTAACAATCAAATTATTTATCAGACTTGTCCTGAACCCCTACCCCCCCCACTTCCTCTGTACAGAACTTTAACTGGCAAGTTCAGTGCACTGCTGTTTCTCCTCTCCCAGTTCTAATGCAGCAGAGAACAGAGGGTATGTGGTCACTTATAAAAAAGGGGGAAAAAGGTATTTATAATGTGTTTTTATATATATATATATATATATAGACACAGTTTGTTTGTTTGTTGTTTTTTTTATAATCACTTTAACTGGATTTGAGTCCAGTGATCAGTAGAGCAGCATAAACAGCAAAGTGCCATATCCAAGAGCAACCCAACAGATTTCAGTTGAGTGACACCACATTGCTGGGAAATTAATTCTGAATGGTTGCTATGGTTTATTGCCTTAAATAGAACAGAGGTAACCTGTGTTTGTACGTTAGGTCCTTGAAGCGGAGAGAGAAAAGTGCTGAGGGTTATAGGGCTTTGCATTATTGAACATGCCTCTTGGTATCAATATCTGATGTGCTGCAAGAGGAACGCTAAGGCTTTACATTTTTTTTTTAACGTGCCTCAGATAAGTGGATTTATAAATTCGGGAGCAACAAATGGTCTTACTGCGGCAATGAATGCCTTCTAGTATGATTACAAAATGAAAATCAGCTGTCTGGTGACCTGCAGACCTTTGCTGTATATTTTTAAATAACTCCTTCTGATGTATGCAGCATGATCTATATGAAGATGACTGTAAAAAAATAAATAGATACAGTACATAAAAAAAAACAAACAAAAGTGAGTACACCCTCACATTTCTGTAAATATTTTATTATCTTTTCATGTGACAACACTGAAGAAATGACACTTTGCTACAATGTAAAGTAGTGAGTGTACAGCTTGTATAACAGTGTAAATTTGCTGTCACTTCAAGTAGCTCAACACACAGCCATTAACCACTTCCCGACCGCCGTTTGCAGAATGACGGCCGGGAAGTGGCTGAGTTATCCTGACTGGACATCATATGACGTCCTCAGGATAACAAGCCGCTGCGCGCCCGGGGGGGCGCGCATCGCGGCGATCGGTGGTGTGGGAGGTCAGTCTGACCCCCCCGCAATACCGATCTCGATAAAGCGCTTCGATCCGAAGCACTTTACCATGTGACCAGCCGTGACCAATCACGGCTGGTCACAGTGTAATACAGGAAAGCCGTTTATCGGCTTTCCTGTACTCAGGTCTGCAGACCTGATGAGGGGAGAGCCGATCGGCTGCATCCCTGACAGGGAGGGTTTGTGCTGATGATTTATCAGCACAGCCCTCCCTCGGATCGCCACACTAGACCACCAGGGAGCCTGCCCAGGGATGTGCCCACCCAGGACCACCAGGGAGCCGACCAGGGACCACCAGGGAGCCGATCTGGACCACCAGGGAGACCCCACTAGACCACCAGGTAAGTGACATACTGCTCAGGTCCACCTTCACTCAGTGCCACCTTCAGATGCCACCCTAGACCACCAGGGAATGAGCCCCTATTAATGTATATGCCCACCAGTGCCCCTATCAGTGCCCACCAGTGCCCCTATCAATG